>JAVJGJ010000061.1:61342666-61369127 GCA_035590215.1 Microhierax caerulescens | reverse complement strand
CGGGAGACACCCCCAGACCCCCCAGGCACGGACTGGTGGGGGTCACCGGGCTCCCGGGTGGGTTCCAGCGGCGGGGGTCGGGAGCAGGGTCTAGTGGGTGCCTCCAGGGGCTGGGCTGTGGGGGTCTGCCCTGCCAGACCCCGGGGGGAGGTTGCTGCAGGTTTTCTGTGCACCTTGCGGGCCTGCGGCATCCTGCCCGGCAAAGTGGAACCCTCTGGAACAGTGGGACTTGGGTGCAAAAGCCAGGTCTGGTCCTGCCTGCGTTTCAGAGGGGAATATCCACTTTGGGTTTAAAGTGCTTCGCTTTGAAAAGGGTTTTGCAGGTGTTCAGAAAGTTAAAAATTCTAAATTACGTTTATTTTGTACACTTCAGTGGCTGTGAGTGTATGTATAGGATTCTTCTTTGTCCCTGGAGAAAAACAAAGAACTGTGCTGGTTTTGTGGTAAAGTCTGTGCTGCTAATCCCCATTAAACGCCCAGGTATCCCCATTTAACACCTTGGGAAGCCACAGGTTTGTAAGTGGCTAAAAAGTTTCTTAATTCTGACATCTGGCTTTTGCATCCTGCCCTGGGTGCTGCGGGAAGCCCCATTGCCAGCACCCAGGTACGCTGGTTTCCCGTTTCACCATCCATCGAGAGCCAGTTTCAGACTTCTGTGCCTAAACTCGCGTGGATTTACATGACTTCCCCTTACATGGAGCGTGGATTCGTTCCCCTGCCTGTGATCTTCTCCTTTGATAAACAGGGAAAATTGGCAGCGCAAGTTGCTGGCTTTATCTCTGCATTTTAAGTTCACAGCGACCATCCCTTGGGTTCGACCATCCCTTGCTTGAACCCGAGAGAGGGGTTTGCCGTCAGAGTTACTCCTGCTTTCCACCCTCCTCGCTCTGAGATGATCCCGACACCAGCACGCTGCCACAAGCAGCCGCCTTTGTGCCATAGAGATCACCCAGAGAAGTGAGCAATCCAAAAAGCCCTGGGTGATGAATATTAACGAGTCTCAAACTTGAAATAGTTTTCCAGTGGCTGAGCTTGCGGGATCGGCTCACTTTTGGCTTTTTAACATCTTCATACAGCTACAGACCGTGGATGCGCGCTATAACCCCGCAAGGCCAGGCGAGCGGAGCTCCAGCAGGGACTGAACCCTCTCCATCACCGGACCTGCCATCAGGCTGATGTTTTTAGGGCCCGTGCATACGTAAGTGACTTTCTGCGCTAAGTAGTTCCACTTCACTGAGTTACCCATGTCCTTAAGTGACGGCACGATTAGGGGCCTCGTTGTCAGGCAGAGCTCAGCCCTGGAGCTTCCAGAGTGAACCAGGAGAAGGGCAGAGGGATGGAAATTTAAAGGTTATCGGAAGCATATGGCAAAAAATGTTAAACTTTTGTTAACGTGCACCTTGTATATAGTGATATAAACTCCAGTGTTGTCTGCAGCACTTTTACTGTCTTTTGTTTAGGTGTCTTTGAGCAGTCAATAGTTTATTCATTAAAATGTTTATGATTCCCTAGAGTTTCACAGACTTTGGCACAACCGATCACTTGTCTGAAAGTTTGCAGTGAAAGCGCATTATTCATTAGTCCTTATCCATCATTTGCAGTTTGTCATTTGTTATTCTCTTGTTTTAAAAGTTTGTGCTCCAATCAAGGAGGGGAGAGAGCACCATGTGTCTCTGTGATCAGTCACAGCCATGAATAGCCGGAGCTGAAGTGAATGTTTCACAAACAACCCATAGGCTGAAATTTGTTTGCATAATCTATTCACTGCATACTTATGAATAACGAATGCATTCACAGAACCAGAATTGTTTCAGGAAGCCTTCGCAAACAGAAAGAAGTGCTAAATATCTTGGATAATTTATTCCCGATGAATAATTCAACCAGTTCTATCACAGGCCGTCTACTAATTTTGCAGATAAATTATTCAGCCGACACAGATAATGGCTCTTACACCTTATGGGCCTGCTCCTATGGAAGTCAGCTGCTGAAGTTTCGTCAAGTTTTCTGGGATTGGGAAAGAAAAAAGTCTCCAAATGAAACAGGACCTTTGATTTCAAGGAACACAGAGTGCGTTCCCAGCATCTTGCTGATGGCCTTATTCTGAGTTTTACTTTTTGATATTCACCTTGGTGTGAGTGCAGCTGGGCTCAGATGGACTCATGGATGTTATTAGTTACATATTCTGAGCTCTAAGGAAGCTTGCCATAAATACCATTTGCTTTGAGACACCTTACAGCACTTCAAAAAAAAAGGATGAAAACAAGTCTCAAATGGTGTTTTTTACTATGGAAACCATAAAAGCACAGCTGGATCGACCCATCCTTTGCCCATCTGAAATTGGAGAAAACCATTGTGGGCACGTTTCCATGCAGCACGTTTATCACTTGGTGGGGCCTCGGGCATGAAGCTTGCTCCTCCACCCTCATGTTTAGACATCTTGTGTTGGGTCTTGCTCGTGGCTGGACTCAGAAAAAGTGGGAATTAATAAATAAAGTTGGAAGAAAGGCTGTTGGAGATAGGCGCTGCTGGGCTTCCAGGTGCTGGCAGTGCTCGCAGCAAAGGCTGTGGGTGCTCAGTGCTGCTCTGAGTGCACTGTTTCTAGCAAGGGAAAAACAGGTCCATGAGAAGATGCTATTCCCTGGTAAGTGTTTATCATACCTTGTGAAGGTAAATAAATCTCCGCGTTGGAGGTCAACCTCAAATTTCAAAAATGACCAGCGTTATGGTCATTACAGTGGTGTTAGCATCACTCTTCTCCCCAAGCATGGAAATAAGCGGTTCACAGTAAAACTGCTCCCACAATTGGAAGATGCCTCAGAGAAGTCAGAGGTACTTAATTTTTTTTTAAGGCTAAAGATGCATATCAATACAAAAACTCACCAAACTCTGTTTTGTTACATTGGTCCATGAGGGCTTAAACTGATGTTGGGATGAGTGTCAAAATGATGTGTCAAGCAGAATCTTGCTTTTTTGCTCCCTTGTTGTTTGAAAGCATGGCCAGAGCGAGAAGGCAGAGCTTTCTGTGCAAGAAGCTTTGAACTGAATTTGGAGAGGTGACATGGCTGATGGCAAGGCCATCACCCTGGGAGCAGCAAGCTCAAGCCAGCATCTTCAGGAGTGAAGAGAGAATAGTGTTCACTCACCCCTGGGGATGCCCAGGTCAATGCAACAGGAATTTTAAAAACAGATAGAAAACCAGAAGATGGCTCGGTGGGGCACTGGTGTGGGCACGATATGGAGTGTGGCGGCTGCTTGTCCAGCCTGGGCTGGGGACAGATGCGCAGCGAGGGCTTGGCAGCGTGGGCATGGGTGTATGGGGCACGCTCCTGGGACCTGTCACCCCACCAGAGTCAGCTCCCAGCTCCCAGCCCAAGGCAGCCAGAGGGTTCAGGGCTTCAAGCCTTGGCTGCTGACTAATGGACAGCCCTGGAAGTCCAATATTTGGAAGGGATCTGAGCCTGCATGGAGGCAGCATTAACCCCTTCTGGAGCAGGAGCTGGTTCTCCTGCTGGGGAAGTGCCTCGGGAGCAGCTCAAGGGCTTAGTCTAGAAAGGATTTGGTCTCATCTCCTACCTGCCTGCAGGCTGTGGGAGGCCTCGGGCTGCATGTTGGGGGCAGTGGTGGGAGGGGAGCACGGGGGAGGGTCCCCAAGTACCAGGGGGTCCTGGCCTGGCGGAGCTGAGTCTGCTCCGAAATCCTGCACAAGCGCCTGGGAGCCATGGCCAGGGCTCAGCCCCTCCCGGGGCTCTGCAGAAATAGTGAGAATGCTTTATTTTCAGGTTTTAAATGTGTGATGTAACGTTTTTCCTTCTTTTTGGAATGGGGGGAGTGGGGGGTAGTGAGTAGGTAAACGATTGTTCCATGCAAGCACAAATGTATTTTGTTTGTTGTAATTAAAATGTTTTAATGAGACAACCATAAAATCAACCATTAATTATTTTTTTTCAAACACTTCTGCTTCCTTTTGAGCTAGGTCTATTTAGAAATAGTTTAGAGAGTAGCCTGCAGTTTTATTCTTTCTTCGGTATTATACACAGGAGTGGAGAAGTCATTTATAAATAATTACACAATGTTTTGGGTCTTTGGGTTTGTATAATATATCAAAGCGATTAGTACACGCATTGTTCCATTGTAAATGGGTTTTTTCCCTTCCTTTCAGTTTCACTTGCCTTGTCTTCTATCTAAACCTTTTTCGTGAAATCCTTTGTCTTCCTCATTCTTTTAGCTTGTTACAGTGCAGGGACATTCTTCTTATTCAAACACTCACAGCATGAGCAAAGAAAGCTACTTCTGTCGCATCTTAAGTTTTACCATAACTTTCTGGCATTTTCTTTTCTTCCAGTTTTCCCAGACTACTGATAGGGTAATGAAGAATTATAACATACATCAATTATTGGTGCTCACGGTGTATTATGCTCCTGAATTCAAGGGGAGATAAAGAGGGGAAGAAAAAAAAAAAAAAGCGCCACTTTCTGTGGTTTTGAGCCACATGAGAGAGGACTCGGCGCAGATTATTTATAACATCTTTCTGAGCATCAATTATGTTTGACTCCTACAACCACTTCCTTGTCCCACTGGTTTTATGGCCAGAAGGAGTCATTTTTGTGTGTGGTAGCTGCGGCATTTAACTTGTTTCTTTTATGAGGAGCCCAAACAATGCATCTTCAGGCCAAACAATCTATCTCCCCGAATAATAGCCCAAATGTCAGTCAAGTGCTGAGGGCTGGGAAATATATGATCATGGTAAAGGGCCACGGGAAGAAAGCGTGGAGATGGAGGGGTTTGCGCGGGGTGCCCGCATGGCTCCCCGGCACCCGGTATCCCCGGGGAGCTGGCCTGGACCCGGTGTGGGGTGCAGGTGCCCAGGGATGTGACCGGCTGCCTGAGGTTTCAACACCCCTAAACCGAGTTATCCAAGGAAAAGGGCCAAAGCCTCCCAGTGCAGTCACGCTGCTGGGGCACCTCCCTGCCTGGCCCTTCCCCAGCCTCCTGGCTACCACATTAACCGGGAAAAATGAGATTAGGATGTCACCTCAGAGAAACGAGCCCTTTTTTTCCCCCCACCTTATTGTGTGGGAGGTTTTTCTTCTCTTTATTTTCCCTCTCCACCTTCTCCCGCCCACAATTCCCCCTCTTTTGTTGATTTGTATTTTGTTAATTGAAGCTAGAACACTTATCCTAAAAGAAAAGGACAAAATTCATTGACCGCCCTGCGGATGAAATCCCCCCAACAACGTGCAAAGTGGGAAGCTTAACTACATGCTGAGATGCTCAGGTTTTCTTTTATACCTTCCATATCGATAATTCTGCTTCCGAGGGGCTTTTATTTTTATTTTCTTCTTAACTGCAACGAAGATAGCTGGAAAGAACTGCAGCACCATAACGGTGGAATGAAACTGAGCCTGAGCTCTTGGGGGGGGCTCTGGGGGTTGTCCCCCCGATTTTTGGGATGGAGTCTTGCAGCTGGGGGAGGATGTTCAGGGACCACTGGCAGCCCGTGGGTCCCCACCGCCCAGCCGCAGGGGCCTGGGGGATTTGCTGCCATTTGCATAGCAGGTGTTGGGTCCTGAGCCATTATTCCTTAAGGGAGTTTTAATACGGGATAAATTACTGGGAATTAGGAGGAGGCAGGCGACAAGAAAACTACCCGTGGAGTCTTCTCCTGGCCGTGGCAGGGGAAAACAGAGAGAATAGTTAAAGAAAAGGAGAAAAAACCCAAATGCAGTGGCTCCTGCCCCAGTCTGGGGAGTTTGGGGTGCGCAGGGGTTGGGGGGCAGCTCTCACCGGCTTCTGAAATTCAGGTTTGAACTCAGGAACGCAGTAATCCCAGGGACAGTAATACGATTACTGGCCTGAGGATTTTTGAGTGAGTAGGTCTGGTAGGGGAGTTTAAAATGTTAATCCCTGGTATAATCCCTTCCCTGGCATTGTACGTACAAGGCTTGCACCGGCAGAGGAATTGCCTGCTTCCTTCCCTGGGCTTCAGGGTGGGAGGGCAAGGCTGGGGAGCAACCCCCACACTGATGTGCACACACAGACCCACGTGTGAACACACGCACACCTACGTGTGTCCACCACGTATGTGCATACTTGTGCACACAGCCGCGTGCCCACATCCCCATGCACGCTCACATGTGCGCACACACAGGCAAGCACATGTGAACACACGTGCATGCATGCAGCTCCCGTGCAGAGCTTTACTGCTGTCGTGGAATCATAGAATCGTTTAGGTTGGAACAGACCTTCAAGATCCCAAAGGTGTCTTGTCTGTCCTAAGAACTGCAGTGACAGCATCCAAGGATATTTGGCAATGCCCATGGCTGTCGTACCTGGGGTCATAGTGGCCTGTTTGTCGTGTTTTTGCAATGCCTGGCTCTGGCCACAGCTAAAGCCAAGACAAATAGTTAACAGCAGTGACGGTACCGATTTTCTCATACATACATAGGGGTATAGATACATCTGCACACAGGATGGGAGAGGAAGGCTGCATCACCGGTGTTCCCAGGGGGTCTTGATAAAAATTTTGTATCACGGCTCAGACAATGCTTTGCCCTGTCAATTACAGTAGATGTACACGAAAGAAAAAATGAGATGCTTCATATGTTTTTAAGCAGAGAGTTGTCCTGAAATGGATCCACCTGCAGGCTTTTGTTGCACGTGGGAAAGGTTTATCCTTAATTTTGGTTTTGGCCCTTTCTAAAGGGACATCAGTATGAAACCATCCAGATGCTTTTCACATCAAAGGAGGCTGGATGTATTACTTATAAATAGAGGTGATCTATAATAAAAGACAATGAAGTGAGGAAGAAGTTTATATCTCCTCAATAAAAATTAAAAAAAAAACAACAGGTGGATTCACCCCAAAAGTGATGCAAGAGCTGGGCAGGGACCCACTGGTGTTTGCTGGAGCCCCAGCACCCAGGAAGAGCGGAGCAGGTGGAAAAGGCAGGGGGCAGCTCCAGCCACCAGCCCTGGGTTGTGCCGGGCAGAGCCCCCCACCCTGATCCCTGGGGGGGCCACCTTTAGGGTGCCGACCCCGCAGCCCTGGCCATGAGAGGGCCGAGGGTGACACCCCAAGGCACAGTGCTGCAACCTCGGCGGTGTGGAGCGGGGGGCTGGCATCTCTCGGGGCTCCAGAAAAGCTCCTGTGAATGGGGCTTATTTAGCAAAGCAAAACCTGCTCTAGTGACATAAACCCCTTGCTTTCCTTTGGGCTTACACTGTCATGTTATTGCATATATTGCAATATATATTACAAAATATGTATTTAATTATCTCTATAAAGCTGCATATACTGCAATACAAATTGCAAAATATATATTTTTTTAATTACTTCTATAAAGCTGTTAGGTGACCTTGAGTACAATTGCAAAGATTTCTGAGCAAGAAAAAGTGACACAAAGAGCTTTTCCTGGCTGAGGGCTGGTGGCTCGGGGCTGTCCTGGCTGCGGCGGGTGCTGAGTTCTGCAGAGCCGGTGTTGGGCCCCGGGGAGGCGGGCAGGGCTGGCCGGGCAGCGGGGACCCGGGTCAAAATGGACTTTACAGGTCAGAGGCCAAACAGCAAAGCTGGGCTGTGGGCAGGGCGGAAGAAGAGATTTAGTTTGGCTTAAACAGATTATGATTTTTAGAAACGTCAAAATGAAACATCTGGTGGCTTCCAAATGAAGATGCTTCAGTGAGAACACACTGAGATGGTACCCCAGCTTTTTTTAAAGTAACCCTCTCTTTTTTTTTTTTCCTGCACCAACTCAACTTTTTGAAGGGTGTCCACTGTTTTTCAAACGAATTTCAGGAAACTTAATTGAAAGCAAATGGTAAAGATCTTGCAGATCTGCTCTGCTTTCTGGAATTTAAAGGAGTACCTTGCACCGACTCTGGCTATCCATTTAACTGGGCTGCTTTGCAGTTCATTACCTTAGTATTATATGTACAATATATCCTTTACAGTTTCCATTCTTCAGGAACAAAAACACAGGTATGAACATCTTAAATTCGAGCCTGAATCACCCCCCTGTTAGTGGGAGCAGCTACAGCGAAGGTGAAGGACTCAGTCCTGCTCTTCACCACACTGACAGCCGAGTATCATCTCTTTATGATAACGTCTCTGGGTATAAAAAGAAAAATAAAAGCATAGTGTTAAACTATAGGTGTAATGGCCCTTGAAAACTCCCGGGCAGCATATGGGTCCCTTGTGCTGCATCGGCTGGGACCAGTACCGAAGGATGCAGCGGAACTGGGCAGAGCACCAAGGGAAAGGTGCTGTGCCTGGTGCCTGGAGTGGGTCCGTGGGGCACCAGGGCATGCAGGTAAGCTGGCCCCACGGCTGGGTGGCAGGAATAGCTTTCAAGGTATGTGTTAGCCCTTGTAAAGACTGAATCTTTTTCTACGAGGATAGCTTTAAGTTTTCAGTCTGCTACTACATATTTCAGAATGGCTTGAAGAGGTGAAATGCTAAATAAATACCTACTAGTGCTAGTTCTAGGGGTCAGGGAATTAGAAAGACAGTGGAGTAGCATGATGAAGGGAAACTAAATGTCATCCTAGGTGAGGCTTCTTCTTTCTTTCGTTTGCTTCTCTGGCTAACGAAGGGAGGCAGGTTTGGCTGATGTGGCTCTGCTGAGCCTCTGCAGCCATTGGGATGCTGCTTTCTTTTCCAACTTAAGCACGTACTGAATTGCAATAAATTCTGCCTCCACAGATAAATAGTAAAATAACTTCAATTGCTAATTATTAAGTGAACGCACTCCTTCAGACTATAGATGTCCTTTGTTTTTAACCCTCTTTGATAAAAAAGTATTATTTTTCCTTCCACCTTGGGTTTAATGCACTGCAGGTCTTAAGCTTGTTTTAATTTACTCTGGTAGGAATTAGAGATAATTTCTCTGGAGTTGGTGCAGGTACCTTCTCCAAAGCAGCTGTCAGAGGCAGGGCTCTGAGCCTCTCACCCCACTGTACAAACGGAGGAGAGGATGTGATAGGGCTGCAAAATCACAGAGAAATGTTGTTCACAAAATTGCTTTTTTGTTGTTTGGCTCATAGGCCTTATGTATATACAGATAGCACCTGTCCTAACAAGTTTGTTGTGTGGTTGTTTTTTTTTTCTCTACTTCCCCAAACAGAGCACAGCTCTGTTTTTTATAGCTTTCAGTGTTTAGTAGTATTTCTCTTCCTTAACCTACCAATGACCTCAGACCCACACATTACACACCAGGTGTTGGGAATTTAGCTCTTTAACTAATAACTCCACCCACAGCCTACACTAGAAAAGGCGATACACACACCCCCCCACAGCCTCCCGGTTTGTAAGTGATGGGGACAGCCACAAGGTGTCAACCTCCACCAAGCTGCAGCTCGGAGCCAGCTCAGCCGCTGCTGGGATGGGATGGGTAACACTGCGCGGAGGCTCTGCTGGAAAACACTGCTTCAAGTAAGTGGGGAAAAATCCCCTAGAACATGGAAAATTGATTGCTTTTACCACCGTTCTTTATTTCTATTTGATTTCTTTCATTCTTTTCCCCTGCAAGCTGTAGCCAAATTCGATGTGCTTGTCCCCATGCATAGAAAAGGGAACAGGATTTAGAAAGAGCATGATATCCGTAAGAGGTAGGGTCAAAGATGGGTGAAGAGAAGGAGTATTATCAATTCCATGTTATATGTCTTTGTATTTAAATATATATGTGAGTAGTGAGCCACTGCAGCGAGTTACTGTGGATCTGGGGATCCCTGTCCAGCCACGGGAGCTGTGCACACAGGGCTCCTCTCCCGCAGGTTGCAGGATGCTGTAATTGCCCTTAAAACAGAGCAGCTGGCATTCAGCCAGCTATTTGGGTTGTGATGCAGGCAGCATAAAGCTGAAACTCTAGGAAAACAGGAAGGAGGTGGGTTTTCTCATAGAAAACCATGTCATTCAGTTTGTGTTTCAACTCCAGATTTCAGAGCTTGCTGCTTTCCAGCTTCTGTCATCAACTTTTACAATAAAAGCAATTGAACCCCCAAGCGATGGCCCTTCTTGGCAGACGTGCCCATGTGCTGATGTGGGGTCAGGGGGACCAGCAAGGAGTTTTGGGCTGGGACCCCAACGTGCTTGCTCTATGCTCTAAGCCAAGCAGCTGAGGTCAGATACGGCTGCTCTGAGCAGTAATGCTGCTGACTTTGTGTCATCTCTTCTGGGCACTGTGCTGGTTTTGTCCTTCATCCTTTCCTCCTGATCTTAAAAGAACACTTCCCAGGTCTGACAAACCCAAGAAGTCCATTATTATTATTATTATTATTTACTATTTTTTCTTTTAAAGCTGTATTTGACTTTTTCCCTTTGTAGTTCAGCATTTCCAGGCAATGTTATCCAGTATGTTGCTCTGTGCAGTTAGTTGGAGTGTGGGGATTTTACCTTCTGGGCAATGCCAAACCTCCTCTGCTTCCTCGCAGCTGCTTCCCTTGGGGATGCAGTGTGTGGTGGTCCTGCTCTCAGCCTAAGGTGTACCTTGCTTATCAAGTGTGGTGGCTTTCTGCAAAAACACTGTCTCAAGTGCCTTCAGACTCAAAGTAGTTCTGAGGATTTCTTGCTTTTATTTATTTTTTTTATCCCCTAGATTCACAAAGCCTGTGCAGCCTGGGCTGAGCAGTGGCTGCAGTAGCTCTTGGGCAGGTGGCATCACTCAGAGGCAGGTGTGATGATTTAACACTGATTGCTGTAATGAGGAAATCGATTTTCATGGCAGAACTGTTGTAGCTGTTGCACAAAAATGGAGAGGGAACACCCTGGCAGTCACTTACAGTTTGAATTTGGGAGGTAGCACTTGGCAAACTGGTTTTGCTGGGGAGGAGTGGTGCTTGACTGGGAATTACTGGTCTGAGGAGGGAGCTGAGGAACTCCAGGTTGTTGTTTTTTTTTCTTAATGTAGTTGCAGAAGTGATAAGTCCTCTAGACTTAGAGAGGAAGCTGAAGTAAACCCCAAGGAAGGATGTAAATGGTGCAATTATGAAGGTAATAGAAACGGAGAAGTATTTTTATGCAACACAATGGAATGGGCAGTAATGAGGCAAAAACACTGAGGGATGAAGACAAAAGATACTTCTTCCGGGATTAGAAGTGAGCTCAAAATTGCCAAAGCCTACTAGAAAAGGGGGAAGAAAAAAAAAGCCTGTTGTAGCATTTCTTTTCCTTTTCCTTTTTTTTTTTCTTTTAATAAGCTGCTTTTTCTGGGAATCCTGAGTGTTCAGATGTAGCACACTTAGTGCCTAGTAACCCAACAAAGCTTTGATTGGTGCCTCTGCGGAAAGATTTTCTTTTCCTTGCAGGTTTCTAACCATGAAAAAACACTGAGATCAGTTGCTTCAGAATCCTTAATTAAACACAACAAAGAAGGGCAATTAGAGCTGTGTTTTGCTACTGTCATCCAGCAAATCTTGCAAACCTCAAACCGCTTTTCTTGCTCCAAGATTTATGATGGGAACAAATCATAATTATTCCTGTAATTATCAGCCTTAAGTGAACACCAGCAGGATTTATTTATTTATTTTTCCTTGGGGGGAGGCTCTGAAACCTATCCAAGAGGAATTCACTACCCTCTTTTGTTGTGTAGGAAGAAAAACAAAAACACAGGCGTGGTGATTTTCCCAGGCCTTGGCCGCCTGCCTCCCTGTCACTTCGTGTCATGTCATTCCTCTCTCCCGAGCCCTGGGTGCCCACTTGCAGTGAAGCGGCTCCTGTTGTGCTGGATGCCCTCCATGTGTGTCGTCAGGGTGCTCTCTGCCCAAAGAGCCGATAATGCAAACAGCCAAAAGATGAGAGGAAAAAAAAAAAAAAAATTCTAAGAGGATTTGAGTGCTTCAGAGGTTGGCAAAAAGGCCAGAAGTACAACCTGTCACTCAGTGTTCAGAAAATAAATGCTCCTGTGTGGTGCATCTCTGCAAAGCATTTCCTCCAGGGATCTTGGCTTTGTTTTGGTGGCTGGATGAAGTTGTGCTCGTGCTCGGCAAGAGGGAGCGAGTTCTCCTCCTCAGGCCTCAGTGTGGGTTTTTTTTTTTCCTGCTGGGAAGTCAGATGGTCCTGCTGGAGGGCAGGACTGGAATGTGATGCCTGAGTAAAGGTGCTGCATGGGGTCCTGTGGGCCCTGGGTTTGCTGGGGGCAGGAGGGAGAGCCCTGGGTAAGGAAGCCCTGTGCCTTGGTGTCCTGGGCAGAAGCTCTTGATGGTTTTAAGGGATTTGGGGCAGGTGGTTTGGGACGGAGTCTTCCCATGCTGGTGCTGCAATGCAGTTTCCCATGCTGGTGTGATGGATGTGGCTCCTGTAGACACAGTGGCAGCCAGGTGTCCTCTTTGCCCTCAGCGTGCATGTTCCACATTAACAGGGTAATAGGACTGTGTAAACTTCTGGGCAGGTTTCCCAAAACACAGCTGCATTTTTCTTTGCTTGGGGGTTGGGGGTGGTCCCATACCCAGATAAGGAAATGCAACAGTTGAAGCTTTTCTTGCAGAGCTGGGGAAGAGCATTCCCAGCATCAGCAGGGCGATGAGCAGTCTCCAGGCTGATTTACAATGCAGCAGGACGCAGGGCTGTAGAGGTGTCCCAGGTTGCCTGGGAAGGTTTGTGGTTGCCACTAGATGTCCTTTCAGCCTTGCTTTCCTCCAGAGCAGCCATCCGGGCTGGGACCTGCTGGCCATGGCCCAAGAGCCACCGAACATCAAAGTGCTGTGGGGCAACGGGGCTGAATCCTGGGGTGCCGGGGCCTCCCCAACATCCCTTTGATGCTGCACAGCTTTGTCTCGCGTAGTGCTGGCTAATGGAAATGAGGATGCTTTGGTTGCTCAAAACCCAACTTCTGGACCTGTGCAGGGCGTTAAATCCTTCAGTATCTCTAGGATGACTCTGGGACTGTTACTGCACTGCTGCCTGGGCAGGGCCACTGGTTTGTAGGGGTGATGGCCCGAGGGGGCAACCTTGGAGGGTAAAAAACAATGACGACTCTGGTAGTCGTCTCTCATGTGAAACAGAGACAAACAGTGGCCCAGTTTTGTGCAGGGTTTTAGCTTTCTTTCTGTGAAATGGTAGCCCACATACCTTTGTGGCCATGGACTATCAGAGATGGAAGGTTGGTCTTTCCCGAGGTGTGTGGTGTCAGAAAGCATCAACTAATAGTGTTGTGGGATTTTCCAGGTTGCCTGGATGTCCGAAATGCAGCAAACAATTAAGATTTCCATAAAGTGCCTATCGATACCTACAAGCACCAAAAATCCCTGTAAGCATCTGGAGCTCTGCTCATGAAGGCAGCTGCAGCTGCTGTTCCTCAGGCAATGGCAATCCCAGTTGTTATCCTGGGGTGGGTTATGTCAGGTAAAGGAATTAGATGAAATCTGCTTTAGGGGACTCTGCCAGAAACATGCGCTGGTTTTAAGGATATCTGGGGGCTCATGGGGTGCAGCCTTTCAGGCCAAACCAAGCACCCTCCTGGAAGCAGTCAGATCTTTGTGGTTTAAGATCAGAGGGAAATAAATGAGTAACAGACACAGAGGGTTTCTGATAGAGCAAACACAGCGTCAGTGAGAACTGCAAACAGTGATCCTCAAAAATACTTATTTCCTTTTGTGACCCTGTCCACCCCAACCCATTGAAGGGAACAAGCTGGACAACAAACCCTGGCACGAGTGCTATGTGTATATCTACAGGGTGCCAAAATGGGGAGCTGCCCTGGCATGTGGGCAGGTGTCCTGGGCCTGAAGCCCGAACTCAGCCAACAGCCAAAACCAGCTTGCCTTTTTCCAAAGGTGCTGAGCATCTAGCAGTAAGTGAGGTCTTCAGATGCTGTGCATATCTGCATTTAGATGCCTCTTTTAGCTGCTGGCTTTGGAGGTAAAATACCCAGAATACGGCTGTTGTTTAATTTGAAGTGTGTTTTGGAGCATGGAGGCTCTGTCTGGGTTTGTATAAAGCCTGCTGAGCCATGCCAGGTTGCAGGGGGACCCTTTACCCTAGGACAGGCACAGCTCCCTGGCTGAGGGTCTCAGCGGGGTGGTGAGTTGAGGGAGCAGTGCCTTTTTATTCACATTTGTTCCTGTCCTCCACAAATGCGGGTCCAGAAGGGCCCTGACTGTTTAATTAGCTCAGAGAGCATTTGTGCTGCTGTAGCACTGCCTGCAGCTTCCCACCCAGGGCTTGGGGGTGACCAGTGCAACCCCCCAGGCCCCTCTGATGACTTTACCATCGAGTGCCGCATTTGCTCCCACAGCCCTGACAAAACCTCGTTAACGTGGGGTCAGCTCTCCCATCGCCTGGATGTGGTCGGGAAAGGTCCCCGTGTGTGTAGCGATGTGGCATGGCTTTGTGCCTTGATTTAGGGAGCCTGGGGGGAGCTGGGGCACAGCAGGCAGCGGGACCCGCCGGGAGCACCACACCACCTCGCACGGACCACCAAGCACCTATCACTTCTTAATAAACTTTTTGGCCATTGCTGACCTAGAGCTTATATGAACAAGTGAAAGGCAAGTGGTGAAAGGGTCTGTGTAACGTTACTAATCCCACATAGCGCTCTCACTGGAAAGGCGAGGCAGGTCTCCCTGCTGTTGTGTCCTTTCTCTGCAGCTGTTTGGTTCACCCTCGTGCTTTTATGAAAATCTGATTGCACCATTTCTGAATGGGTGCAGCCTGTGGATACCCAATGCCCGGGGGAGGGATGCTGGGGGGCACGCGGAGGTCTCTGGTGCAGGGCTTGGTGTTGTGTGTCTGTGTGCTCCTGCCTGCAGTGTGCTGGGGGGCGGCTTTGCAGGCTGGGTGGGGGGAAGCAGCTACCTCCCACACTCCTTGGAGGCTCCGTGAAGGGTTTGCATCCCTGTGATGTAGCATCAGTGCTTGAGTAAAGTAGCTGCGGGGTCTGCTTGTGCTGCTCCTGCACCCCAGGATGGAGCAGGGCTCCAGCTTACCCTGCAAAAGTGTTCAAGCCCTTAGGATAGTAAATTGGTGACTGGTGAGCAGCTGGGGCTGGCTGCTGCGTGCTCAGACCATACTTCGGCAGCTTAATTTTTCAATCTCAAAGCACAAACGTATGGACTGTGCGCTAGGAAGGTGGGACTGAATGGTCTCCTGTGGCTTTGCAAACTGCGATCTGGTGGGGAAAACAAAAACAAACCATAAGGCTGCTGCCAAATCTACATGGAGGAGGTTCCTACCTATATATATATATATATATATACACACACATAAATGTTTTAGCAGAGAAGCTTCAGTCTGAAGGAAAGTGGTTAATGTTCTGTGTGTGGCAGTTACCTTCTGGTGCCGTGTTTCCCTTTACAACTGTAGTATCAGGGATGGTGAGGGATGCTCCTCCTCTTTCTGGGAACTTGGCAAACCTGCCTGGAGTTGCAGTTTAACAGGCTTGGGAAAACCAGCTCAGAGTCACAGATTTTTGTCTTCGTGGTTTCAATTCCTGTTTCCAAGAGTTGTTTTGTTGGGAGCACAGATTTCAGGTTAAAGGGAATACATGTCCTGAGCCAAACAGTTCTTTTTCTATAGTCTCCCATTCTAGCAAGTGAGGGGAAAAAAAAAACCCCACAATTGCTTTCCTCTGTTCTCAGTTTTTGCTGGTGGTTTTGGTCTGGCAAACAAACCTAGAGCAAAGAGGCGTTTGTACAGGCTATACCCTGTGAGGTGTGAGTCAGAGTACTGCGTTTGGGCAGCTGGAGCTGCGCACAGCATTCCCAGCGGAGCATAAATCACCTCTTGTGCAACCGTATCAATACTTTTCCAGGAAATGTGTTGCCCAGTAGTTGCTAAAAAAAAAACATAAACCTTTTCTTGAAGCCTGTTGGTATGTTGAAATCCACTCTCCTCAAAGAAAAACTACTGGTTTTGTTAAAATGTGGCTCAGGAGGAGGGGACAGGGGCAGCTTGGCTAGCCCACGGGTCTGGGTTTGCCTGGAGATTGGGTGCAGATGCTCAGCCTGAAGCAGTGCCTTGTGGTCGATACCCCAGAGGTTTAATTTCTTAAATACTCTGGGATCTTTGTCAAGCTTTTTGTTAACAGACATCTGAAGCTCATAGCTCCATCCTTGTGCAGAACAGGAAAACACTTTGAAATCTAATACCTTTCTCCTTCAGCTCTGCCTTCGTCTTATCACAGTAAATAAGTAAATAGTGTGTGTATGGGTTTTGGTTTTTTTTTTTTCCTGTCTGAATGGGAGGAAACCTTTGAGCTGAGGCCAGGTGTTGCCTTGATTATGTAGTGTAAGGTCACTGTCGCAGGAGTCGTGCCGGCCCCGGCAGCAGCCCTGTGCGAAGCTGCCTTTGCACAGCTGGGAGCAGTGTGGAAGGGAAGCGGTGCTGCTCGGGGAGCCCCAGCAGGTTTTAGTGCCCTTCAGCTCTTGCTGGCTCTACCCTTCCCATCTGTGGCTTCTCTTTTGAGCTGCGGAGCGGTGCAGGAGCCTTGCTGGGTGCAAAGTCCTTTTGGGCGAGGGCAGAAACTGCACAGAAAGAGGAGGGGGTGGCTCACGGGTGTTTGGTGCTGGTCTTCCACTGTGCAACCTTCCCAACAGAGATCTCATCTAAATCACGGCGTTTCACTTGTCTTTATACAGGGTTATATGGGTTTTTGTATAGACTGGTGGATTTACATTTATTTAATATAACACTAGACTAGTGGCTGTAAGTGCATGGCATGTAACGAGGTTCCCCAGTGTTTGGGTCAAGTCCGTATCCTAAAATGAGAAAGGGAAGTAACTGGACCAGAATAATGTTTTGTAGTATAGATACCATGTTTCTAAATCGGCTTCTCTGATTCAGTGTTTTTCCCCAAACCAATTCATCCATTCACCCCCCCAAAAAGTGTTATTAGAAGAAGCTGGAGTTCCCTGATGGCCTAAGGAAATTTAAAAGGAATTGTCAGTTTTTTTAAATATATTTTTTATTACTTTTTTCATTTGTCTTAGAAAGAAATATGAAATCTGCATGCAACCTTCTAAATATTTCAAACATTTAAATAGCATATGATAATTTAGCAATACAGTACATTATACAGCAAGATAATATAGGGAGACTTCCTATAGTATATTTACAAATGAAAAGGTAGTTTTGTTATTTTTAAAAAGAGGAATGCACTGCTTAACATTGAAGTATTACATTCAAAATAATGAATATGTGGTATTGTGACTAAAACATATATACGTATTTGTTTGCCCTATCATATTTTTCATAAAAAGGTACCTTTTTAAAGGCTTTTTTTGTTGCTACAAATCTAGGAAATCATACACAATAGTCTTGAAGCTTAAAATGTCTCAATACTGAAGCCACAAACTTTCTGTAAGAGCTTCAGGTGGAGAAAAAAAACCAAAACATTTTCTTAGTAATAAAAATGACCTAGAAATGCTTTCTAATGCATGAGATGTTAACTGGGAGATATGGTACACTTCACTTTGCAGCAAGACCTTGAGTCCGTTAAAGAAAAGGTACACAAGTGATGTTCATGCTCATCTGACGATGTGCTGAGGGACCTCACTTCTGTAGCTACAGCCACGATGTTGCAGTGGCATCTTCCCCAGCAAACCCATCTTTGGTCCCCACTTTGCAGACTAAGGTGGAGGCTGCAAACATGACAAACCACCACAGCACCAAAGCTTTCCCACTGCGAAGGGGTGAGGGACATGGCTGTAGAACACCTTTACAAACATTACTGTTTGTCTAATGAGCTTATAAAGCTCGATTGCAATCATAGTGAAGTATGAATGAGTAACAATAAAAACCCAACAAACTCCAAACCAACCTCTGTAAAATGAACAGCATGAGTTTTCCCAATCTTGGTACAGAGCAGACGGGTATGAAATCTGAGGTGCAACAGATGCTTGTGAAATCTGGAAGCCTTTTGCACATGGCTATAAAATGTAAAAACTGACCCTTGGTAAAAAGTGCTTTATAATAATATAGAATTTGTGTTTTATGTCTGTGAGAGAAATAATCTTCTGCGGAGCCTGGTCCTTCACCAGCCAAGGGAGTCCTCTCCATTCCTCATGCTGCTTCCTCTTATTCTTCATAAACCCTAAACAGAAGGAAAGCCAAGAGCAAGGTGTTTAAATCAAGACTGAAACAACTCCCTTCCTATTAATATAAAAATAATAAATCCCACAAAAAAAATCAAACACCCAACCAAAATCAACAAAAAACCCTAAAACCAGTTTTTTTTAGTCTCTGCTTAAGTACATTGGAAAGTAAATTATTGACTTCAGCAGCCACCAGATTGCTCTCCATGAAGCACCTGGGACGAGGGCTGGACTTTGGCACGGCTGCATCTTGCAGGTGTGTGGGGAGGAACAGGCTCTGCCACAATTGTCCGGATGCACGAGATGGAGAAATCCACATCTGCTAATACGCTTTAACCATTGTAAAATCCTTCTTGCGTACAAGTGAAGTATATCACAAGCTGGATGTAGAGAATAAATTCACAGTATCTGTTATGTTTGGTATAATATTATACCCTGCATTATTTTTCTAGTGATGTCCTGAAGACTGCTTGGCAGGCTTATCTGCTGGAGAATTTTAGTTGTGCAGGCTCTTTGGGTGAAAGCAGTCTTCTGTGGCACAGGGAAAACCAGGAGCAATGCTGTTTTGTGGAAGAGGTTCGTGTTTGTACTGTGTAGCCTTGGCTTTTCCTGGGGAGCAGCACAGGGGGGGCTGGGACAGCTGGCGCTGACTGTTTGTTATGATGACTGGGTTTAATTCAGGCTCTTTGTCTGCAATATTCACTTGATGCTGCGGTAGCTGCAGCGTGGCTTGGCTGCCCTGCTTGCCTGGTTAGCGGTGTCAGGGACCTGCTGGGTGCGATGCAGGGGTGGCATGTTGCAGCGGGGCATGGAAGCAAAGGTAAAACCCCAGGGGCTGTGCTGCATCCCTTCCACATGCCTCAGGCGGGTAGCAAAGCCATGGGGATGCTGCTCTCGCTGTTCTTCCTCCTCTCCCTGGCAGCAGGGACAGTCTCCCTCCCCTGGCTGCATTTTGAGGAAGCCTTGAGCTGACCCTTATCATGGGCTGTGGTTGGGACTGCGGGCAGCACTGTTATCTGCAGGCAGGACCCTGACCCACAGCCTTGCTCAGCGCATCCCTCCCCTCTGCCTGCTCAGGGGAGCCCTGCGTGTTTCCTGAAAGCACAAGCTGAGCATCCTTCATCTTAATAATGGCCTTGGAAAAAAAACCCAAGCAGTGGAAGTGTAAATATGTGGTTATGCAGTGGCCAGGGTTTCCCCACGTGCTCTGTTTATGAAGCAGCTGCAGGGAGCTGGCAGGGAGCCACGGCAGACGGTCGGGGGTCTCTGCACCCACCACCACTCGCATTGCCTGTGCCACCGGCTGTGCCGGAGCTCACTGGCACCCTGGGACCTGCTGGGAGATGGGGCTTGCTGGCATTGTTTGAGCTCAATTTTGGGGAGCAAATTCCCCAGGGGTTGAGGAGGATCAGGGTTTGGTGGGGCTGTATTGTGTGTGGAGGCTCTTTTCTGGCCATGGCTGCAGAGGTGGTGGGAGTTGGGCAGCTGCCCTTAATTACAGATAAGGGATATCACCACTGGCCATCAGCCATCAGGAATGCATATTTTTTGCTCTCTCTCTTCTACAGATGATTGATGGCTTTCAAAACCGAAAAATTAATAAAGAAAAATATTTTTTGCAAGGGAGAAGGTAGCAGAGACTTAGCAGCAAGTTGCTGTTTTTCTGTGAATGATAAAACTGGCAAATATTTGCATCATCAGATATTGGTGATTTTGAGGTGTGTGATTAAAGTGTGTGACAGGGCATTCTCTCCTCAGCTCTGCTGACTGCTTTCCTTGTGACCATGTGAAAGTGATTTATAGCTGTTCTTCTCAGCTTTTTACCCATAGAAGGGAGGTGAGTGTATGTAAATAACTGAGAAAATCAGCTGATGAATAGTTTAACAGAAAATAATTACTATTTATAGTCAGAACAGCCTAATCCTAAAATAGAAGTGAAGACTACATGTGGCAGGAAAGAAATAACATCAAGAACATCCATTTATAACTGTAATTTTGGTAATGAAATACATCCTCCCTGCTGGATAGAGCCTTTGCCGGGTGTGTGCGTGTTTTCCTGGCTTCCCTGTGTCTGAATGCTGCTAACTGCCCAACTTGCCGCTAAAAATTTTTCCCCTTCACCCGCTCAGCAGCTTTGTACTTACCTGCCTTTCTCTTTCCATACTCGGTACCACTTCAGCAGCCTCACTGTGTTTTGGCGTTTGGGGTTTAAGCAGTGCTGCTGCTCGCCTCTCACCCGCGTCCACAGCGTCACGCTGCAAGGCAAGCGGGCACAGGTTACAGGGGTGGTGGGAGACACCCGTCCTCTGCTGCTCCTCCAGGGAGATGCCAAAATCGGCCAGGGGGGCTCTCGCCCAGGTGGGTGCTCTGTGTTTTATGGTAGTTACATGAGTTTGTGGCAATAATATCGGAGCAGATCTTCAGCTGTTATCAATCAGTGCAGTGCAATATTGTCCACGGTTATACTAGGTTGTACCAGATGAAGACTTACCAGCTGTTTTTAATCAGAGGATTTGCTCTGCCTGTCTGTTAAATATTGTCTTTTGAGCTTAATAGCTAATTTAATTAGGGCTCATTCCGGCAACCACAAGTCTTTGCATGAGGAGATAGTTTCCTTGCACTCTAGAATATTGCATCAAAGAGAAAAGATCAGACCTGCTTCATTGATAATTTTTTCCTTTTTTCTGTTTTTTTTTTCTTTTTAGTCCACCTTTTTTTAAATACTTGCACATGGCAGAGTGCCTGTGTGCCCAACAGATGAGCTCTGATCCCCAGCATACAGTCCTGGGGGCTTCAGCCTCCTCTGATCCCGCTCTCCTGAGCAGCAGCAGTGGCTTGGTGTCCCCTTATTGTCAGGACAAAGTGTGCTGGGAGGCACAACGTGGCAAAAGATTTCTCATTGCTTTAGGCTTCCTTCCAGAGGGCTCAGTGCATCAGTGGTTGGTGTGACACAAGAGACTTGGAGCTGCTTCCCAAGGAGAATGGCTTTCCAGAAACACCATGCCTGGCATCACTTCTCAGGGCTCAAAAATCAAAAAGTTTTCTGTTTTGGTAATTCATTTTGCTATTTAAAAGAACCCAAAACAACCAAACACGGTTTTTACTGGAATTATTAGTTTTCTGGAAAACCCATCCTTAACAGGGAAATGCAGTTTTTGATTTAAGCAAAATACTATAATGGAATTATTTAAATGTTGCTAGAGACACGAGTAAAATGACATCAGAAACACAGAAATTCCTGTACCTACTGATGGGCTTCTTTTAAGGTTGGTTCAGAAAGGAGCCGTGTGCTTTCTAACACAAGAAAGTTTCTTGCAGAAAAAAAGAAAACAACAACAACAAACTTTCCCAGGTCACCCACCCTGTGCAGCAGGGATGTGCCTGACAAAGTGAAATGCTGAGTGTTGTCTCCATGATCTTAGCTAAGGGTGTCACCACATTTCCCATTTCAAGGTTATAAGAGGTGTTCTAATAGTTCTTTCCATTTGATTGACTTTCTTCACTGCTCCCCTTCCCGTTCTGCCTGTATCAGGTGTAAGCTAAAGTCACAAAAAGATAAGGTGTCATTTTCAGGTTGTTTTCTGGGAGGATGTTGCCTTTCCCCCAGTGTGTGAGAAAGCGGTGGAAGGTCTCCAAGAGCCTCTGTGGCCACAAGCATCAGAAAGGGAAAGGTCACCACTAAAATCTACGGACTATCTGTGTTCCAAGGGTGTTCTCAGCCAACCCCTCTGGAGATCAGTACGTGCACGGTGAGGGGAGTTTTCCTGTAGCTTTGAATGGGAGTGAAAACAAACCCTCACCGAAGGCAGAAGGTACACAAGTTTTTAAGGGACCTGAGGCTGGTGCAAAGTTTCTCCATCCAGCAGCCACCTCCTCAGCTATGCTGACTGCACTGGCTGATGCCAGACCTTGGCTTGGGTTTCTCTTCTGTCAGACCATAGAGGGTATTTCCAGAAAGTGATGGACAAGCTGAATCACAGGGCAGGAGCACGAGGGCCTCCGAAAAAGCAAGCCCTGCATTTGCACCAGAAGCAGAGGCAGACAATTCTGCGTTTAGAAGAGCCTGCAGTCCGAGGAGGAGGAGATGCATGGTTCTCCCCTGAGGTGAACTGGGTCTTGTCTCAGGCTGAGGTGTGTTGCTTTGGCATCACATGTAGGTTTTCTGCTTTCATGCTGGAGGCTGGGCAGCAGAGGAGATATTCCTAAGGCAGCCCCGTGGTCCTCTGTGGTTCCTGCACAGCCTCGATGCTGTGGGCAAAGGGCTGGGTGGCATTTTTTGGGCATGACCTGGCTCTGCTCTTGGGGATGCTGTTCTGGCAGATTTGAGGGGACATGCCTAAGAAAAGGCACTGTAGGAGCTCATGCCCTAAGTAAGGAATTGTCTGGATAGGCTGCAAGTAGAGGTTGAGGGATGGAGAAGGGGCTGAAGCACCAGAACTTAAATGTCTGGTGAGATCCTGCCAGTGGGATCAGAAACATGAGCTGGTTCCAGGGGGATGTGTGTCTGAGCTGTCCGTTAGCTGTCCAGGGTTTTGTGGCTGGAGCCTTCACCCATGGTTGTGCCAAAATCCTCCCCAGTATGTCCATGCTTCCAGGGCTGCGATGAGCACCCCTGGGTCAGTTTGTGACCCCCAGCAGCTCGTGCCCCCATGCTTCTCATCTGCAGGGGTGGCTGGGCTGCATCTCTGCCCACAAACACCCTGTCCCCAGGGCCACAAGGGTGCTGGCTCCCATCCTTTGATCCCAAGCTGGTGTAGGGACTGCCATCCTCGGCTGTCCCTTGGGAAAGGTTCCTCACAGCACCTGCTTCCCATCAGCTGTTCTCACCCTGACACAACCCTCCTCTTTGGGATGTGGCAATATGCGGAGGGGGGTTGGGTCCTGTCAGGCAGGCAGAGCTAAACCTCCCTGCTATTTTCTGCTGCTTTTCCTCATTCTGGGAGACAGATAACGCACACAATTACTACTAGATGTACCATGAATCTTGATAGGTTTTGACTAGACTGAGGACTCTGTTTAGCTGCCTCTTACTCTGTATCATAGCTCTGCTGGGGGGGTTACGGCCAAAGACAAATTCCTCCCTAAACTGCACCCCCATACTTACTGCTTCTCTGCCAAATATAATTTCTATCCCATTTCTGCTATATGAAAAGATACAAGAGCTTTTCAGGAGGGCAGGAGGGGACCCAGATTCAACAACTCATTTTAGATGATCACTGCAGCAACAAAACCACAGTTGCAGGAATTTAGCTCTTCTGTGCCTTGTCCAGAGGCTCCTCGATCAATTGGTTCTCTGAATATTAATTTCAGTTTGCTTTCAATGCTGGCTTCAGCCTGCAGGCGGGTCGCTGGGAAGGCAGTGATGGCAGCGGGTTAACCCTGCCTGCTCCGCAGCAGTGGCAGGGGAGTGATGGGACCGATCTGTCCCTGCAGCCGCCGCGAGAGCAAGGCAACCCTCCCAGCTTGAATAGCATTGCTCGGCATCTGCATAGCTATCCAGCTGGGAAAGCAACCACTTGTGCACGGCGTTCCAGCTTTCCTGACTTTCTGATTGGAAGTGAAATGTTGCATTAATGAGATTTATTTTATAACCCTCGGCCACCAGCTGCTTTCGGGCAAATGCCTGGAGTGGGATGCAAAGAGTTAGTGCTCCTTTACACCATCACTTTACTATGGAAAGGTCAAAGCAAACAAAGTAAAGCTGCAAGGAACTGATTAAGGCAGTGATGCTCTACAGGCATTTTTCTGTTCAGGTCACCATCAGTGGATCTGGGTTTCAAAGAGGTGGGTCTGATGCTCCCTAAGTATTGCTCACCGTGATGCTGGTGTAAACCTGGAGGAAGCCTAAGGGAGCTCAGCTCTGCATTCCTTTTCCATACACCCTCCACCAAGTCTGGCGGGACATTTCTGTGTGGGCAAGATCAGGCTCCTGTGGTACCTCCTTGTTTGTGCCAGTCGGATGGGCACCATTTGGCCCCGTGGGCATTACAGAGCGCTGGAGGTGGTACGCTGCTTGGCAGGGCAGGACTCTGATCCTGCTGTTAAAGCACCTTTCTAAGAAAAGTGAATGGCAAGTGCTTCATGAAGGAGCACAAACACTGGAGTAAATCAGTCCTTGGTGTTCTGGGGTTGTGGCTGCTCTTGGGACCCTTTTTCCTCTCTTAGGTGGCAGAGGGGCTTGGCACGGTCTTCTTTGCTAATCTGCCCTTCTGGTCCTTACCCAGCCCCATGTGCTGGCTGGCTGGAGCTTTGTTGGGAGGAATCTTAAGATATCGAAACCAGGACAGGCACTCCCCACACTCCCCTGCAATCACCTATATTTAAAATCACAAAAACTCTCTCCTTCTGAACCAGTCATCAGAGATGTCAAAAATTCCTGTACCTGCCTACGTTCAGTTAGTGACTACATCACTTTGAAATTTCATGGCTTGCAGGGAAACCGGGAGGAAAGTGCTTTCTTCCACGCTAGGTAATCCCACTAAATGCAAGGGGATGGCTCTGGTACAACGCATGGGAACACTCTTCCTTGCAGAAACCACCACCATGGACCAAACTCTGCTTATGTTCTTACCCTGCATGCTCAGAATAACTTCAGTAAATAGTTCTGGATTTTACATCAGGCACCTCTGAGTAGGATTTGCCCCTGTCTTCATTTGAACTAACGATTGTCCTTTTATCACTACCTGTTCTGTAAATATTTCTTTGAGCAAAAAGAAATTGTGTCGAAAAATGATAGCTGGGGTTTTGGTCAGAATTGCACATTTTATTGCATCTAATACAGCATATGACTATTCCCAGAAATTAGCATGCCAGGGCATGTGGAAAACAAGAACAAAGCAGGAACTTGCAGTATAAGGTAAAGCAATTCAGCTGATAGGGAAACAGAAAGCAATAAATGAAGGAAAACTTACATAATCATCTCTTCCACGCAAAACGGGTACCTCGGTTTTATTTCCAGCTTCCGTACATTAGAGAATCTTATTTTAGGACCTTTTCTTGAACATTTGCACTTTACGCCTACAAGAGAAAGCATTTTCTGATGTGTCTGCAAAGCCTCCCGCATACCAAGTGTCCCTTCCCCACCAGCCTGTGTGTGCACACAAACTTCGGTGGGGTCTTTCAAGCCTTGGTGGGAAAAACTGAATTTTGTTACTGCTGTTGAACTTCAAAAGAGCAATATCTTCTTTGCTATGTCGCAGGAAAAGCTAGTTGACTCTCTGGGAAATATGGTTTAGAGCACTATATATGTTCTGAGGCTTTGTAAATATGAGAGCTTTTTTTTAAAGTGCACCTGCCGTGATTAAATGTAATTGTATTTAACAAAAGGAAATGAAAGTCAGAATTGGCTTTAACCTGAGCAAGTGAACGCACATCTCTGCTACTTTTGCATTCGCTCACATCTCTCTTGGACTTGGTAGGACTTTCTCCTCGCACGGGTGCTGCGGTGCATTCGCAGCCAGACAAAAAAGCTGAGCGTTTTCTAACCACCGTTTTTGTGCACGGCAGGGAGTGCACGCTGGCACGCTCGGTGGAATTGGTGCTACCGCATCACATCCAACTCTACTATTTGCCCTGTGAAACCCACCCTCGGTTTCGAAGGAGATATTTGTGCTATATTCCTGAATAACAGAACATGGCATGACCTCCCCCACGGCTTGCTGGGGTGCCTGCCAGAGAGGACACAACTTTGTCGCTCGTATTTTATCTCGATTCCCCACTTAACTCGCAGCTACCTGACCCGCAGCTTCCATACATCCCTCCTTCCCAACATGCAGGGGACAGCCAAGCGCAGCTCAGGGCTATCAAGAGGCAAACACGAATTCCTGGGAAAACACCCCCTGGGAAAGACGTTTACATGGGAATAAGCAGAATAAACCGATTTACCTTCCGCGCTGGCTAAGCACATGGCGATGAAGAGCAGAAGCAAAGCTGCTGTTAGGAGCTTCATGATGAGGCAGCAGGTACCTAAAGAGACGCCGGGGGTTTAAAGGTGTGTGTGTGCCCCTTGGGCTGGTCCCCCCGGTGCCCCCGTCCCCGGGGCGGGATGGACAGCAGCGAGCGGCTCCCGGCGGTGCGGGCGCTGCCTGCGCTCTGCCGCCTGCTGCCCCTCGTCCTCCTTTAAAACCGCTCCCGCTGCCCTGGCTCCCGGCTCATTAATATGCAGAGCAACTCCGCGGCTCCCTCCGCTTCCTCAGCCCCGCCGGGGAGGGAGGGGACCGGCACCCCGCGGCCGCTGCCCCCCCCCGGGGCGGGGAGGGGGGGGGAGATCCATCCCCCGCCGCCCCCAGCATCTCGGGGGTGGGAGCGCAGCGGTGGGGGGCTGCCCCTGCTCGGTGGGACACCCCTCAGCGGGAGGGGGTTTGCTGGGTGTGTGTGTGTATCTGTGTGAATGGGGCTGTTAGTTGGACCCCCCCGCTTGCCAACGCTCCAGGGAAGCCCG
>JAVJGJ010000061.1:61322047-61342007 GCA_035590215.1 Microhierax caerulescens | reverse complement strand
CTTCAGCTCACCCCCCCCCCCCCCCCCGCCGACCGGCCCCCGCTCCCCCCTCGCACACCCATCGGCGTTATTAAAGCCGACCGAAACCAGCCACCCTCCGGCGCGGGCAGCGCTTGGGAAGGACACGCCACGCACTCCCGGCTCCGCTTGCATTTTAAGTTTCCCACATGGCTCCGTTCCTGCCGTTTCCCACTGGCAGCGGCCATCCCGCTGTGTTCCCGGCCCGGGTGTTGGCAGGCGCCGAGTACAGCCCTACCACACACAGCCCGCACGTTGCGCGCAGGCAGCTGCCTTGTTCCTGGCCCTGGGTTTCATGCGAGACGTGCCGACACGCCGAGAACAGGCTGCCTCTGCTGCCCTGCATGGGATGGGGGAGCAGGGGTGGGCGGCACATTGGGGATGAGGCTGGGGGGGGGGCTGATCGACGTGGCAGGGGGCTTTTGGGGTGAAAGACCCGTTCCTGGGCAGAGCTGGTGTGGCTGCTAACTGGTGTGAGGGTCAGGAGGGGTGGTATGGCAGTTTTTGTTGGGCTTTGGGCATTTGTGCTGCACAGCGGCAAACCAGCTCCTGAGGGTCTCATTGCACCCTGCTAGGGGTGTGTGTTACTACATGCCGATAGGACTGAAAAAAGGGGTTTCTTCTACAGCACAGCTTGGTGATAAAAAAATGGTATGAGGTAGGGCAGATCTCAGTTCAAACCTTTGAAATAAATCGTCGTTATCCAATTCCTTATGCGAGGAAGGAAAAAAAAAACCAAACCCAAACCTGCAGGAGAGTGCAAAAGGCTTATCTCAGAGTCACTGTTGGTTGGGTGGTGAGGATGCTCATGGAGCACCGGTGAGAGTTGGCTTAACTCCCATCCCATCCAGGGCTGTAATCCTGCCCTGCTGTGGCTTGGGGTAATTCCCTCCTTGTAGCCTCCTCTCCGCCGTGTGCCAGAGCAGTCTCAGGGGGAACTGTGGGAAGGCAAAGCAGTTTTCCCTCCCTCCCTGCTAATAAAAATTTGGGTGCAGCTTTAGCTGACGGCAATTTGAACTTCCCCCAAACCAGGAAACTTGTGTTTGGGCTGGAGAAAAATAGAAGGAAATTCTTGAGCTTTCCAAAAATGAATTCCTTCTTCTTGTATGACTCTTGCTCATGTTGCAAGAGCCAAGCTTATTAGCTGTTGAATAGGCAAAGTGCTGCTTTAGTTCCATTTTACATGTAGACGTGGATGTATTTAAGGGGTGTTGTGTAAATACGGTAACTGCTCACTATGCACCCGAACAGTTTGGTGTCTTTATGCCAAGCACTGGCTTTGATAGTAATTATTTCTGAAAGCTCAAAGGTGTCTCTTGCCTGGTGTGACAGATTTTGGTGGCCATATACAGCTGTCTGACACCTGCTCTATCTCAAAATGATGACCACAGAAGAGGAAGAAGTTTTAACAAAGGATTTGAGGGAAAGGAAATATATATGGAATTCACCACAGTATGCCTCCCGCAAACCCTGATAATCCAGATATATTTTCTTTGTGCAGGCATACTCTGAGCTGCTCAGCATACACGGGTGCTTTGTGAGCCTGCGGTATCTCCAGCAGATCATCTAAGCCTCAGCAAACGTGTTTTGGCAAGCAGCTGGTGTTTCACGTGGCTGGGGAGGGCTGCGCCGGGTGAGCCGTGGTGTGAGGGCTGTTTGAAGCATCCATTTCAGCCCTCACAAAGCCACCCGACTGCATCGTAATTAATCAGGGCTTGGGTTTTGCTCCCCACAAAAGGAGTGTTTCCAGACCAGGCGTAGTCATCCAGGTCTGGCTGTGGTCCTCAGCTCTGCAGATGGGACGTGCTCAGAGAGCTGTGCCCATCGCCAGGGAGCACAACCATACCTGTGCACATAGCGTGTCACCTGCTTTGTCCGGCTAATTACAGGGGCATTGTCACTAGTGAAAGGTCTGTCATTTCATCTCATTAATTATTCTTTTCAGGTTTCTGCCCCAGCATAAAACTCCCTGGCACACCAAGGGTGAAACCTGGCTTTGCCTCTGAGGGTAAGACCTGGTGCTTTGTCACCCCCAGGAGAGTGGTTTGCAGCACCGAGGGCAGGGATGAGGGGTTGTCTCCTCCTAAAATAAGAAAGATGAGTTTTAGCAATGAGATTACCATTTGAAGTGGAATCTTCGCCATTTTTGACCACCTGGAAGCAGAAACGTTCCAAGCTGAGCACAGTATGTAGCTGAGCTGGAGCAAAACATTTGCACTTTAAGAGATGGAGACAACCCCGAAACACACATTGCCCTTCAAGGGGAACAGAGCGGCTCACCCCCAAAATAAATAGTGTTGGTGTGAAAATGGGAGGGCTCCAGAGAAGCCATTTGGTCTGCCAAGGTAGGGCATTTACATCTTCATGCTAAAACAAGATTTGGATGGGGTCCATGCCCTGACCTGTCTTCAGGTGAGGCTTTTCCTCTGGCTGCAGGTGTGCACAACATCCCAAGCCACCATGCAGAGAGTCTCTTAGATATTTCTCTACATCCCAGGGACCAGAAGATATACTATTACAATTGTTACCATTATTAGAAATATTTTGGTATTGCTGCTTTTGGTTATACTAGTTATTTCAACTGCAGTGTGAGCTATGATTTGGATTAACTGTCCTCCAAAATGTCCTGGCGTTTCATTACAAGGAAGTTGAAGGTGCCAGTCATCATGAGAAATCTTTGTAAAACAGCCATGAAACTGAAGCTACTTATTGCTGTTGAGGCAAGCTGATGCGAATGGCTCATCTGAGTTTGATGTATAAGAATATCCCAATCAGCCCGTCAAGGAGAAGATTAAGCATTTGAAGTGACGTGACATAATCCCTGCATTTCATGTCAGGAATTTGGGAGAGGAATTAGGCTTAAATGCTCACTAGAAAATTCAGCATTAAGGTGGAGGTGCACAGATGCAATGTATGTTGTATGGAGCTTTTTTTTCCTCTGGGTGCTGCACTTAATTTTTTTTTATGCTTTTTTTTTGGTGTAACCATTTTGTGTTGAGCACCAGATGTGATGTGTTACGTGGGAGAGGTGGTGTGAGCCTCCTGCAGCGCATGGGCCCTCAGCCCTTGCAGCGGAGCAAATACAAAGCTCAATCCCAAGCTTGAAGTGAGGGGAGAATTGCCTCAGATTTTGGGAGGGTGTCGCAAGCCCGCTCCCGCGGTGCCATCCGGAGGACGTGCTACAGGCTGTGGTCAAATGTGCAATTTCACCTTTATCTCTAAGTGGCCTTTTTCTTTCCTCAGTAGCCCTGAACAGTAGTTGTGTCATCCTTGCATGTCTATCGTAAGTTGAAAGTCAAAGCTTTGGATTTCATCTTTTGTCTCTGGAAACATGAAACATATTTCAGGGAAAACAGCTGTGTTCCCTTCTGCGGAGTTTCACAACGGATGAATTCTGCAAAATAAGGCTTGTATTGTTGTTGCAGTTGCTGCTTTCTTTTGATTTTTTCTTTTTATTTTTATTTCCATGATCAGATTAAATTCTAGACGCTGCTCCTTCTCTAGGGAATAGTTTTAAGGCAGCTCTCTTCATAGACCTAAATTATTCACCAAGAAGGATTTTTTTGCTGAGATGAGAATGAGTAGGTTGAATCTGGGACTGTTGTCATGGCTTGGAGCTCTTTGAAGCTCTCCGTCATGAATCATTAAAGAGGGCTGCAATAACATGGCAAAACAGAGAACCAGCTCTTTGTGTAGGTGATCTGAGAATCACCTTTAGATGTGCACAAAAGGATTAATCCCGCCTGTGGCTTTTTATGTTGAGAAAATAGTAAGTTGTGTTTAGTTTCCTACTGACTCATTTCCTTGCATGCTACAACTTACCATTGGTTTTCACATGCAAGTACAGATTACATTTGATGCAATTTTCTTAATAGGCATGGAAGCTGAAAATGGTTGTAGGTATTTATTTTGTGCTTAATCACACAATGAGTTGGATGGCTTTTTTTGCTATCCACCCCATGCTTGCTATAGTGTAGAGGGAATAACGCGAAGGAAAGAAAGGGAACTTGTTTGATCTGACTCACTCATGTTCCTGATGGCGCTGGCCAAAGCCCTGAGAGGTCTCCATGGTGTTGGGTGGGATGAGAGCTGCTGGGGACAGGGATGGGGACAGCATCAGCCCCATCTTCCTCATTGCATTCTCCTTTTCCTGGTTGTTTCTTATTCCTTGGTGCTGGATTGAGAGAGCTTGGGCAGGGATGCGTTGTTACTCCCCAGACGTGCAGTTAGAACATTACAAGGGCAATTGGATGGAAAACCTCTCCTACTGCCCCAGGATTGGAAACATTGTGCTGTCCTGATTTTCTCATCACATCGCTTTTTTTGTGTGTGGGTAGTTTTGGGTAGCCTACGGGTGCCAGCTTTTCAGATGAAAGGCTTTTGGGATAGGATAGGGTGTTACTATATGTAATAAATTGCAGCCAGCCTCTCTCTGGGCTATTAATGCCACTTCTCTGAAAAGAAGTGGCTCTGCTGCCAACCCATCCACATTCCAAAGCTCAGGGAAACTGAAAAGCAAGCCACAAGGTGTTTTATTTTTGCAATAGAATAGGACCAAATGAGATCAGCACCTGCATAGTTTCGAATCCAGTCCCAGGTGAGCTCTTATTGAGATGGAGGGCTATGGCAGCAATAACCAAAGATGGTCAGGCATGAGAGAACCTATTCCTGACCCTTCTCCTTCTCACAGCTTGGCAGAGCTGGGCATAATTTAAAGGGGTGGCAGGAATGTGCTTTAGCATCTGCTGCAGGGACTCAGCACATTCACCTTCAGCACTGGTCCCTGCAGGATGAGTCCCTCAGGAGAGCTGGCGAGCATAAGCCTGCTGCAGGTGCCCATGTTGCGATGGTTTTATGAGCCTTAATTCAAAGAAACTGAGATTGTGTGGGAGAAGGCAGTGATGCTGTGAGCTGTTTGTGGTGTAAGGGGCTGTTAACCATGAGTTGCAGCGGCAGGAGCAGAGCTGCTGCAGCGGTGACAGCCCTGTGCTGGCAGATGTGGTGGCAGGGACACACTTGCAGCTATCAGTGGGCTTTTGCAAAGCCCTGGAGGCATGGGGCTTTTCTGTCATCTTCAAGGAGGGCTTTTGCATCAAAACAAATGAAGACATAAAATGTCTGATACATGCAAAATTGCAGAAGCGGAGCCATGCAGTGGGGTCGGGTCCACCACGCTGTGCCCCCCTGCCTGCCCTCCTTTCCTTGCTGGGGGCCTGGCTGGGTCTCCCCTGTGCTCTGCCCCTCTCTCCGCAGGTTCATACCTGCACAACCCCCCTCTGCAAGGCCACACTGTGACATCTCCGTGCCAGGAGCACCTCACAGCCTGATCCATGACCTGCCTGGTGGCATCCAGGCAGGGATCTGCCCTGGGGACTGCACGTACTAGGGAATGACTAGGAAGGGGATGCCTTCCCCATCAGGAAGAGCCAATGACTACTGTGATGCATTTTACAGTTATTCCATCTCTGGTGGCTTCTGGCTTCTTTTTTTGGACTTGTGACTTCATGTTTCCAAAATGCAAAAAACAAACAACAACAAAAAAACCCCAAAAAACCAACAAAAAAACCCCAACCCAAAACTTAGTGGGTGTGTGAATGCAGCACTCCACGGAGGGTCTCCTCTGCAGACTTCGGGAGGTTCCTTTTCCAGCTTGCTCTTGGGTAACTGTGAGCTGTTCACACTTGCCCAGTAACCACAAACTCCCCAGAACCGAGAATTAAAGCCATTAGATAGAAATGCCCATAATTTACAGCGATTAAGCATGGAGGTAAATCATCTCACGGCATCTCCTGTGATGGCAGGCAGAGGAAACGTGCAGGAGTGCCCGTGGCGCAATCGGAGGTGGGTGCATGCAGGCGCAGGGGTGCTGGGACCAAGCACAGTGGCGGCACCCAGTCTGGCTTGGGCACCAAGCTGCAGCATCTGTAGGTGCCTGTGGGGCCCTGCAGGATTTCCCCGCCTCATTAGTGCTTTCTGTAAATATGCAAAAAGCCCTTGCAAGCTTAATGAAGCCCTATCTCCTGCAGACAGGCTAGGTGCTCCCCACCTCTGCTTGTTTGCTGCTGAGCTGTGCATTAGTAATGATGGGAATTTTTCAAATGGTGATTCCCACCCCTCTCCGTGATAGAAAAACATACATAATATCTTTAAAAATAAATAGTGACCTAACAATGCAGACTTTGAATATTTGCTGGAAGTTTAGTAGGCTGCAATCAATCATAAAATGCAGCTTTTCTTCTGAGTAATAAATATGTTAATTTTTTTATCTACTCAGATAAAAGCATAATTATCATAGCACTTGTGGTGGTGCTTAGTTGCTATGCCCAGTTTTTCTAAGAAAATCAGTTAATTCTGCAAATAAACCAACCAGCACTTCTGCAAATAAGCCAAGTGACACTCCTGCTGGCACAGCCTGAGCCTGGCTGCAGTGGGGGCTCCTTTCTCTACACCTTCCACCTCCCCCTGTCTGGAGGGATCTGCAGCATCCCCCTTCCCAATTTAATCCAGCTGTGCACCTCTCCTGGCAGTGCTATAATCAGAAAGGATGTGGTGGAGGGTGCCTCACTGCTCTGAGCCCTTCTCAGGCTGGGTTTGCCCACTTTTTACAGGTTTCCCACCTGTCTGTATGGTCAGGTGTGACTTCTTCAATGCTACCCGTGTCTCCCTCATGTGTGGGCTGCAAAAGAGCCGGGCCAAGCACTTCAGCCCAGTTTGCCAGCAAATACTCTTCAGTCCCTTACTGTGTACAAGCACAGTGGTTTGGCCAGGGTTGTGGATCATCACAGGGTGCAATTGGGGAGGGGGACAGCAGGTCCCACTGTGCCGTGTCCCCTCCTCACTGCACCCTGGTAACCCTGTCTGGCTTGGCTGGTGCTGAGGGTGCCTGCAGCAAGAATAGCTAAAGCACAGAGGACTCGCACTGTGCTTTACCATGCTGTCATACCCCTGAGGAGCTAGAGGTGCACGCTTTTTTTTTTATTTATTAACAATCCAAAAACCCATGCAAAGGGGGCACACTGGAGAAGTGATATGGTGAAGAAGCACTGGGTTTTGTTGTTGAAATAAAATGAGAAGTCAGCTAGATAGCAAGGCAGGGCTGATAAAATCTATAAATGTCAAGCACAAAAGATGTCGTGGGGCTGTGCACCAGCAGTAGGACTGGGACGGGGACTGGCAAACTGGTGGTGCAGCTTCTGCTCTCTGCGAGCTGCCTTAGGTGTCTCCCCCAAATTCAGGGCTTTGCCGCTTTCACTCTTGGGGACAAAAATATGTCCGGCTCATGATTCTTTCCAAAGGCCTTTGGCAGCCTCTCCTGGCAGTTGGCTGTTTCTGAAAAGGCAGGCAGTTGTTGCTAAAGCGATTTGGAAGCAGAAGTGGTGTGCTGGAGCCCTAATGCTGCCGGAGAGGATTAGTGCCCGAGGTTGTCCCTGTTGCAGATGGGGCTGGCTTCGTGCTAGCAGCTCATCTTTGGAAGGAGAAGCTGGGAAGCTCATGGCTGTGCAGTACCTCTCTGTCTTCCCCTTCATCTCCTGTGTCGGAGCATCGCTCTCTTCCCAGGAAAATTTTGGAGAAACTCAGCAGCCAGCACTTTGGGTACATGCTGAAGGTTGTGCAAGTATCTGTCCCGTTCCTGAGAGCTGCCTGGATCTCTGTGCCTTGAAAGAGAAGTTTCAGAGCAGATGAATTTTATAGAAGTGGATGTGGCTTTATGGATTCTCTCTGAGATTAGGGTACCTAAGAGTTAATAAGAATTCCAATCAAGAAGACGTTAAGAAGGGCAGAGGGAAAACAGATTAGCTGTCCTCTTGCCTTGCTCTATAAGATGATACAATGAGAGAATGTGATGAGATCAATGGAAAAATAAAAGGAAATGAGAAATCAAAGGAAATGCTGCTTTACAGGTTATTTCATATGGTGAATTGGGAAATTTTCCCTTCAGGGGATCAAATATTATTGTATATTTTTAACAGAGCTGGATAACTCATGACTGCAAAGATGAAACCCGTGATAGAGGCTGATCCCCTGCAGGGATTCAGAAGGAAATGATCCATTTCAGGTACAAGCGGTGGGATGCTGCTGGATGTCCTCTCCCCTGGTGCTCTTCAGAAACCATGCAGAGCTGTGGCATCTGCCAGAGCGTGGCTTCCCGCAGGGTTCAAGGTCCAGGTTATCGGAGCTGTGAGCCCAGGCACATCATAACGGCTACGTCAGTGACCAGTACCAGCATCTCATAGCGGCTGAGCTGCAGACACCTTCCTTTGCTAAGCCTGTCAGCAAAGCAGTATTGCAGATGCTCAAAGCCAAGATACAGAAAAAGATCTCCATCCTTCCCTTTCAACATTTCTGTAACGCCTCTGGACTCACTGCGACTTCAGATTTGCTGTGGGCTCTGGTATTTCATGTCCTAACTGACTTGCTCTCAGAGAAATAAATGCTTGCCATGAGGCCTCATCCCCAGCAGTAGCTCTGCTCCCCACACTTCCCTGGAGGCCAGATCTGTTTTCGTTTCTTCTTCTTTCAAAGCAGATTGCTGTGCCGACCCCATAGCTCTGGGGCACTGCTGTGCATCTGTTGTACACTCCCACGGCTGCTTCTGCAGCCACCAAACCTCTGCCCAGCTGGAAATCAATGAGAAAAATCTTGCACTGGAGACTGAAAAAATAATCTCAGTGTTCTTGGGTAAAGGGGTGGTTGCCCTGTCCTTTTGGCACTGGTAGTCAGCAGTTAGTGATCAGCTCCAGCCAGCACTGGCCTCCCGTGAGCAAAGATAAGTTTTTTGCAGCCACATGCTGCTGCCAAAGCCACCTCCTCTCCCTGTGAGCACACACATGCTGGCTTTGCTCCTGCCCCGATGTACAAGCCTCTGGTCTGAATTCTGGACCAGCTGGCTGGGAGCGGACAAGTGCTGCCAGAGGCCAAAATGAATGATTTATCCTTGTGCTACTGTCATAGTTTCTTAAGACCGAGGTCTCTCCAATTAACTCCTTCACCTGTATAAATTCTTTATCAGGATTTGTATCTCTGGTGGTTTGCACGTATTTGTTGGTGATACCAGCTAGATTAGACATGATTTCCCTTCCAGGCATCTCAGTGGGTTTTTCTTTCCTGCTAGCAATGTCTTTGGCTGTGCCATGCAGCATCTTTTTGCTTTGCCATAGTGAAATTTCCATAGATATGGCACTTTGATGACACAGGAGCCACACTTTAGCCACAAGAACACCTTGACTTCAACAACAGGCAGTTAAAAGCTCCAAAACGGAAACTCTCCACAAATGCAAACAACACTAAAAAGCTTTTAAACAGCATTGCTCTCCATGTCTGCGAGCGGTGGGTGCCAGCAGAAAGGAGGTCAGCTCCAAACAATTCCAGCCTTGCACCACGCTTGGCTTCCAGCGTTTGAATTTGTTTTGTTTTGATATCTTATACTTCGGGTATTCTGTTCTCTCTAATTGCATTTAGTGCCTGGCTTGGGAAAGGCTGTTCTGCTGTGAATGCAGCTGTGCCCCCGCTCCCCGCGCAGCCCACCCCTTCGCTCCGAAGCTGTCAGGTGGGACGATTGCCTTGCGGGGTCTGTTTTTGCCAAGGAGACATTGAAATTATTGGCTGGTTCTTCAAAGATCTGCAGCGGCTCTTGATGTTCCTCACCGGAGTAGGGCAGCGGAAGAGAGTCGCCTGGGAAACGCTCTCCGGAAGTGAAAATGGAATTCTTTAATGCTCTTGAATAGCAAAATACAGTTTCTAAGTATGAGAAGCAGCCCACACAGCCTTTAGACATGTTTGTACCCAAACAAACCCACGTTGTACCCAATGTGCTAATTCCTTTAGCACGTAAATAGCTCCGAGAAAGCTGTTGGGTAAGGTTGGTGGCGGAGAGCAAAAGCCAGGGTAGGTTTGCCTTTCCCATGACGCTGGCCTGATCTTATATCCACAGCCATGCTAGTTGGGCAGGAGGGTTTTATCAGCCAAGAATGTAATTGCTTATTTGACTCCTAAGTGTAGGACAGGGTGACCTTGTTTTTCCTGAAGAAGGTCTCAAAGTGGTCCAGTTCAAGCTAAGTGACCACCCCCCCCCCATAATTATGTTCAAGGGCATTTGCAGTTACGCTGAGTTTCTCAGAAATTTTCTTGTGTAAACTCTGGATGCAGCCGCAGCAGCCGGCTGAAGATATAGCACACCAATGTTACTTTTAAATCTTCTTATATTAACTTTCATACACCTCTGGGCTTGCTTCGTCCACTGAGTGTCACTAACATCAGGGATTTCCATTCCAGCCCGTTCGTTCAGCCCTGGCCTCGTGTGTGGCTTGGTGTCACACTTGGAGCTGCGGAGGTGGGAATCTGGCTGACGAGACCGAGCAGGGAAAAAAGGTGCTGTAATTGTTGCCTCGATGTCAACAACCTGTTGTTTTAAGGTATGATTTGTGTCTCTGTCTGCACAAATCCAGCTGGAGCTAAAGCATGATAAGACAAGTTGATCTTTAACATTCTTTATCTTCTGTTTTGTGCTGCTAGGAGATAATTTCCAGGGCGAGGCAGCTGGATTTTGCATGTAGTCTTTCTCTAGCAGATGCAGCCATGATGCACATTAGGCTCCAAATTTAAAGGATTCCCTGTCACTGTGGGGAAAAAAAGAAGAAACTAGTAGGGGTTTATAGCAGCCTTTACTTTAATGCAGTTTGCTTTTTCTTTAGCCTCAAAGAAAAAAGAGCAAATGTTTTCTGCAGTGCATTGGTGCTTGCTGCAATTCAAGCCTGCACAGAATTTGTAACATTAAAAACAAAATCAAGGCTGTAGGTAGCCATGGTTTAAGCATTTATAGTGACGAGTCAGAGTGGGAAGAGAAGCAAAACGAGAACCGTGGTGCAAATTGCAACAGTCCCCATGACTGAGGCACAAACGAGCTCTGCCTCGGTGGGAATTCCCACCCCTGCGGCCGCTGGGGCAGCGCAGCCCCTCACTGCCACGCCAGGCGTGTGGTCTGATGTGCTTGTGCTTCAGGAGGGTCCCCCGGGTGCTCTCCAGGCCCGGCTCCCACTTTGTATGTCCTGTGTTTCTGCTGTTGGACACTTCAATATCCCAACCACGTCACCTGAACTGCCAACTGCGCTGGCTTGTGGTGGGCATGGAGATCGCTCGCTGCTGCTCCTTGCCAGGGCTAAACAGAAAGATGCATTAAAACCAAATGTAAACATTCACCTCTCTAATGTCACTGTGGTTAGTCCTGCTTGCCCAAAAACTGGTGGAAGCCAACTAAGCAAAAGAAGCAGAAGCAATTTCCCCTCTCTGATTTTTATGGTAGAGTTTGCTGGATGTGGGATTGATGGGATTGACAGAGTATTGCACATCGTTTGGGCAATGCCTTGGACAGCATAAACCATATTTCAGATCGTCAGGATGTATAATTCAGCATAACTCCATCAGCTGAAGCTCTGCTACAGAATATTCTCATTCTTTTCAGTGCATAATTTTAACAAACTCAGTGGCCAAATCTTGTGTCTTTCCCTAATTTGTTCAAGATGCGTGCTATAAATCCTCCCTGATTTTGACCCGTGAAGGAAAACTAACTTGACAAATCCCTTTCTGTATTCATTTTTGTCAGAACATTATTTATGACAACGGGTAGGCTGCTGATAGCTCTGGCTATTGTTGCCCAGGACCCTGTGGGTTTGATGTATGCTCAGCCCGAGTCTTTCCTCGGCTGTTTGTTTCTCATGTTAAGACTTGTGTCTTATAGTGAAGAATTTGATTTATTAAAAAATGCTTTATAATAGAGTAGGACAGATGTCAGCAATGTTAAATACCTCCATAAATTTTGCCTCTCTTGAGCAGGTTAAATGTGCAATTCTGAGGCATGATGAAGGCATCCTGCACCAAGGCAACGCTTTAGTAACCTGATAACGTGAGCGGTTTTTAGCCGTGTTCTTACGGAAATGAAGTTATGTGCTTGCACTGTCTCTCTCTTCTCCCACAATGAATATTTAAACTTGATAGCTGAGCTTAACAGAGGGCAGATATCACACAGATAATTTCTGATGGGTTGCAAGTGATAGTGCTGGTACCTGTAGCTGGCTGATTTTTTTGTGTGGCATGTGGGAAACAGGGAAGGTCTGAAATTGCTGCTTAACACCGCTGTGCTGTGCATGCGGGTGTTCACCTCTGTAGGAGTTTGAAGAACAGCCTGTGGCCCTGCCTGGAGCCTTCTTTAGAGAGGTGGAGGCTGCAAGGGCTAAAAAAAGCCCTAAAGGCTTCTTCTGCATTCATTTATGCTTTCCTGCCCCTACAGAAAAGATTTTTCTCTTTCTGTTTCCAGGGTGATGTCCATGGCACCTTTCTTTGCTTGTCTCCACCCTGTCACTACCAGGTTCCCAAAGCTCCCTGGGGCTGTTCCAGCCCACACGATGCTCCAGAGCCCTGGCTGGGGGCTGGCAGCACAGAGCCCTGCCCCAGACCCCGCTTGGGGCACAGCCTGGGGCCGTGGCTTCCCCCCCCCCCCGCGCCCCCAACTTGCTCAGGGTGCAAATCACACGCTGCCCTCTTGTCTTGCTCTCCCCGTCTGTACATTAGCAGTGCCAATTATCTTCCAAATATAGGCAGAGGGTTAGTGGCTTCAAACAATGATTATAAACTAATTTATATGTATATATGTGTGTATATATATATATAAAACAGTTCAGTGTAATTGCTCAGACTATGAACCTTCCTTGCATTAGAGCAAATAAACATTTGTTTCCCAAGTCACAGACTCACAATAATAATAACCATATATATGTATATACGCAGGTGTCACAGCTCCTTTCTGACCTACCTGCCTGGGTTTCTTTCCCAATGGGAAACAAGGTGCACAGGGAGGCAAAGGTGACACGTCCCCATCCAGGGCTGGGAAATGTTCCCAGATCCTGTACTTATCGGGACAAACCCACGTGACTGGTTCTTTTAAAAATCCCACTGTAGATTTTTAAGGCTCTGAAATGATTTGAACAGGGTGAAATCTGCATGATCAATGCAATAGCCCCAGTAAACCTCCTTCTCTCTCGCATGCAGGAGTTAAGTGTGCCGTGGGTCTGCCCCCATGGAATGCAGCGGCTGCAGCTCTCTGCTGTGGGGCAGGTACCAGCCAGGGGGAAAACCTAATGAGGGGCACAGGGAGAAGTGCTAGTCCTAGGGCCTGGTGGGTGCTGACAGGCATAATTTATCTCTCTTTATTGCAGGTTGAGTGAAACTGGCCCCATGCCTCTATTTTCCTGTCTTTAACACAACCTCATCCAGATTTTGCATTTTGTCCCACTGCCAAGCGCGATGTACGGTGGTGCCTCGCTGCCATTAATCACCCCAGCCCTTTCCCGGGCTGCGCTGTGCTTCCTTATAGACTGTAACTTCCCTATCGTTCACACGTAATCTTGTTACGGCTTTATACCTACTTGCATGATCCACTTATCAGCCCATAAATCTGCGCAAGACCAAATAGCGGATAACATGAATTCCCTGGTTCCTGGTATTGATTTCCCAGGCGCTATCTTGGGCTGTGGCACTAAGGCAGTTTCTAAACACTGTATTTTTGTGGCGATGCTTGAAGCAAACGCATCTCGCCCTGCTTCTCCCTCCCGTGAACCTGGTTTGTTTTTATTCCCCAGCCATTACTACTTGATGTTTTCACCTTGAGACATTTCCTGTACAGCCACTCTCCTTTCATAAATTGTTTTGGGGGTAATAAACCACTCTGCCCTCTCCCTGAGCCCCCTGGGCATGGGCAGAGGGGTCAGAGCGATCTGAATTCCAGGTCTGCATTTCTGAGCCTTCCCGGTTTTCTTTGCCTTGTTATATTTATGCTGGATTTCATGTTAAAGGTGGGAATTTAGGAGAGAGTTGAATTTTATTCTATGGTTAAAAAAAATTCTGGATTACGGGTGCTCTCCATCACCTGGGTCAATGTGCTCATGCTGATGGATTAAAAAAACCAAACTCAAACCCAAAAGCAATCAAAGCAGGAAACTTCAAGTATGACAGTTTTCTGTGAGTTGCAGGTGAGCTGGGAGCTAAGATTTAAGTGGCGGATGAAGACATTCATTGCAGTAGTTTTGAAATACAGAGCTATAAATTCCCAATTTTCTATGTGCACAGCCAAGCATGTACTTGTATATTTGTTTTGATGAATGTTAAGTGGATCAATTTTACTGAGGTTGGCTTGTTTTTTTTTTTTTTTTTTGTTTCCCCCCCGGTGGAATTTAATTCAACATAAACCCTACTACTTAGTCTTTTTGTTCATATTTTCTCATTTAGATGCTTGGGCAAGGAAAGGTTGGGAGCAAACAGAAAATACTGGAAGCAAAATAAATGTTCTCTAATCTCTCTTCAAGCTCAGACTGAGACGTTATTAGTACTTCTGGGTTTGCCTGGATTAGTTTCTTAAGAAGCTGAAGCTGAAGAGATCTAAATAGATTATTAATTTAGTAAAACATGACCTCTTCAGGGACTGAGCCGAGTGAGTATCACATTGCTTTGCTTTTCTCCCATGTACGCACAGGTTTCTTCTTTACAGCCCTGCTTTAAACTGGGAATGATGTGAGCAGAGAGCTGTGAGCACCAGTTGTGTGGGCACCACATGGGCGATGGGTGCCTTCAGCCTCTCCTCCTCTTCACCGTGCTCCTTGCTGCGTATTTGGTTTAAGAAATGTGAGCTGGAAACAACTCGTGCCTTATTGCCTCTACCACAATGTCAATTGGAATCTTAGCTTATGGTGATGAATACCATTACCCGTTTCAACCAGAGTAATTCTTCTACAATCTGCTGTCTTACACTTTTAACCAGTGAGGAGATGCTGGTATGGGGGGAAAAAAAATATCTGGTTTTCTGGGGTGTTTCTTTGAACAGCACATACATGCCTGTTCCTCTGAACTGGGGAGAAATCTGTGAGCAGGTTCAAAGGTTTTGTGGTCGGGTTTCTGGGCTTGTGATGCCGCAGGCTTCCCAAACCACCTGGGAGGAGAGAGGGCTGAGCCAGGAGCAGCAGAGGAGGGGACAGGGGAGTCCTTTATTCCCCTTGCTGGTAATACAAGGCCACGGAGCACACAAAGACAAGCTTGCTTTAAATGGAAAGATTTGTTTTAACTTTGTACCTGTTGCACAAATAACTGAGAGTAGTTATGGCCACAGGGGTATGAATGGGTAGCAAATGGGGGTGGACAGACCTGTAAAGATGGGATTACTGGGTATCACTGATGTTGGTCCAGATTAAAGCTCTGGAAGGTGCCAGTGAGTGATGGCTGGATGCTGTTAAGCAGTTTTCTATCTCCCGCTCATCTCCCTTGCCAGGCCAGCAGCATCCAGCCTCCCCTGTGGGTGTGTTTCCATGCAAGCCAAGGAAAAAAAAAAAAAGCAATCTGAAGGGGTTGACTTTGGCCATGGAGGCTGAATTTTCAATGGGACAGTGCTGACTGGATTGGTGGCTCAGTGGCTTTACATCCAGCAATACCGCATGTTGAGCAGTATTTAAGCCACTTCCATTACATGTTGTAGGCTCCTGCTCCAGCATCCTCAGCACCGCTGGAGCACGGCCGGCTGTGCTGGTGTCACTGGGAGTGCAATCTGGCTCCACGTCCTCGCCTGAGGAAAGCCAGCCTGCGAGATGAGATGTGGTGGGTCCTTCCCCCTGCTCTCCGCTCTCCGCGCGCGGTTGATTGCAGCATCTGGTTGTAAGTGTGAGAGTAATTCCTTGTGGGCTTCAGTATTGGTGGTAGAAAAAAGATTGTATTTTGTGAGGTTTCCATAAGTGACACCTGCACTTCAACAGCTGAAATGCCCTGAGGCAGCTCACTTCTCATTACTGGAGGGGTTTTTTTAACCCTTTCCACAAGGGTGGCTCCTGTTGCCATCACATGGTGGCAATGTTTGATATTTAGGGCTGACTTTATGTGGGGATGAGCAAGATCAGACTCAATTTATGGCCCATTTCCCTCCTTTCCTCCCAAATAACTGTTTTAGGGTGAATTGGTTTTTGGAGGTGTCTCTGTCTCCCTCTCCCTGTTGCCTGTTGAAGGACTCTTCAGGGATGGCTCAAACACCACCATGCCCTTGGTGCAAAAGTCTCATCTTAGGTTCCTTGCAGAGCCAAAGCTCCCACTGAACAACTATTTGGTCCGTATGAACGAGTCAAAATCTCAAGGGTTTAGGTCACCTTGTGGAAAAGAAAACCTGCTCACATTTAGGGACAAAATATTTTCACAATTGCAATGAATCTGCCAAAGAAAATACATTTAAGCTATTTTGGAGGAAATCAGAGTGAAACTTTCTTGCTGAGGTCAGAATAGCAAAGCCTGGAAACGCGAAGCAATTTGTGTCTTGTACGAGCCATATCCAGAATCAGCAGCCGTAAGTCTCAGCTTAAGCAAACAGTGAATTTTTCTCAGTTCGTTTTCTGTTTCCATAGTTTTTGATAGGAAAAGCGCGTTTACACGTAACCCTGACATCGTTAGTATTCTTCCAGCTGCTTTCTATTTGTGAGAGTGTGTGTGTCATATTTATCTTGTACTCTTTAAATAACCACAATTTTATTAGTACCTCCTTATAATCTCTCTAAACATAGTACTATTTTGGGAGGAACATGACAATTTTGCATAAGAAAACATGGAGTGCTATATAAAATGTGAAAGGAAGGGAAGGCAATGATGATAACTGGAGCTGAGCAGAATGTTTCCAGATAGTTTTCTGCAGGAAAATGTCCCTTTGCAAAATCAACATTTGCAATGGGCAGATTTTAGTGCTGTGAAGTACCTTTAATTTCCTTTTGGAAAAAACTAAATTGATTTCCTAATCCTACAGGAAAAGCACTTCTCAATTCTCTTTCTGCACATTGGCAGGAAGCAATATGGATAGAGGTCTTCTATTTTTTACGTGCTCACTTAGTAAAAAAATTACTCTGTGCTCCTGAAATGGAATTGGTTTGTTATGTCTTCTTTGTTCATGTTTTACTTTATATCCTAATGCAGGATAAATATTTTTAAAATCTTATACATTTTTGTGGGATAGAAGTTCCACATTCTTGTGTCAAAATGAACAAATAAAGATGCCTACTTATTTCCTACTTTTAATAGTGCTACCTCTACACAGTAGGAGGGGTGGGTTACACCCCAGTCTAGCTAAGCATTTGATCACCTGTACCACTTTCAGCATCCACATGAACTTAAAACTATTTCTGTGCCTAGAGCATTACAAAATGCTTATGCAGCTAACTTTGGCCCCAGTCAAGAGCTTTTCTGCTTCAGACCAAATGACCAGCTTGACTTATGGAAGTAGTGGTTTGGTTTTTGCCTCCCCCTGATATTTCTAGGCATAGTAATGGGGGCATTGACACAACTAATGCTACAGGAAGTTTATTTGGTACTTCTCAGCTTTTTTTTTTTTTTATTTCTGATCAGGCTTCCAGGAAAACACATTTACATTGCTGTGATTCATGACTTTTTCATATTTTCCAGTAAAAAAGGGCTTAATGCATTTAAGTCCCTTCCAAATTAATTGGCGTGTTTAGCATTTTCCGGTAATAAACATCATTACATCTGTTCCATTGTTTCCTGCTGAAAAGTTGTTTTGATTTTAATTTGTTTCTGATGATTCCCCCCAGCATGTGTTTGGGGAAATCGTTCCCTTGTAGTTCATTTTGTTCGGAGCCCAGCTCTGCCGCTGGTGTTCCCCTGCGCTGGGGCTGCAGCTGCCTGCGCTGCACCTGCGGGACGGCGGCGAGCGCCTTCGCCACAAAACGCACCTTGGTGCTATGATGTGGTGGGGTGTGATGAGTTTCTATAGGCAACAGCTAGGCTGAGGGCTGTCATCAAAAACTGGTGCTCGTGGAGCAGAGCAGTTGTATTTACACGTGGCAATATTCTGAACTTTCTTGTGTATGGCTCCTTTCACCTTCCCTGCATCCCTTGGCTTGTGATGGGAGCCAACGTCTAGTACACTGCTTGCAAAATATTTGCAAGTTTTCTTTAAATGATGGCCACAAGGCATTGCTCGGTGTTTTCCTTGCTGAAATATGGCAGGGATGAAAGCTGTACGTGCTGTCCCTCGGCTGGTGGCTGCGGGGTTTCTGATGGCGTGGAGGCATGCTCATAAATCCTGTAATTGATGGGCACGTTTCTCGTGTCAAGGATCACCACAAATCTCTTCCCAGAGGAAAACAAATGGCTGGTTGGATGTAGCTTTCAGTCCTGATGGCTGAGGTTTGATTACCTGAAGCTATTGTTGATTTATGTTTTTCTCATTTATACAAGTGTGTAGCAAATAATGCTGAGCGACTTGGTAAGCTTCTGCAAACCTGAGTTACGTAGTGAGTAGCTGGTGGCTGTGGTCGCTGTTATTTTACTACTTTACTGCACAGGGCTTTTCTAAACTTGCCTTTGGTGAACGTAGAGCCAAGGAAGACCATGTACTTTGCATGGAGGGTTTCTTCCTTCTGCGTTGATGCTTTAATTGTATTGCCCACGAACATGCAGTATCGTGGAGTTTATTTTCACCTCGGGATTTCTGGTGAAAGTGTGAATTGCTGTGAACGTGCTGGGGATGATGTGGGCTGGGAAGGTTCTCTCCGCTTTGCTGGTGAGGAGTGTGAGGGATCCAAGGACCAAGCTGGGAACATGTGTTTTCCCCAAACCGCAGGGGAATCGGACCTGGGCTCCCACTGCAGCTCCCCCGATGATTTATTTCATGTCAATTCCTGCTGGTGCTGACAAGTGACTTCGGGTGATCTGTGTGCTTAATAAAACAAGCAGCATCCATAGGGAATGTTATTTATCTTGAGTTATAGATTTGTTAGTGACTTCTATGTCTGGCGATGCACAACTGGTATATAGATTTGAGCAAAACCACATACACACGTATTGTCCGTGATCCATTTCTAAGAATTTGGTTATATTATCTTTTTCCTTTACAAATTGCAATACAGCTGAAATGATTGACATGGCAAACATTTGAAGCACCTATTAAGGTTTCTTCATTTCTTCTGGGTTCCTTAGAATAAATTAAAAGATAGTTCCTAGGAAGGTGTCAGGTGAATTACAGACTTCCACTCACACGGATGACTGTTCAGCCAAAGCAGTATGGCCCACACGCTGCCAGGGCTGTGCAGAAGATGTTTTGATTTTTATGCAGAGCTAGAGAACTAAGTGGCAGATAGAACTGGAAGCAAAACACAGTAGGTTTTTGTCCATAAAACCAGGTTTTCCAATTGGATTAAACACCCTGAAGTCATCTGCTCTAGCATGCCGGTACCTTCTGCAAACTAAACCCTGCTTGTACATCCACACACAGGCAAACCTCCCCGGCCCCCCCCCCCCCCCCCCCAAATCAAGTAAATTATTTTTACATTTTTGGAAGTAATTTCTGCCCCTGTGCGTCTCCATCCCAGGGTGAGCTGCACTGTCCCAGCTGCCAGCTCCTCAGCCTCCTGTGGTCCAGGGCTGAACCTTGGATGTTGTGTTACAGAGGTGCATCATTAGTTTTTCCCACCGAACATCTGGTCCTGTTTGCTGTTACTATCCCCCATCCAAATTTTGCAAATTGTCCTTAACTATTCTGGAGTGCGTGTTGCTGCGCAGGAGGACAAGCACCTTGATGAATAGCATCACGTGCAGTGGAGCAGCGGAAATGGCCAGTAGATGAGGCGAGTTGCAGCGGGGAGGACAGAAGCAATCCGGATGAGAAACTGGAGGGGTGGGACGCCTGCAGATGCGCACCGGCTCCTGCCGAATAGCCGGGGTAGCCTATTGCCCACGGACAAGTCAGGAGAGGTTTCTAGGACAACTGCTGGGCTTTGGGAGCAGGGAAAGAATGGAGCCAAATCTTAAAGTCAGATGAGGAGAAAATGAGTAACATCTGCTGAGACGTGTGAAAGAGCCATTTGTGCTCACTGCAACCCGAAGCGTTTCTCGCGCAGCCACCGCAGGCGTGGGC
>JAVJGJ010000061.1:61295607-61321947 GCA_035590215.1 Microhierax caerulescens | reverse complement strand
GGCCAGGCTCGCTGTCCCCGCACACATGTTGGCCGGCGGAGGGGGTTGTTAGGGATGATTTATGTGCTCGTTACAGCCACAGCTCTGGCTGCTGCCCTGTGCTTTGCTGGTGTGTCCCCACAGCCTCGGCACCCTGCTTCACCTCTGCGCCTTCATGGAGAAAAGCCTCTGTCCTGTCCAGAGGCTGCAGAGAGGTGAGGTCCTGGGGACGCCGCTGCTGTACATTTATTAGTTATATTAATGGGTGATAAATAAGAGCTTTCTGCCCTTCTTTCACTCCTGGCATCTAGCACCATGGGTGCATAGAGCTGCATGTCCCCTGCAGCTCCCTGGGCCTGCCCCCTCCCCACTGATGCTCAGGGTGAATTTCCCCTTGACTTTGATGGGGCAAGTAACACTCCCTGCTTCTCTTGCTGGCCTTTCTGCTATTTTAACGGATCAGCTTTTTGCCTCTAATTAGGCTATTTTCTGCGATGCAGAATGTGGTTGGAAATTCTGGAGCTGAAGGTAGCAAACAGTCCAGAAGGATTGCACCTGTGGCAGCTAATCAGCGGCCGCTTCAGAGCGCTGAAATTAGGAAAGCACACAAAAGAGCAAGCAATGTTGAAAATGACGATGAGCAGCCCTAAATTTCTAAGAGCAATTATGTTTTCACAGCTGTGCTGGTTGCCCCAAATGCATAGAAATAAAGTCAAACCCAAGCTCCTTTAGCTCAAAGAAAATTAACCTTCATATTTAAACTCAATGAGAAGTAGACTTACTTTCCCTTCAAATGAATAATACAGTCTTGAAAAAACCTAGTGGCAAGTTATGTTGTAATTACATTCTTTGAATTAAAGTTTGTCAGTCCAAATGAAATAAATAGAAGAGCAGGCAGGGCAAGAGATATATTATGCTTGGAATAAAATTTGGCCCTGGTATATTGTTTTCATGCTGAAGCTATGCCAAAGTTAATCTGCTGTAATTGCGTCTATCGCCAGCTTCTAGTGTAAATACAAGAGACAACCCGAGAGCTGTTGATACAATTCTTTCATTAACATCTTGTTGCCACCATGGAAGGACTTGGCCAGATCTCATTTTGCAGGGCTCAGACCATGATTTACTGAATTACTCAAGAACTGTTAAATTTCACTTTGAAGGCAGCCAGCGAACGACTCCCACCCTGCCGCTGCTCGTCGAGCTTTGTGGGGAGGGGGAACACGAGAGCGGTTCCCTCTTCATCTGCCAGGAGCATCTGGGGAGGGCCATGGGTGCTGGTGGGCTGTAGCTGGGTGGGATGGGGATGGAGCTGTCTGTGCCAGGTGGCAGGGTTTGCTCTGGGGGGGTCCCGGGGGTTAGGCTGAGCAGAGGCATACGGGGGATGCAGCTCCTCTGCACCAGGGCTCCGTTTAGGCTGGGAGCTGGGTTTAATTCGAGCTCTTCCTTTATTACCCAACATCATCCTTTTGGCTAGCACATACTGAGGATTAGTAGGTATTTCTGACAGAAAAAAGCTCCCTGCAGAATGACACGGGGAGGGAGAGGTGGCTGTTTCTTACAAGGATGGGATTTAATCCCATGCGCTTAATCTTTAAGCATGCTTGTAAGGGGCTCGCTTTCCATCCAGCTCTGCCCTGCCTGCCCCTTGCAGAAGGGAGGCAGCCTGTGGCTTGCTGCCGTCCTGCTTAGCACCCTTGGGTGCCTGGTGTGCCAGCATTAGCATCTCTAGGATACTCTCTGCACCCTCCCTGAAGACGAGTTCTTCTGCTGTCTTTAAGAGGCAGCAGAATTTTTTCCCTTTTGCTGCTTTTCTGTGAGTTCCTGCTCTCCCTTTCCTTCGTACATGCTGCTGTTCGGATGCTCAAGGATTTTGTCTGAACACAGAACTAAGTTACAGTGGGCCAGACCCCACACTGGCCACAAGGTTAGGAATGATGAGTGGCTGGTAAGCCTCAGATTTGTGGGATTTTTCTAGCCTGAGGGTTTTAGAGAGCTTTTTCAAGCATGACCTAATCCCATGCCAGGCAGTATACAACACTGGTTTGGGGATGTCCCAAAAAAGCTTGCCCTAAGTTCATGCAATTTAAAAAGATGCTGGGGACTGGAGCTCTCTACAATCTACATGTGTCACTAATGTAATAGAAGAAGAGAAAGAAACAGTTTGACCTACATTCCAAAAGTTATTAAGCAGCAGAAGTGAAAAAAAAATCCTCTCCTATGTTTGATACATTTTTCCCTCAGTGACTATTACTTGTTTCTTTGCATCCCAAATAGGAAATTATCTAGATTATGAAAGCCAAAGGAAATAGAGAAAGTAAGTAGGTAGGACAGGGTACCGAGGAAAGGTTAAATCCTTTAACAAACCTTGTCTCCTTACATATAATGTGAAATATTCCAGGTTTGATCATCTGCAGCTTATTTTTTGCTCTTTTCAGTTCATTGTTTGCTCCCTTGGAGAAAGATTTAATTGTTTTAGCCTGTCCCTATGTGAGATTGGATGTTCATCAACACTCTCCCCTCTCTTTCTGAGGGGTTGAGTTCACTTGGCTCTTTTCTGGGAACAGTATTCAGGGGAGACCTGTTCATTTAAAGGCACTCTGATTATAAATGAAGGGTTAAAAAATATTCCCTTCTCCATTAATTCCATGTGCATGAAAGTCTAACTTCTTGATTCAGCTGGTTCTTCAGGGCATTGCCCTGGTCACCCCAGCTGTGACTGTAGGCACATCCCTGTCCCCAAGAGATGTGCTCTGTGCTTTAGCATGGACCCATACCCATTGCTTGGAGAAGTAAAACTGGGATCTGCCAAAGCATCTTGCTGTAGGAAAGATCCTAGAAATGAAAAGAAAAATGTTGTTGGTTCAAGGAAAAATTGCCCCTCTGTGGGTTGATCTCTAATCCTCGTTCTCCCTAGGTGTTGGTTGATGGGTCGCAAGCCGATTATATCTGCCCCCCAATCTCTTGCTCCTTGAGGATCCTGGGAAAAGGAACAATACAAATTCACAGAGTTCTCTGTTTTACCAGCAGACTGAGAAAAAGGGAGAGAAACCAACAAAGCCCACAGACATCGGTATGGATTTATGCTTGATTCTGTGTCACTGGGGAGGTGCTCATCTCCTGCCATCCCACCGACTGATCTCTAACTCCTTTGCAAAGCTGGAATCGGGAGCTGGGTCCTCAGGCTCTTTCCTCCTGCCCTGCAGTAAGGGAGAGGCAAGGAGTGCTGGTACCTTCTCTCAAAACACCTTGGGCAAGCGCAGGGGCCCTGGCCTGATGGAGAGCTCATGGCACAGACCACAGGGACAGGGTCCTGAGGAGCCCTGTTCACCCCAGAAGCTCACTCCAGCAGCCAGCCCATGCAAGGCACATGGAAAATGAACAAATTAGGAAGCATCTGCTGGCTCTGGCTCCTTTTATATTCCAGACCATTACTTTTGTCCACATTTAATTTAATGTATAAGTACCTCACAAAAATATCAGAAGGGTACGGTCTTGCCAACGAAGACCTTTTGGTCTGCTCTGAAGATCTGTGATGCGAATGTAACATAAACCCAAGGAATGAGGCTGTGTAAAGCTGGAGCTGTACAGTCACATTTTGATTTAATATACGTACAGCTGTGATCCTTTAGCGCATTTACATGGCCACTGGTAGGAATGGTCCACGAGAGCTCCTCTTTGCTGCTAGCAAAGACATTGAGTCCTTGAACTCAATTCAGGAGAATCAAACTGTCTGACTAACTAAATCCAGGATTTGTCACTTCAAGTGCAGATTTTCAGCTAATGAATGCTGCATATACACTTAAAAATTCCTTAATTTTGAGTGCTTTGCTGTTTAGTAAACAGAGATTTTCTGCCTGTTTTCCTGTATAAATATTTATAGTTAAAGTTGGTGGCTACTGGTCAAACGTGACTGTTTGTTGTTCTCAGTATTTTTGGACATAAGCTACCAAAGATTTACATGTGTTTTTAATACATAGTAACTTTCTACTGCTGGAAGGCCTTGGATTAAGATCAGCTACAGGAATTGCTTCTAGAAGAAGAGAATTAGGCAGTCAGACATGCAGAAGATATTATGCAGTTGTTGATCAGAGGCTGTTTTGCTAAGGATGCTTGGAAATGGGCAGGCTGCACACAGGGGCATGACTGTGCTGCATTCAGATCCACCTCTGACTGTTCCCTTAGTGGACATAAATAGATATATAGATATATATATATAAGCACACTGAATTTTCTGTAGATTTTGAAAGGGTTTGTGTGGAAATGGGCTGGGTTTTGTCGCCGTGACCTGGATGCTCTGTGCCTTGACCTGCACAGACCAGGCTGTGCAGAGGCCGAAGGAAAGGTAAAGACGTAAAGAACAGTTACGTGCCCAGTTCTCAGCTAAACTGGGGCCTGGGGTGGCAGTCTGTTAAAAACCAGCACTCCCATTTGTTCCTGGTGTTTCAAGCTTGCTTTGTAATCGGGGAACAGAAGCAGACACTTCTGTGTGCAGCTGCAGTCTTCCTAAAGCAGATACCCAGGCAGGACGGGTAAATCGCCGCCTGCCTCCCCTGTATAGCTCTCCAGTGGGTGATCCTGGTGGGTGCAGCTGCTCCCAGGTGTGTGTTGGTGTTAGCTGGGGCTTCTGATTTCTCTTGTATGTTTGTAAGCCTTGCTGTGAACACAGAACCCCACCTGTCTCCCAGCAGCCCCCTCCCGCCATGCAGGTGTCAATGTTTTCTTTTGTGCAGAATGAATGACCAGAAGTTATATGTGAAGTGAATCAAAGTCACAGTAACCAGCAATGTGTGGGCAGAGCTACATGGCAAAATGCTGGACACCAGATTAAGTGACTTGGTAAATCCCCAAGTCATTCCCCTCAAGCCACCAGGAGAAGGGAAAAGATGCTGTTCTTCCTTCAGGAATATGAGCAACCTCTCCCCATAAAACCAATTTATTTGAAATGCACGCAATTATAATCTGACAATCCATGTTCTGCCAGTAAGCAAAACAGAGGGTTCTCCTGGATTTGCTAGTGAGAAAATTGCTGGAATTTATTTTAATCTGACCCAGATTCCCCACATTCTGGGGACGGGAGAGCGGACTCTGTGGCAGACAGGATGCTGGGTGTGTGTGTGTGGGGTTAGGCGGGTGATGGCACATCAGCATCTTGCTGCTTGTTGGGTACCACTGCGTGGGGACTGCCATGCCACCAGCCCAGCCTGGCCAGTCCCTCTGGGACTGACTGCCAGGGATGAGATACAGTGAGACCAGCAGCTTAAGCCAGGCTGGAGTGCTGGCTCCAGCATAGTGTTCAGCTCTCTTGGTTTTTGTTTTTTGGGTTTTTTTTCCCTTTTGGTGGGAAAGTCACAGTCTTGGCTTTATCGCAGCATTAAGCCTTCCTGGGCATTTTGAAGGATGGCAATGTTGAAGAAGTCATGTTTTAAAACTGTGTGGCTTCACCCGAGGCATTTGAAGCCCAGGGAGCCTGGCAAAGCTATCTGGTTATGTCCTTAGTGTTGGACTTCTGAGAAGGTCTTGGGAAGGGCAGAAGCCTGCAGCGTATGGAAGAGGCAGCGTCGGTATCGCTGTCCAAAAGGAGGGTGAAAAGGGGCTACAGCTCAGGGTAAAACATGGCCTTGATCTCACTCTGTCATGGACAAAAATCCTCATGGCATTCAAAGAAAATTCCACTGCATTGGTTCCTCCTTCCCTGCACCTGCACTCAGGACAAGTTGCTTTTTACAGCTGCAGCTTTAGGACACTCAGTAACGTGTGCGTTATCCTACTCGTGTGGCACCTCCTTATTCCTCCTCTTAGGCTGTGACAGACGTAATCCTGCCACTAGCAGAATGCAACAGGTAATAAATTACACTGTGTATAACAGCAGTCCTCACGGTTTCCATAACTTGTTTGGGCTTGTTATGATTGTCCACAGCCTCTGCTACATTGGCACGCACGCAAAATACCCGCTGCATTTTACAAAGACTCTCTGGAGATGAGAAACGAGCAGTGTGGTGATGAGAGTTAATACATCATGTGTGAACTGGCCTTCTTTTGCTTTGTTTGTTTTGCTATTTGTTAATGGACCAAAGAGGTACCCTTGACAACAGATGGGAAATTAGTCCCAGTATTGACCAGGGGCTCCAGTGAAGATCATGGCCCATTGCACAGGAAGGATGCGTTCACTATCCAGAAGATCTTACGGTCTAATTTAAGCCAGGAAACAGAAGGGAGGTAGATGAGGAGGAGGAGTGTGTGGGGGGGATGAGATCTAGCCTCCAGGAAAGTCATTAAGGAACACATGCCTTCCTGACTTCATGTCTTTTTAAAGTGTATTTTATCTCTCTGTTGGGCTTTGAACATTTTGGAGTTTATTTAAGCTATTGCAAACTTGCTGACTTAGGGAGCAAATAAGCCTTTGGGATCAAAGCAGCTGGTATTGTCAGAGGTATTGAGGGTGAAATAACACATTAGCAGAAGGAAAGCTGAGAATAAAAATGGAAAGAAAATCCAACTTGATATTTTGTTCCCTTTTGCTTTTAACCTCCTCCCAAGCTTGATCCTTTTCATTTGAACAAGTATTAATTTTCTTTGTGTGTATCCCAACAGTATAAATATTTAATGGTCCTAGATTACAGAGCTGACATATGAGATCAGTTCCAACCCCAAAGATTTGTGCAAGATCTCTTCCTCCCATTTCGATGACTCCCACATTGCAGGGAGGAATATCTGCCATCTCTGCGGGAGGAGCATCTCAAACTCTATTTTGAGTTCATTTTCTTTTTTTGGTCTTGTTTGAGGCTCAGTGCATAAACACCTCTCCCATTCCCAGTCTTCCCACTGCTATTTTCTGGTGACATGCTATGACAAACCCAACGATGCCTCTAGGTTATTGGGGGGGACCAGAGCATGGAGGCTCGTGAGCCTGAGTGCTGCTTCCTACATGTGGCAAGCGGCTCACGGCTTGGGAAGCGCACAGAACATTCCGCTTGGAAAAGTCCATAGCAGCATGGTGAGTATGGGTCAGGTGGGCAATATGGCAGGGTCAATGCAAACGTGGTGAAGTCACTTGCACCAGTTTCTGTTAGGCAAGTAGACAGATGTTTCCCTTCTCTTTTGCTTTCGCACTCAAATAAGACAAGGAGAAATCCAGAACTGAGGAGCATTAGCCACCGATTTCCAGAGGTCTAATGTAGAAAGTAATGGAGACTGCAGCACTTAGGTCTGCAGAAAATCGGGCCATGCCTTTAGAAGTCTATATATAAATTTAGATGAATACTTCCAAAGTGGAAAAACTCCAAAGAACTGAATTATGACAATGTAAAATGGCATAACAGTTGATAAAAGTTTGGGGATCAAAGCCAAAGCCCATGGGATATCAGATACAGTCTCCCTTTTGGGGACAATGGGCGTTTACCAAGGCAATCGGCAGTGCTGTGGGAGCCATAGCCTCCAAGGTTCAGATAAGGCTCTCTTTCCTTTTGGTGTTTCAATGGATCACCGGAATAATGGAAAAAAAGTCAAAATGCAGATACCCAGACACCCTGGTCCAGTGCTCGTGGACAGGGCGAAGCAGCTCAGCCATACGAAGCAGCCAAAGAGCCCCATATCTGATGGGAAGCTAACAGCACTTAAGGTAATTAATTAAATACATCCAGACAGAGAACAACAAAAAGCACTGCAGACAAAATGCAAAGTGAGGGACGATTTAAGTGAGACTTGAGTTAACTCCTACGCTCCAGCCCGCGGGAACAGCAGGTTTTGCAGGACTTTGGCACACATGTAATTAGATGGTTTTGCTGAGCGCGACTGTTCAAGTGATGTCAGACCCCGCCAGGACCCTCAACTTGTCTTTTAAATCCATCTCTGCTCTGGGAACAAGTGCTGCAAATGTCAAAGCAGCTTAAAATATTCATTACCAAACCCCATCATTCCAGCTCCAAAATGTTCACGGTGATTTTTCTCAGTCGGTTTCACTAGGGTTTGGAGGGTCACCAGCCACGTTATGTGATAAGCCACAGCAAGTCAGCACTGACAGAGGAGTCAAAAATAAAAGTGTAAAGGACTGCCCGTTTTCCTCATCCTTCAGCCAAAGCAAGTTTCAAAACAAAGCGCTACGTTCTAAAATCCTTTTATCCAAGTAACGTTTAAATCTGTGATTTAAACTCAGACTCACAGGTGTGATTTCACAGCATTAATATGACACTGCCATTAGCATGTGAAAGTGTATATGACATTCCAGTGCACGTTTATAGCAAAAATGGGACAGGTTCACAGCTTGTGTAAACCACCGGCTGCCTTTTTACGGCTCTCCTTTGATTTATGCAAGCTGAGATTTTGAGGCAAAGTCAGTAGTCTGGTCTTCAGCCCCTTTTTTTAATTAATGATATCAAAGTATGTTCTCTAGAGAGAATCCAAGCAAAGATATAACAACCTTTCTAGTTAGCTGAAGGATCTAAAACATTGCTGAAAAAATTGTTTCCAGGCATTTCAAATGATAGGGTCTTTTTTCCTTTCAAAACGGAAAGAAAAAGTATTTTTTTCACTTAAAAACTTAACCTATTCCTTCTAGAAGATGGTAGAAAAAAAATACATAGGCAATTTTGGAAATACTTTTACTTATTTTAGGCATACTGCCAAATGAACATGATTATGTTATTTGAATATATTAATCTATTTTCAAGAACTGTTTTACAAGTGTCCAAGAAAAAACTTCCCCTGCTGCTAATGAGAAAGTATTTACTGGCTGTTTCAGATTGCTTTGGGTTGAATACCATATATGTTTGTTGTTTGGGTTTAGTGTTTTAATTAATTGAGCTGAAATGAAATAGGCTTAAATAGTTTTCAGCAAATACATTAATTAATGCCCTGTCTGTTAAGACACAATAAAATGTATTTGCTGCTTTTGTAATTACAAAAAAAAAAAAAAGTGTATAGGGAGTGTAAACGTGCCTTCAGCTCTTTTGGATGCTTAAAAATACCTTCTTTTAAGAGGTGCTGGCAGAGCTTCGACCTGTTAGGGCCATGATGGAGGAGCCCCCGGCAGCCCTGGGGTGCCAGCTGTGTGGGCACGATGCTGCTGCACCGCCCTGCGCAGACGGCAACCCCAGGATGCAGCCTCAGCACGTGGGAACTGCAATTGTTATTTAAAAAACAACAGGCATTTATGTCAATATTAAGAAATCCTTTAGGGGCAATACAGCCCAGATCTAATTTCTGCTGGACCGATTTAGCCACATCAGTGTGCTTTGCAGATACATATTGTCCTTGGTCTGTAAGTGATAGCAGTAGGAGCCAGTGATCCACAAGCTTATCCTTCTCCCTGTCCTGTTAGCAAAACAAACTGTAAATAGTCAAAATCGAGGAGTTGTGCCCTAACTGTCATGAGATGGGCTTAATAACTGTGAAAATACATGGAGAGGCTGGTTATCTTTTGGTATTGAGCCATCAGGCAAATGAAGTCTAGAATTCCACTGTTCAACCAAAATGGTTGGAGAATGCAGGACCTAACGTGATGCCATTACTCCAGATTGAGAAATTACAGACAATTCTGATTGATTGCAATGGGAGCAGGGTCCCACACAGCAATGCAGCTTCCCATGAGCGAGGAGCATCCGCTGGGACCCTTGTCACGGGGCTCTTTTCCATATGGGAGGGAGCTAGCCTAAAGGGGCAAATGCAAGAAGCAAACAGATGTCATAAGTTTCCAGTTCTATAATTTAAGATAAAAATCATACAGGCACTTGCCACGGCTTTGGTTGCAGCTCAGAATTCCACGTCCCTGCGAGGACTGGCAGTCTGGGAGCTATCAGCAGCTGGGTGATGGACCAAAGGAGAGCTTCAGCCCTTGCGCCTGGACTCAGCACTTTTCTAGGCAAATGCACTTTGAGTACAAATTTGACTTTTAATCAGTCCCACTTCCTAAATGACTCTCTGTCCCATGGGAGGAAAGGAGCCTGCCCAACTCCTGAGTCCCTCCTGCCCCCAGGGCATGTGCTGGGCTTGAACAGAGGAGCTACTGGCAAATTTTATTCTGGTCATTTATTCTTTTTTGCAGAGTCTGACTGCAGTACAGATGTTAAGGCACAGCTGCTTACCATTTTTTTCTGGTCAGTCATGTGAATTGTCCCCTGGTAGATTGCTGCTTTTTTTTTTTTTTTTTTTTTTTTTTTTTTTTTTTTTTTAAGTCTAATGTCTGCTGGCAGAATCTGTGTTGTGGTTTTTTTTTTTTTTCTTTTTTTAAATTCACGTAATTAGTCACAGTGCCTGAGAAAAGACATGAAGTGCTCCAGCAAAAAGATGTATATGTCAGCTGTGGATTCCTCCCTGTCACCTCCACAGCGAGGAGGCGTCTCAGCAGCTGTGCTAGAAATGTGGGCTTCTTGGCTGTGTGGTCCCACTGCTGTGTCCCACATCCCAACGTGGATCTGCATGCTCATTTTTACCAGAGGCTCACTTCAAACAAAGCCCCCCAAGACCAGTTCCTCCCTTGGGCTCATCCTGGTCTTGTAAAAAGGTACTGGAGCTCAGCATCCATGCTGCCTATGCCGATGCCAGCGAGCGCTATCAGAGCATGCAAGGTGGGAGTGGGAGCTTCTCCAGGCGTTTGAGACCATGTTGGAATCACCGTTTTCCAGGACGTATGTTTTGAGTGCAGTCCTTCCACTAACATGCCTCCTCTGGCAGCCTGGGCTGCTGGCTCCCAAAGCATGGGGACAGCCTGGCGCCCTGTAGGTAGGACAAGGAAGGTGTTTTGTGCGTGGTGTCCTAAGCCATCAAAACCTGGTTGTTTATGAGACATCACAGCCCTGGTAGGGCTTCCTGTGCTTGGGCTCCACATGGTTCTTCGGTCTTGGGCAGGTTGCAGTGTTCTCCCTTCCCTCGGCTTTCCTTTCTTGCTTCTGGGATGTATCATCTCCTAGAAATGGAGCTGCAGGAACAACTCTGCCTCTCTCAACACCCAGCACCAGTGTAGGTGTCCCACCACCCACACCCTGCACCCTCCCTGGTATGAGTTAACTCTTTGGGTACAGAAAAATTCAGCCTGTGGGTTTGGTGAGGCTTCCAAAATGCCCTGTACATCAGCCAGCGTGAGATTACATGGAGATCAAATTAGCTGGGAAGGAAACTTGGAGCAGGGGGCAGAGTGGGGACAGCTGCCCACGGTCCATCAGGGCTCCCCCAGCACCCACTGCTCTGCTTTTCGCAGGGGATCTCACCCCTGTATGGCTGCTGGGGGAAACACACCCACCCAGTGTGTTTTCCTTTTTCTCAGTAAGCCTCTACATAAAGCAGCAAAGGGCTTTGAAACATGTTCCCTAAATTCTTGAAAAAGCAGGGTCCTCCTGCCAGCGGAAAAGGGATGGGAGCAGCTTGCCTGGTTCCCAGGGCATCACCTGGGGCTTTTGCCAGTGTCTGGGTTTGAGATCACCTGGCTGTGCCCTTACGGGCTCCTGGCATGTCTGCGATAGCTGAGGGGTTTTGGCAACTGGGTGGGAATAATGTAGCTGAAATGGGTTTGTTTTGGAATACTTCAAGTTGTTAAGAAAACGTCAAATGTTTCCACTCTGACATTCAGTCTGTTTGGCTGCTTAATAACAGTGACTAACTGAGCTCCCAGCAGTGATTAAAACTTCAGCAGCTCAACCAGAGCAGCACTGTAATTATTGCCTTTTAAGCACCATCCCTCACTCAAACAAGACGTGCTCAGTGTTTAAGCTTTTCTTCGACATCAAGTCTCAGACTAGTTAAAGTGCAGGCGGTTTCTCCCTCCAGGTTCAGCACTAAAGCTTGTGCACGCAGGGAATTTCTCTTTCTACCATATCATAGTTGTAGAAAATCAGATTTACATCAGCTTGACAGAGAGTAGAAATTTGGCTGCTGGTCTGCATAGCGTATCTATGTCAGATAAAGTACATCTGAGATTTCTGTGGGGGCTGATCCAGTTTTAGGTAACACCCTGACATCAGTAACCCCACCAAAAAAGAGAAAGCTTTTGAAAGGTTTTTTTTTTTTTTTGTTGGTGTTTTTTTTTTGGTGTCCTCTTCTTTTGCACCTCTGAAATGAAAACAAGCAGGTAAAACCAAACCATGTCTGCAAGCTCTTCCTGAAGCCGGGAATGGGTCTGGGCAGGGAAGATTATCTCCAGATCCCAGCCGCTCCAAGGGCTCGCAGGGATGCGGCTGTGCAGAGGGCAGCCGACTTCAAAGCAGGGGTGGGAATTTGTTCCCCCGCAGTATAAATAAATCTCTCCCTCCGTGGCACGGCTGTGGAAGTGTTCAGCACCGGGGCGTGGTGAGGCTTTGCTGATAGGGATGAAAGGAGGTCAAGAACAAATTTCTGGATGCTGCTGGGGCATGTGTTCATAATTCCTCGTTTCCTACCCTTCGAACAGCTCCCCATGCATTTACTCATCCTTTATAGAGTGTTAATCTCCTGTCGCCCATTTTCCAAGGGTTTGTAACCGCATAAGCAAAGATAGCCTGGACCGAAAAAAGCGATTTAAAAAGAATTTCTTGATCAAAAAAATATTGTGTCAGACAGATGATAAACAGGTGGTAACTGGAGGGAAGTCTGGTTTACCAATAAGAAATGAAATTGTTCCAGCAATCCAAAGAAATCCTATCACAGCGCTGGGGTTGACCACGGCACCAAGATAAGGGTAAAGATCCTGATTTTTATTTAAATCACAGTTTTGGGTTTCTCACAGAATAAATGGGGTTGTCCTTTCTGTGCCAGGGAACAGGTGAGAATGGGATTTAGGAGAGTTAAATACTTCATCTAAATGGAAGGAGACAAGAGGCCCTGGCTTTATTCCAGGCTTCCCATAACTGCGTGTGCTTCTCTTGGCTGCTTTTGCTGCCGTAGCTCTCGGCTGTGGGGCTGGGGTAAATCTGGGCATCCTTCTGGTCCCTAAATACGGTGCTGCTGACCCATGCATTGGAGTATTCATAGGGGTCAAACCTTTCTGGGGTGGTCCAAGATAATAGTTACGCTACAGCTTATAACTTCTTGGAGTAGCTAAATGTTCCTGTCCCTGCCCAGCTCAGCTTGCTTTAACCATGCTGGTTCCCCAGTGAAGGCAGAGCCAGCTGCCCCCCTACAGCAGCATAGCTGTGTGTCCTTCCTCCCAACCGAGTCATCCTGGGTGGTGCTCGGGCCCTCTGTGTGTCCTCATGGCTACAGCTGAGCCTCTTTGTTCAGCCTTGGGTAATTTTCCACTTTCCAGACCTCCTCCATGCAATAAATTAAGTCAATCTGGCTTCCCAGCTCAGCCCCTCAGTGGTGCAGGGACTGTTGTAGTGCTCCCAGCCCAGCGGCTGAAGGTCTTCTCCAGTGTGGGGGATCTGCATGCCCACACCAGGGACATGTCATGTTTCCTGGCGGTTACGCTAAAAACACAAGCAGAAATCGTAAGCTGTACATCACCTCAGTCCACAAATTGTCACACCAGCCTGTCTTTACTTTTTAAGAGAGGAATGTGAGGTGTCCCAGGTCGGCACCTCCAACCTGCCGATAAACATAAAGTCATTCTCTACGATGTGCAGCAGCTTGTATCAAAGAAATTGCTAAGAACAACAACAACTACTCTTTGGATTTTATCCCTTGATTTTCAACTCTGTTTTACTTCTAATCCCCAGATCTCTGCCTAGATTGCCTACTCCAACCTGGCTGGAAACTTCAGGTGCTGTTGAAACGGCCCAGTTTGTACCAGTGAAATCAGGGCATGTTCCTGGGACTACTGTAAAGAGCAAACCAGGAGAACAGTGTCGGCACACAAAGGAAGAAAAATCCTGGAAAAAATTATGACAACGAACAAATCTTCTGGTACCCATTAAAAGGTAATAATTCTAACCAAAGGAAGGGGGATTTTCCCGTTGTGAAATGAAATAATGATTTGTGTGTGTGTTTAAATTTAAATTTAGAATTTTATGAAGTATGTTGTTCAAAGGTCCTTTTCTTCCCAGGGTAGGTTGGTTATGACCTTCTCTTAAGAAAGAAAATCTCTGCAAAGAACACAGCCTCTGAAGGTTGCTTTGCTCAGCCCTCACTTGCAAATAACCCCACACCCTGGTATCTGGCAGCAGATCTTTCACTGTTTTAATTACTGATGTGGTCCTGGTAGATGCACAGCACCTCAGAGTTGAGTTTTGAGTGTTTTCTTGCTACGTTTGTGCCGTAAATAAATACGGATAGTCACAGGGCAGGTGAGGGAGATCCCTGCCCGATGCCCTGTCATGGGGCTAGAGGATTTCCAGGTTGGAGGATGCTCAGCATCCACCTTTCAGACCAGTTTTCCACTGCAAATGATGCTGCAGCTCTCGGCTTTGTCATTTTGCGGCTGATTTCAGTCTTCAGAGGGTGCCGCAGGTACCGGTGTGACTGCCCGACCTGAACCGCACCAGCACCAGAGCTGGGCTGTGCCAGCTCGCCCTGCCCTGTCCCCTGGGGTGCCCAGGCTGTCACTGTGCTTTGCTGAGGTTTTTCCCTGTCTGAACCACACCACGGCAAACGAAGCACCCAAAGGCTTCTCATTTAAGCCTAAATCCAAAAACTTCTGCAACCTGTTCCCCTTGGGAGGTCAGGTTTCAGACCAGGCTGTCTGGATGGCAGCACTTGGGTCGGATACAGGTTTTTGAAAGAGCCGCAGCCTTTTTTGTGCAACGATATTTAAGAAGCTATTGCAGAATAGTTATTTATGAAAGGCAAGCTAGCGCATCGACGTGGCCTTTTATGTTGCTCACTCCTTGATGAAAAAAGGTACTTTTTGTGCATCTTGAAATACTTTCCTGAGCAGAGAGGAATTTACACTAAAACATGTTCTGTGCTTTGAGGTAGCAAGGCTGCGGTCCACGCAATTAGAAAGAAGGTATCATTTGTTAAAATGTTTGCTTTTGCTGAGCACAATGAAGACTCTGTGCTGTTATTAGTTGCAAAAGTAACCATTAACATCATCCTGGCCCCTCTCCAAGAGTGAAAATCAACTCAGGTCTCTGTCATTAACTCAATAACTGTGTCATCTGAGTAATTGCTAGGATCTCAGGGTTTTTTCCTATTCTACATGAGTCTCTGCGTTTTAATATTCAGGTACATTAGACTGTAATTTCCTATTGATTTTTAAGCTGGGGAGATGAAGAGGGGAGATGTAATTTTAAGAGGTGTTATCAGTTATTTGATTAAATTAATTGCCCCCCCTTCACATACAGTAGTCACATAATATCCTTAATTTGACAGCAGCATGAAGATGTTATCTGTACTTGAACTCTGGCTGCCTACACAGTGTGTCCTCATCCTTCCCCTCTTGGAAGTGTCTGGCGGGTGTTTTGCAGGAGATGGGGGAGAACAGGAGGCCAGCTCTGGTTGAGGATTAAACATTTACTCTCTGCAGAGGAATTAAGTTGTAGAATGAAAGCCAGACACCAAATCAGCTCCTGTTCATTTAGTCTTTTGGAAGGAATAACATCTTTCCATAAAATCTGCATAGCTGGCTGGGTTCTGCCTCCAGTAATGCTGGTTTTACTGGCAGACCTGACTGCTGGGTAACTTGGTGCCCAGAGCAAAGTGCTTGTCCAACCTGGGAGGATGCTGTTCTGCAGCCTTGGGCACATCTTCAGGAAAAAAAGGTCACATTCCCTCAGTGGCTCCTGCGAGCAGAGCCATGCCCATGCCTGTGCAGCTCTTCCACTTCTCTCTCCATCCCTCCATGAAGGATTTCTTCAGGCATTTGTTAATGTCACATGTCCTGAATGTTTGGATTATTATAATGTGCTAAGCCTGATGGAATAACACTTGTCCTGTGTCCCTAATTAGCTCATTTAGGTCTTTGACTGAAAAACTGCAAAGTATTTTCTGCCTTCTGCAAAAGCAATCATGTAAAATGTTTTCTTAAATAGTGTCTATTCAAAAAAGTTACTTTAATAAAAGTAACAGAAACTTTTATTGGAAACAGTTAGTGCTACATAACTTACCTTGAGCATTTTTCATCTGTGTATTTCAAAGTGCTTTGAAACAAATGAAACATTATTATTATCCCCATTTTATATGTGGGGGAAGAGCATGAAATGAGTTGCTGAGTGTTTCTCGGGGCACTGATAGCCCAGGGAATAGATTCTCAACATTGTGAGGTCTCATCTGAATTTTTATTGAAGATGTTCCTGTCTGTGGTCCCACATTACAGTGTACCCATTGGATACCTCTTTCACTTAATGACATAGTATTTTAATCACACATGAGCCTTCATCTCTTTATTTTACCACATTTATAATGCAGTTTCTCTCTTTAATTTTCTCCATCGATTCCCTGTGCTGATTGGGAAGAGCCTGAGTTACCTTGGCCAAGAAGCCCCTTTGGCACATGGGCACGCACCAAGTTCACTCCCGTGCAGTTCCGCTGGCAGTTCCAGCTGTGGGTGCTGGCAGCGTAACCGCGGTCCCAGCCCTCTGCGGACAACCATCACGTGGTGTCTGAAATGCAACGTAACCGCAGAAATGAGAATTTGGCCCCACTGCTCGGGATCCAGATGGATAAATTCAAGCTGGGGGCCCAGTTTTGACCCACGTCTGATTTAAATGCAAAGTATCGTAAATCGTTTCAAGCCATTCCTGCATGTGCTTAAGCTTACCCATGCGAGCAGTCTCATTGAAGTCAATTATGAACAATGGCGTTTCTTTCTTCTTTATTCACTGCTGATTTCTGGTACAGGGTGTAAATGACTCTTTTATTGCCTTTGACACCAAAGTCCCTTAGCCTGCCACTGAAGAGGCATCAACTAATTGATAAATGCTGCTTGATCAGGGGGGCTTTTAATTTTCTAATCCTATTAGAAATGATGGATCTGTCAAATAACTGTGCTCACTGGACAGAACATATTATTGTGCTCTAAGGTTTCCAGTTTGATTTTTTTGTAAGCAATTGGGCAGAACCACTGATTTAAGACAAACAGATGCTCTTCAGCTGTACTTTTCCACAAATGATTTTGTTCTGTTTTTTTGTTCCCCTACCAGGCATATCAAGTTCAAAAGAAAACGTTGTCTCTCACTAATGAGAAGATTAATCGCATTCACATATGCGGCAGACTTTGTCAATTCTGTTGAAAGTTTGATGACCTTTAAGAGACAAAGTTTTAGTGTGCCCAAAATAAATAATTCATCCTTCACAGATTTGCCCTCTGTATCCATCTGCTTAAATCTGAAGCATGCTGATTAAAGTGCCTGAGTATAATTATTTTCATACTTCATCAAGATAAAAATCTCTATTTTCCTATTGTACTTCAAAGCACAATAGCTCTTTCAAAGATACCAACAACCTGATATACATGGGGTCCGTTTTCACCCTGACTTATGTCCAGCTCTCCATAGCATTCTGCAAAATCTCACAAAAAGCTCAGAATTTCTCTTTTCCATACGAGTTCCTTTTCCAGCACTGAAGGCTGAAATGTGTAACGAATCCTCCTGCAAAACCTCTGAAATTGTCATCTTCTAATGCAACCAGAAAATTTGTCTCTGTTCTCATGTACAGGGTGAAAAATGTCATCTAGGCAAGTGGCAAGATGGGATTTACTTTGATTACAGAAATTATTGACACGGCCGGGTTCCTTCCATCTATGCGGGCTGCAGGCAGCCAATTGCCAAGAAACCTCCTTGCCCCCTTCCCTCCCCCTTGCAATGCCCACTTGGCTGATTTCTCGCCCCACCTGTTGCCCTTTTGGGTTTCAGCCCAGCTTTTGCAAATAACGAGGCGTGCAAATCCCATCGGCGAGGAGTGCAGCCAGCGGGGCTGCCCACGGGGTGGGAGGCGCAGGGGTGGGGGCTGGTGTCCATCCCCAGAAGCATGTGGATATGGTGGGTCCCCTCCGGCCGCTGGCATCAGGGGGCATGTTGGAAGCCTCCTGCAGTGACCACGTGCAGGTAAATAAGCTGATTATAAAATAGCCAAGCAGATGGTCTCTTTTGTGGCTACCTGTGAAAATAAGTACAGTCCGCCGATTTCCCTGGGAGGAAGGAAACAACTCGGCGGACATCACGCAGCTCTTGGGTGATTTAAGATGCTCTCTGAAAGAAACGCTGAATGAATGTCGCAGCTATTTAAATGAATCTTCCCTGGCCCCACATGAAATTAGACTGAACTGGCACCACATCACCTTGTTAATAGAGAGAACAAATATTCCCTCTGGCAAAAATCCTACTTCAGGCTTGAAAAAGATTTTTTTTTTCATGCAGAAATTGAAATTGGTCTTAAATGCTGTCTGGATTTAATGTTGCTTGTTATAAATGAAACAATGAAAATGAAAGAGGAAATAATAAGGGATTGTTGGGTTTTTAAAGGTGATTTACAGATGAAAGGAAATCCTAGAGATTAGGAAGTTGTGTAAATACCAGTGACAGTCAAATGTGGAAACAATCCAAAATCAGAGATTATTGGGGAAAAAAAAAAGATACTAACTGCAATGAACAAAGCCATGTAGGAAGGGAAGGTATATTCAAAAAGAAAAAAGTATCCAGGCAAAGAAAAACAAAAAGCCTCTTAAAACCAGAAACAAGACACCTGCTTTTCTGGCAGTTACCAGTAGCAAGGAAGACTCCACCTGCCAAACCCAATTTTTAACATCAGTAAATCACCATGCGGGTAAAATAACAGGATGTTGGAAAGGAAACAATTTTCCCTAATTAGCATATCGGGTACCGCTCGCACACGCTCAGCGCCTGCAGTATTGAGCAAGAGCTCGCTGTGCCGACAACCTCTTCTCCCATCCAAATGGGGCACATGCCTTCGCCTGCAGGTTGCAGGGTGGGGTTGGCTCCCATGGGAAGGGGGTGGGATGCACTTGCCCAGGAACCAGGGTGGCTCACAGAGACCCTCCAGCCCGGGTGCCAGCTGAGGGACCAGTGCTGAGCACTGCATCACTTATGGGGCAGGGGAAGCTGGAGGAGAAAAAAGGATCTTGAGATGCTGAAGCCAGTCCCTTCTTGGCAATGAAAGGGAAATTTTAAACAGTGGAAAAGGAGTGATTAGATGTGTTGAAGAAAGGAGGAGCAGCATGGTTGTATGGAGATCACCCCTCCTAGTGTGCCATATATGCTTATGCTCAAAATACTTCACAGCTTAGCCCACAGTGCGTATGAAACAGAAAACCAGCAGCACACGAATGGAGTTATGGGATGGGGAATGCGTCATAAAATAAACCACCTAAATTGAAAGCTGAATTTTAAGCCTCTGGATCGTCTTAAAGTCTGTGATGTATGTGGAGAGCTGGTCTCATGGCTTTTGTTAAATTTAATGGGAGTGTTATAGCTGAAATCCCCTCCATCGCCTTGGAAATGTATCACATGGTGTCAAGGTTGCTCTTTGTGGAAAGCATTGATGGCCAGTGATTTTGGTTTTAACTTTTGAAAAATACTATCATGACCACTTTTGGCCTGTGATGTTTGCTTGGCATAACGTGGACACACTGATGTGGAGAAATAGCCCAGAGGCTGCAGCAGTCTTAGGGTTTCAGGAGGAGGGTAGGAGACCACTTAGTTTTGCAATATTTGCGTATCGGAATCGTTTGCCAGCATTGAATTCAAGTTTATTTGTGAAAAGCAAGAACAGATGAAATAATAACCTCATCACAGTCATATAGTGATTTTATAGGGATGCAAGTTTGGTGAAGATGCCTAGTGAGATTCATAACTGAAAATCTGTGTGTAAGACATCCTTCAAATAAGTGCGTAAAAAATTAAGTAGATCTCAAAGCTACGTGTAAGGGAATGGCTCTCTGAACGATATTCCTCGACATGGTACTGCCCTTCTCTGCCAGCCCGTGTCGGGATGAACCAGGCAGAAAGCCAAGCTCTTTTGCTTTTAGTGATAAGCAGTGTTAGCCTCGCCGCAGTCCTGCTTCAGTGAACTTGTGGCTTGATGTTTTCCTTGACTGGTCAGAAACAAGCCTACACCCCCCCCAGCATATCTCACTCCTGTATATCACCAAAGTTACGTTAAAGACCATGTGAAAATTACAGCCCAGTTAATACATATTAAATAGTGTTTCTTTAACAGAAAGGAAACTAAAGTTTGCTAAGATGCGTAAACAAATTCCAGAGAATTTCCAGCTTTGACATCTGAATAGGGTATGATGAATGGTTTGGCATTATGACAATATCTCTGTCGAGATAGGGAGCCTTGGGAACTAATTGCTCTTCGACTGAGCTGTTCAGCAGTTTTCCTATCTGAGGCTGTATTATATGGTTTACGGAGAACAGTAGAAGGTCTTGTTAGGAAAGTTTATCTGACTTGGCTTTTGGGGCTTTATCCTGTCACCGAGATCATTACCATGATACCTTTCATGTGCTTCAGTTCTGTTCCTCTGTTTTTCATACAAAACCCATGTCTGACTCATAGCCCACAAATCACGTTGGTACAACAGGGGAAGGGCTTAGTGGCATGTTGGAGGAAAGACCCATTAGCCTCTTTTATTATGGTTAGGTTGTTTCCTGTAACAACAATCTGACAAAGTAAAGTGTAAGTACCTGAGGGAAAAAAAAAAAAAAAAGATAGCTGTAACTGCCTACTATTCACCAATAATGTATTAAAATCAGTGTCAAGAATAAATCCTTGAAAATGAGGCTTCACATATGTACATGATTACTCCCATGCCTCTTTGACGGCTGCAACTGAAATAAGCAATGATTCATTGGGAAGGAAGTTTGAATTAATTAGAGAATCCCTGGTCGGCGACGGCCACCCTGTTTTCTCTAGGCATTCGATGGTTTGGGAAAGATAATGACTATTGGCACATGCAGTGGTGCAATAGACCCATAACCAGGTTTTTCCACTTTCTCCAGAGCCGAGCAGTGTGTTGCAACACCGCAGAGTGTCGTAACATGGAGAAGCCCCAGGAATGTGGATGGGATGTTTTTCATAATGCAGTTTCCATCCTGCCATCTCTCGGTTATTAATTGCAGTTTTCAGCGTAAACAGGGATATATCTGGACCAAGGCTTGGCTGCTTGCATCTTGTATCTCAGCAAATTTTTAAAAAAAACCCAAGCCCCAGCAAGCTCAGCGGGGTGCAGGCTGCGCAAGCAGGACGGGGTGTTCAGCATCCTGAACAGATATATCTATATCTGATATATATATATATATATCTATACAGAGAGGCTGTATATAATGTATGTGCCTGTAGGGATGCTCAGGACAACAACTAAGCACAGGAAGGCCAGTGGCCTTAACCAAACAGGATCACAGCTTGGAGCCTGCCCATACTCTGCTCCTCCATGTAACATCAAGTAGATACAGCTCCTTCTGGGAAAGGGAAGGCAGAAAACAAGGAATAGTTGTGCAGCTCAGTCTTTAGGTACCCTTCTCCTGTGCACCCGTAATATCCTTGTAGCTGCTGTCTTGCAATTAAAAGAAAGTATTGGTATTTAATTAAACTTGTCAATCAACCAGAAATGAGTTTTCCTTATCAAGAGGAGCTGGATTTGATTTTGCCACTTGGAAACGGAGGTTAAAGACCCTTGTAGAATAAAACTTTAATTAAGAAAGGAGATTTAGATTAACATGTGAGGCAGAGAGAGAATGAAAGGCCCTTGAAAATCATCTGAGTATGATTCATAGGAGGAGAGGAACCTAAATATGGGAACAGTTTGGTTTTTTTTTTTTAAAGAAAAAGCTATATGGTGCTAAAGCTCATGGGTGGAAGAGGTATAGGAGGGATTTTTATGAGACTAGGATGTCTCTATTGAATCCACTTTCCTGCTTTTAATATTTAGTCATTTCAGATATTCAAAGTCTGGCCGGAAAGCGCATACTCTGTGGGGCATTAACAAATCCTAGGGATTTGGATGCTTGACTCTCAAAAATTTAGATAGCAGAGGAACAAATGGCTCTTTTGGAAGCTTTGAAAAAATTCACTGTTTGTCGTTTTCTGGCTGTGGTGGTGACACCGGGGATGCTGCCCACCTGCATCTCCTGCCTCAGCCTGCAGAGCCCTTGTGCCCCAGCCCATCTGTGCCAGGAGCTGCCTCGGGGACTGTCCCCTGATAATCCCAATGTGCTAAACACAGTGCTCAGCCATGGTTTTGGGTTTTTTTTCAGACTTGCTCCCAAGAAACACTGACGTTTATAGCATCAACTTCTGATCCCTGAGTGGCTTCTTCATCCCATCTCAGGTATGTCTCCAAAGGTTGGTGTCTCAGGGACTCATAGCAAGATCACATTTTTATTTTCTTTTGGGTACTGGACAAAAATGAGTCTCTTTTCCTAAATGCAGCTGAAGCATTTCAGCTGAAACTAAAAGACATCACCAGGGCTTAGACAGGCAACACAGAAAATGTTCAGCACAAAACCTAAAGCTTGGAAATCATATAGATGACGAGCAAAGCGCATGGCCATGGAGGTCAGCCCAGGGGAGTTTTCTCCTGAGTTCTGTTGACTTTGGATCAGACCCTCAGAGATTAAGCTTGTGATGAGAGGGATTTCACGAGTATTCAAAAATACGAAGTGTCTGCTGAGAGCAGTCAGTTGGGCAGATTCCGTTTTACAGGCTGCTACCTGCTATCTCCAGCTTAATTTGTCCTGCTCCCCAGTCACTAATTACATTTGTAGGTGAGGGAGTGGAGAGGAGACAGGTTTGCTACAGGAATCTGTTGGGAAGAATAAATTCATTTTAATCCTAAACAAAGTTTGAGAAAGGTTGGGTTTGTGCAGTTATAACTTCTTGGCATGCAAAAAAAACCCAAACCCCCAACAAACCCAGAACAAATATTGAAGAATTTCCATTGAAGAAGTTGAGTTAAAGGAGCTCTCCACCCCCAACCCCACCTGTAGCTGCTCCAGTACTTTGGTATTTCGTTACCTGCCTGAGAACTGGTGAATAGACAGAAAAGGAGGATGAAATGATTTTACTAGATATATCTATCACTCGTGGCAGCTGTAATGCAGTTAAACAGACACCCAGGTTCATCACCAGCCTCAGCCTTCGAGGAGGAGAGTTTTATTTGGCAAGGGAGGGTGCCTGCATGAATGCTAGGAACAAGATATTTGGATAAATGATGGATGGCACTCAAAATTTGTTTTTCTGTGATGAGTGAAGATAATTGGTTACTCTTAAAGCACAGCCACTACCAGGGTGAGTCCAGGCTCTAGGAAATTTGGTGAATTAGGCACCGGTGGTCTATTGCTATGCAGGGCATGTTTGAAGGGTACGGGGTGCAATCCCAGAAGTGCTTGGATGGACAGGGAAATGGGACCCAGTGCTGGACATTTGGGAATATTCCACCCCAGACACTACTCCAGTCAGTAGCCTCCTTACAATACCATTTGTTTCAGGGAAAACAGGAAAATGTTGAAAATATGCTCAGAGAAATCAGAATTCATGAGACTATGCTCTGCTCTGTGCGTCATCAGAACAGCAGGAGTTGCCAGTAGGTAAAAGAAAATAGAAATACACCAACTGGATTAGAATAAAGAAGGTACAATCCAGCAATAACTTTATTTTTGTTTTTAAAGTTTGATTTCGCTAATTAACTTCCCATGCAGTTTAGCATAGTCTGTATCTGATATGCTTCGTGGCAATTTGAGTTTGGCTCCTGGGCCAGCATCTTGCCCCTACATGCATCAGACCTGCCGCACAGAAATGCAGGATTACACCTGGGCGGGTTCAGCTCCGGAGGTGCTGGCTGTAGGACGGCAGTGCAGCTGGCTGTGGGGACTGGCAAATGGAGCTGCTGTCACTCCAAAATTCTTCCAGCTGGGGGATGTTGAAATCTATGTTCTGAATTCTTGGGTGTTTCTACAGCCTGCCCAAAAATATAGTTTTCCATGGAGCAAACAGGGAAATATCACAAGGCAAACTGAAATTTCATAAGAATGTACTGAATGGCCAATGTCAGTGGAAAAGTACTTTATATGTTGCCAGAGATATTTTGAGGCAGAAATAAAGAAAAAGAAGAAAAAATCCCAACCTCCCAACCAAATAATTTCCTATCCACTTATAGTTCCTTAGTGCTTCCCTCTGAAAAAAAGTAGAGGAATCAAAACCAATTAATTATAATTAAACCCATATTAGTAACATGGGGGAAGGCTGCCAGAGCATGCGGCGGTAGGTGTGCCACCCAGCACACGCGGAGTAGCGTGGAGCTGGGCTGGGAGGCTTCTGCTAGGCTGGGGACTTCTCTTAAACCCTCTCCTTGCAGTACTTTTGTGCCCAGTCATTGGTTTCTCCATTGAATGAATTGTTCCCCCTCAAATCATGTTTTTTCCTCATCTGTCTGCCTGCCTGGACGTGTTTCTGGATATTTGTATCGTATCGCCTGTGATCAGTACAAAATCTGCCCATCAAAAAGCTACGTGAAATATTCTTATTCAACTTTATAGCTGAGAAAGATGTTTGTCATTTGTTGTGATCTAACCTGGAAGAAGGGATTTTTTTCCCAGCAGAAATTGCACTTTAAAGTTTGTCAAAATATTTTGATGGTGTTTATGGAGGTCTTAGCCCAGGGCTGCCCTCAGCACTCACAGCAGGAGAAACAGTCTGCTCCTTAATTCCCTCCAGACGAGAGAGCTCTGGTTTGAGGAACAGAAGCTTGGGGTTTGGGTTTTTTTATTCCTCGCTTTGGTTGCGGTGCTCACAATTCACCTTCCTGCTGGGAGCTTTTGCAATGCACCGGGATAGCAGGAGGGCTGTGGGGTCGGCTCTGTGAAGGTTGGGGCACTTTGCTCCGGTTCATCAGCCAACAAACTGGGGATGTGGAAAGCTCTCCCCAGCCAGAGGGAACAGCAGCTCCTCTCTGTCCCCAGCAGGACAAAGAACGCTCAGCACTCCCGTTGTGGCTGCTTGTACGTTCTGCTCCCACTCCTCTTGCTCCGTGCTGCTTCTTTAGACGCAAAGCCTGGAAGTTAATCCCGCAGCCTAGCCCAGGCAGGGCTCAGTCTGCAGGCACATCCAGACTTTCCTTCTGGGGTCGCATGCTGGTTTGCTTTGATAATTGTTTTAGATGCATCTGGGTTTGCTTTAGGACCCAGACCAGAGCCATGTACTCTTCTGCAGACACTGGGGCCTATCCTGAGGTCTTCCATGTGTTGTTTTCATTAGCATCCCGGTTGTATCCTGGAGAAAAAAAAAAATATCCAGTGTTGGAAATACCATGTGGCCAACAGAATCGTACATTTGTATTATACAACCCAGCAGTGGGGTTCCCCTTTTCTGGGAATTCTTTGTTCTGGAAAAGTAGCGCCACAGCAGTGAGATTGATTTATGTCACCAATAGAAACCAAACTTTCAACGCAACATTTCACAAACAGAGAACAGCTCTAAGGGCCTCGGGACGGAGGTGACTAACGCTCTGCCCCAAGCCCCGCCAGCTCCCTCCCTCTGCGACCAGCCACAGGGAACAGAGTCTGGACGTGCCGTGCTGCTCTGTATGGGGCTAGTTAGCAGGCTGGGCTGCTTATCCCACCTGTGAGACTCCCTTTCCAGCACCCCGGTGCCTGAAGTCACCTAAGAAGATTTTAGGAAGCAGAGGAAGGCAACAGAGCAACAGATGTGGGGTTTTAAAATGAAATAATAAAAAAACCTGCCTGCAACCTGGGAAAGTAACCCAGGGGGGCATACGCTCACCTTGTTCCTGCAGCCTGGTCTCTGCGGTCCTTAGACATGTGCTGGCTACAGGCTCCTGGGGTAGTTAAACCTTCGGTCTGGGTCACCGTAGCTTTTTTTTTTTTTTTTCATTTTTACATGAATCTTAATTATGTAAAATTAAAAAAATATAATTTTTACATTATATGTTTCTATTACTGCCAGGGTAAGACATGTTTTTCCCCATCCTGATTTTCCTCATCCTGGCTGTTCAGCCTTCAGAGTCCCGCTGTTTCCATCCCCCTGTTAGTCCCTACTTTCTTTACTTATATTGTGGCACTCAGGGAAGGCTCTTGGTGTTTTCACCTCCCATTGTCTATCCCAATCCATATGCCTGGGAATAAAACCGTATCAGGCCCAGTGTGTCTGGGCACGTACTGCAGCAAATGGCTCTGCATCACAAGAGAGGATCATATCAAAGTTCACGTCCCGGTCCAGGAGGCTCCTTCCCAACTTGCTGCCTGTGGATTAACGGCACCACGTATAGACACCGCGCCCTACCTAATGCGATCAAGATGCTGCGTTCTGCACCATGCATCTCTGAGAGCGCCACATGTGTTCGTTTTATTTCATGTAGTAACAACCTATAATAGTAGGGATCAAAATACTCCAGGTGATCACAGAGCAGTAAGAAGGGGCTGTTTACTCGCGGGTTTCCGTTCCCTTGCCTGAGCGGTGTCTGTTGTGCGGCCAGGTCTGGGATCCACGCTCCCCAGGGCCTCGGCTCCACGGATGAAAGAGGGGGGGGGGCAGGGCTGCCTG
>JAVJGJ010000061.1:61283691-61293845 GCA_035590215.1 Microhierax caerulescens | reverse complement strand
AAAAAACAAACAACCAAAAACTTTACAAAAATGCAGCCTCCTTAATTGTCATCTTCTGCTGATATTCCGGTTAGTGGTTTTCATGTCAGCTGTGCATACTTCTGTGATGCTTTCCATACTGTTCTGTGGATCTTTTCACGTTTCCTAGAAATGCTTTCCTGAACAGCGGCCAGAAGCGATGACATAAGTTGTTACACTGACTTGGGTAGAGACACGAGCGCACCATGAGCTCCAGGAAGCCCAATACTGCCAGCAAGTCTGGACCCTCAGGCTTTTGTGCTTTGAGCATGGACAGACTCTGCCCAGCAGGTCAGAAGGAGGCAGCAGGTTTCGCACGCTGCCTTCTTGGCATACAACCCGCAGCTCACAGCATCAGCCTTGGCAAATTCCCCTTCAGCAGGAGAAACTGGGATATGCAGAACAGACAAGAACCAAGTTGTTCAAGCCTCACATTTGGCATGCTACGTGCAGAGCGTGGGGCTCATCTTTAGGTGCCAGAGTTTGTAAAAACCCATCGACCCTGTACAATAATTTCTTCTGAGAAGTGAAGGTCCCTCTGGTTTCAGGCCATATGCTGTGTGTTAGAGGGATCTATGCAGCTCCTGCATCTTTGTGCCTCTAATCGTTTCTCACAGTAAATTAGGGGACGCAGTGTTATACATGTTTTTATCTTTACTTCTTACAGATGCCAAGCTAAGGACCCAGGAGTGCTGTGTTCCATGCAAGAAGTGCGGCAGTGCAAGAAAGTAAATACCCAGCCCTAAGACATTGCTCATTGTCCCCTTCTTGTTGCTGGCTCTTTGTTGTTTCTGCCAGACATTAATATGCTTCTGTTTCTACCCTATTCAGAATTGGTATCCTCAGTTAGAGTCCTAAAGGCATGTGGAGCTCCCTGTGGTAAGTGAATCTTTATGGGCAAAGTATTAAGAAAAAGTATTACGTGTCCAGCCACCAGAAAGAATATTATATGTCCATAAGGAAAAAGAAGGGCTGTTCCAAGGGAACATTTACCAAACTTTGTATCATCACAAAACTCCACATTCCCCATGGGACGAGGGTGGAACTGTAATCCCCCTGCAAATGACAAGTGTGGCCTTCCCATGGCATGCCAACATGGGCCCAGGTTTCCTAAAAGCCATCTGTTTTGCCATTATGACTTAATGCGAGCTAGAAAAAATGTGGCACCAAGCTGTTTTCACCCCTGAGGACAGTGCCTGGCTCTACCGCATGCCCTGGGAGGACGGTCCCTGCGAGGCTGAGGCTGGGAGCCGGGGGGGTGGCACCAGGGCTGCTAGAGGTGGGCACCAAGGTGGTGGAAATGCAAAACAAGGTGGAAAACATTCCCACAACCACCAGGCTTTGGGCTCTTTCTCATTTGCCCCCCAGGCAGGAGCTGTAAGCCTCAGCATGTCACGCTGGGTGTAACTTAACTGAAACCTCCTCCCCAGCAGACAAGGTGCAGGGTGATCCAGTCCCGTCCAGGTGCGATGTGGGCTTTGAACCCCCATTGCTTAGGGGGACCTCCCTGGGTGCCCGAACAGAAGAGCAAAACCAAGCAAACCCAGTGATTTTCACCTGGACAGAAAACCCCTGGTGCCCATTGCAGGCAGAAGGGAACAGGTACTGTCCCACAGGACTGTAGAAAACAGGGAGCACCTTTCCCATCCAAAGATGGGTTTTGTTTTCTGATTGATCAAGGTGGAATCAAGTGTCTGCACAACCAAAGAGTGAAATGATGTGGAGAAAACACTAGTTTTATATCCATTCACGCTAAAAGGATGTAAGTTTAACCCAGGTCTTCTGGCTTTCTAACAGCACTGATTTCCACTCAGGGAGAACAAATACATCTTTGTTCACGTAAGAAGGATCATGGTTCAGTCCTGAGTGACTTTGCCACAAATTAGCCAGAGGCAGAGAGCTAAGGCTTGCGATGGAAATAACGCTCATCAACAACAAGTGCTCCAAGTGCCTTAGAAATGTGATTTTGTTAACTTTCTGTCAATGTTCCCTGCAGGATAGATGTCCATTGAAGAGCATTAGCGATGCATTCCCTTAAAAGAGACACTCGCAGGACCTCTCCCTTCCCAATCTTCTCACCAGCTGCTCAACTCACTTGGGAAGGGTAAAAGAATGAGCAGTTGGAAGAGGTTTGAAGAGGTTGCAACTGGAGGCAACACACCAAACTCGTCAAAGGCTACATGTCAGCTCCTTTTGCATGGAGTGTGCAGCAGCTGATGCTCGGAGCAGGAAGGGGAACAGCAGCTGGGCAAAGGAGGCACTGTGAAAAGTCCCAGCCATGAGCAGGTAACTCACCTGAGAGTTCAGATTGTTTGTTCTGAAAGGGAAGTGCATGTCCTCCTCAGACCGCCTGCTCCTGTGGCGGCAGGAGCCTTGTGTGTACACCAGGAACGCAGCATCCCACAAACAGGGATGCAGATTTTGGCCTGGTGCAGAGACAGCTCCCACCTGCAGTAACAAGAGCCCGGTGTGATGAAAAAATGGTTGTAGCAGACTAAGCTCAGCACTGCTTGGTTAGGGCATGCCTTGAAGCTCACTGAGAGTCTTCCTGAACACAGGTAGTTAGGGTGAGTCTGTTCATTTGTTATCCATTTATTTGATTTGTTTCCTGGCTGAAGATATGTCAAAATGGAACTTGAACCCCTCTTGGGGCTTCTGGGCCTCAGCATTCAGGATTGTCGGCTTGAAGACTGTGATTTCTGTCTGTAAAACTGACATTTAATTCATGATTAAAGCTCCCCACTAGCCAGCCGAGAGGCCATGGTGGTGCCCCAGGGGCAAGGGGGAAACATCTCTTCGCAGCATCTTTTGAAGCAGGACCTAGAAGACAACATCAGTGCACCTGGTGGCCTCTCATCCCACAGTCAATTGCATCAGGAGGAGGTCTTCTCTTGGCACTACTCCATATCCCCATCTCCTTTCAGCAGCAAAGTTTTTCTTTTCCTAGATGCCCATTCTAGGAATTCCATCTTTGCTAAATTTCCAGAGTGTCCAGCAGACAAGAAGGACGGTCTCTGGTTCCTGATACCAGAGCACAGAGAAATATGGGGACGTGCTGTGCCAAGCCATGAAATCTTTTTTAGATCCATTCCAAGATTCCAACAAAGTAGAGCAGAAGTGCATGTCCCTGAGCCCACCATGATGGGAGCGCTGGGGCTGTGGGGAGAGGATGATCCCTGGCAGGTCCCATCTGTCTCCACACAGGGACCACAGTGCAGAGGGAAGGGAGGGCTGTAATGCCCCAAACTCCCTTCTGTCTTAGTAAACCACCCTGCTTTTGAAATACTTCTCTGACGTTCATACCCCTTCATCTGTTTATTTTTAACAGCTAACATTTTCTGAACCTAAATGTCATTTCAGCTGTATTCCCAGAGCTTAATTCATTCTGGTCCCCTAACCATTCTTTTATGCTTATAGCATATATTTTGAATTAGTTAAATTAGAATTCACTCTGTTGTCAGCGACTGTCAGTTACGATGTTTTTGACTTTCAGTTGCAAAACATGTGCAGGTTCGAGAGGCAGCAGAGTAAGCTGATATTTGAAGCACGAATTAGACTTTTAATAGACAAAAAAAAAATGCTAGGAAGATGGGACTTATAAATTACTTTAGACACGTGGCCATAATTATTACATGCATTTGATTTCTGTATACATGTATAGGGATTTTTAGGAGGCTGGTTGCTATGGTAACTCCTTTACTGCATGGTCCATATGTTGCTTCTGAAATTCTTTTTCCTTAATGGAAAATTACACCCATGGACATGGATGGCATTTGTAAATCTCCTAAAAAAGCAGTAATTTTCCTTTTCTTCCTAAATGTCATCAGCTGTGCAATGGAAGCCTTTGAAGTTTGATTCTCCCCCTTGTCAGTTCACCAAGCCAGAGACGTGAACTGCATCCAAACCTTCCCTCCTCTGCCTCTAAACCTTTGCCTTGCCTTGCCTTGCTGGAAGCTTGCCTTATAGTAAATATCCTGATTTTTTCATGGGACGAGATCAGAGAAAGTTATGTTAAAAACTAGCTATGTCTCCAGGTGACAGCTGAAAGTGGAGGGAGGTTAGCAGAAGAGCTCGGACACCCATCCCAATGTGAACTCAGTTCTCTGGATGTGAATGCGCTTGGATTTTTCAGCCCCCCAAATCAAACCAGATGACTAAATGTTTGGTTGCTTCTTTTTTTCTTGCTTTTCCGAAGGAAGGGGTGGGGGGCGGGGGAAGTTGCATTTTGCAGGTTGCAAAATTTTACGAATACACATGTCAACACTGCAACGTAGCACTGAAAAGCTGTTGGTTTCAACAGTGCTTTCACCAGGAGGTTTCATACCTCCCCTCTGGAACCAGGGCTTGCAAGCTCTGCTCCATCCCGCAGCAGAATGGGGGAACTACGGTGGGTTCCTGACTGTGAACCATTCCTGCAGCATCTCTGACCCCCAGTTTGCTGCTGCCAGCACCATGTGCACTCTTGGAGCGTGGTGGGCACATCTTTGCCATTGATTTAGGAAGGCCAGTTTTCCCACACCCTGCCTGAATAAGGGTGAGAGGGAAGTAGTATTTCTGAATGCAAAATGAAAACTGGTTCTAAAAAATGCCACGGAGCAGAATTGCTGCCTTCCATGTAGCTCAGTATGTTACTGTTGTACACAACCGAATGAAAAGCTGGAAAGCAGAACAAGCTCAGCTCCAGATGCATGCACAGCTGGAACACCGCGTGCTTTTGGCTGCTGCACCGTGCTCTGCTCTTGGGGTGGACAGGGCAGCAAATTAGAGCCATCCATAGGCACACTGGTACTTTTTGATGTGGGTTTTGTTGGCTTTGAACCTTTAAGCAGTTCTTTTAATGTAGTAGCATTTCTCTATTCATCCACTGGGGTTGGGGAAAAAAAAATAACCCCCAAACACAACTACCTGCACTGTTGCAATCAATTGCCTTGCCTGGTCTGTTTTTGAAGTTTTAGCCAAGGGATTAGGAATCCACGATGGAAAACTCCAGTACTGGGACTGATGGAGCAATTCCCTGAGCTGAGAGCTGGACTGGACTGTGGTGTGTCCATGCTCATACCATGCCTCAGAATTTCATTGCTGCCATCGGCCATGAACACATGCACATCTGTAAAATATGGATTTCAGCGAGGCTGTATTGGGGTGGATTTTGCTTTGTGTATGTGAAGTTTACAAAAAATCCATTTAAATGTATTTTTAACCTTATTTTTTCCTGCAATTCTTATTAATGGCTGTGGCTTGGAAGCAACCGCCTTTATATACCTAAAGAGTCTGTGAATGTTGGCTTCTCAGAAACGTTTCTCGGCACCGTACACAGCTGCACTTCTGTTTTACATTGGAAAGGTTTGACACCTTAGCAGTATAAAGTTATAGGTTTTATCCCTAAAACTTCCCAAATGCAGTTTCCATTATTAACACAATTGTGACAGCTATAGTTTGTTTATATTGCTTCACCTGGGGCACATAAACTTAAAGGACTGAAAATACCTCCATGCAATAAAAGAATTTTATATAATTGCTACCTCTTGCTGTAAGGGACAGCTGGCCTTTGAAAGTTGGGAACTCATTTACGTCATTGAAGTAAAATGTAAGCCTGGGGTTTAAATGACTGTAATTTATGTTTCTGAAGCATAAAACACAAATATGGCTGTCCAAAGGGCAAATACCTTTCCAAACAAACTAATACTCATAATTCAGCTTGGAGAGCATGCCTGTCTATGGTCCCCTGCGAGGAGGCTGCCCAGCACTGCTGGTTGCTTTTGATACTTATGATCTTACCACCTCTGGTTCGTTATCCCCAATGTTAAAATTTCGATGGACAGCTTAGCAACTCAGCTCTTGTAAATGTTTCCCAATCTGCTGTGCAAGGCTGTGTCAGATCCCTGTGCACCCACCAGGGACACGTCCCGAAACTGCCCCCCATGACCATAGGGGCCTCTGACCAGTCCAGCCCACCAGACCAGCCCATGGCTGTGTTGTTGAAGCATCTCTTATCACTGAGAATGGCTAATTTCTTGTGGCTGGATAAAAATCAGTGCCCTGTGAGCAGAATAGCTAGAAATCATCCTGCAGTTCTTGTGCTGAACGTTTTCTTGTCACCGTCTTTAAGCATTTTTCTGAACACCATTTATATACTTTCAGTTTAGGGACCGGTTCCAAACAGCTGTTGCTTGTTTAGCATTTTTAAATATTTTTCCTTTTTTTTTTTTTTTTTTTTTTAATTTATAACACTGAAATCCTCTCTGGAATGGGCTGACACCAAAAAAGTTTATTCTAGTCCTTGGATGAAAGCACCCACCCATGGTCCATGCTTTTATGATTTGTAAATTCACCAACACTTATTATGGCATTGCAAAACAACAGCGACAAAAAGAAATTCAACCACAGCTCCCTCGGAGCAAATTCCAGGCTCAGACCTCTGCTGCAAAGCTTGCAAGCCCATCATCACAGGGGAGCCTGCATCAGTTTAGAAGGTACATTTCCAAATCTCCCTTCTGGTGTGATCACGCTCTGCCTTGGCTCCCTCCAACGTTTGTCATTTGCTTTCAATACAATGTGTGACTTAAAAATAATTAATCTCATTTTCATAGTTTTCAGGAGTTTGGTCGTGCTGCCCGGCGTAGCTCAGCGGAGGAGAGCAAACGGCAGATTTTTTTTTAGCCTTGAATGTGTAAGTGTGAACAGTGAAATCAGGTTTCTAGTGCAAGAAGACTGTGGAAGGTGAATTCAAATATCACCTGGGTGTTGTGTGGGTGAGCTCGATTCCTTCCCTTAAAGCACCTTTTTGGGCAAAAGTGAGCACAACGTCCAGGTGTATCCAGCTAAAATACGGTCGGACACCCAGGTCCTGCCCTCGTTGCAGTAGTGACCACGAACTTGCCGAGGGGGTGAGGACAGGGGGTGTCCGGCTGATCCCTGCTGTCGCCCCCTCTCACGGGGGCTGGGACTGCGGGGGGGGCTGCCTGGGCACATCCCTCTTGCCTGTTACTGGAGTCTTATTTACTGCATTAGCCCGGTGTTGGGGAATGCCGTGGCTCGGTGGGGACCCTGCGTTAGCTCCTGTGGGACAATACGTCCCTTCTCCATAGAGGTTTTCCCCTGACCTGGCGAGATGTGGGCACACACAGGGAGCAGGGAGGCAGGCAGGGGTCTGGCCGTGCCACCAGCTCTCAGCAGTTTGCAGCCAAACCCTTGCTTACCGATTATTTTTACTTCAGAATCGTAGTGGAAGTATTGAGGAGGGAGTTTGGGAAAAACACTGAAGTGGCTTTAGAAAATGTGGTTGGAGTCCTGCTCCCCAGTGAGAAGGGGAACCTGAAAGCAAGCCCAGTCCTTCCTTCCCAGCACAAGTGCAACCTCTGGGCCCCTGGGATGTGCCGTCATGTCCCGGGAATGTTCTTCCTGGACACGCTGCATCCAGCTCCCTCCGCTTGCCCATCCTGCTGGGACTGGCCTCCCTCGCTCCCCTGGCCGAGCCGGCTCTGCGGGGAGCCACAGCCTCGCACCGGGGACCGTGGAAGGACCCGCACCAAAGGCCAAGACCTTCTTCCCACCTGGTTTTTGGAGCACAGCTGCCTGCAGCTGCCTCTTCAGTAAACAGTAAGTATGGAGTGAACAGCCGTGTTAGAAACCCACAGCGTGAAACCGCCTCCGACGGCACCAAGGGCGGCTGCAGACCTGCTTTCCAGCTGCACCGTCCAAAGTTTGCTAGAGGCGAACAAGCTGAAGCTTGAGTGACTGCAAAGCTAGAGAGCTGCTGCAACCATGAATCCTTCCCTGATGGGAAACAGTCACAGCTGCCAAATGAAGAATATATTCTCTAAAATAAATTGCATGGTGAACCAGACCATCAAGTACTAACCTCCGGTTGCTGCCGTGTGTGCACGGAGGTAGCGACGGGGCTGGCAACTCAAAGAGCATTTTTCTTCCTTGCTCCCTTTCCAGGGCTGAATGTCACAGGGTGCAATGGAAATTTAATGTGTTTCTAAGAGGACACTATAATGAGGAGGTTTGCTGCCAAGGAAGGGCTCATCCTTTCCTGGGGACTCACTGATGGAGGTGACTGCCGTGTTCAGGGACTGCTGTCAGGGTCCAGGCAATTCTTTCCAGTCCTACCCCTGTGTCACTGGTACCTTTTCTTCTCTACCTGCTCAGAAACAGCTGCAGATGCTGAGAATTTAAAGCCTGCTCCTTAAGATCTGTCGTGGCTGAAATGTCTATAAACACCTTGAGTCTCTTTAGAGATCTCTGTGCTTGCCAAACTCTGCAGCTCACTAGTATGTCTCATTATACGCGGTGCTTCCCCCCTCCTGCAGCCCATGATTACGTGAGAACTGCAGGAAAAGTAAGTTTAAAGACTTCAGTACATCCTCAATGCCTAAACTGAAAAAGTAGAGGAAGAAACTCTAATTTAATTAAAAAGTTGAAAACCTTTAACATTATTTAAGGTGACCTCAAGACTTGGAGCCTCACTTGCAGCTTTTTTCCAGCACTGGCAGTTATTGATATTGAAATATTATCAGAATTTCCCCCCCCTTTTTTTTTATATGAGTAACTCAAGACCACAGATTGCTCAGCTGAAATGTGCTGAACATTAATCACCAAATTCTGTGTTTTATGGCTGACATAAATCTGATTAGAAAACAGGAAAAAACAACCAGTAAAACTAGTGCTGTGATTCACCATACCCTCACTGACTGAAGTAAGCTGCTTATAGGAGTTGAACTCTGTTTTCAAGTAGAAATAGATACTGCAGAGCTGATTGGGGCATGACTGCCCACTAAAATGGATCCAGGCTGTTAATCAGCAGGTATCTTCTGTGTGTGTGTTAAGAGGATGACAAGATACTTGATCTAGAAGAACTGCAAGGATATTCCAGAGGCAATATTTTCTTGAGTTTTGACTATAACAGAAATTGCATTTTTTTCTTCCTCTTTAAGGCTGGGTGCCACATGGTATGGTTTGGGGGCTGCAGAGCTGCATAGTGTCATGTGTCACAGGAACGTTCTCCTAACCAGTAGGTATTGTATCCCGGTATGTCTGTGTAAGGTTTGTTATTAGGAGAGAATTTGGAAGCAAATATCCCAATCATCTCCACGTATTGTGATACAGCGTGCGCCGTGGAGTGGTGCTGCAGCACATGAGCTGGGTGGCTTTTGGGGACACGAGAGCAGACAGTGTGCTCCAGGTCACCTAAATGTCACTAATGGTCACTCAGTACAGGCACCTACACATCTAGCGTGGACAATGCTCCTCAGACCTGCTTGCTAAAGCTAATGCAGATGTAGCCACAAACCAAGCTCTGCCCACGAAAACGCTTACTCAGCAATAATCAGCCTCCAGCTCAGTGTTCCACTTCGCCTTTCTGGAGTGAGGTTATTCCTGTCAATACCAAACAAGAAGAGACACTTATCATTTCAGGGACTTTCCACCATTTATCTTCCCATCCCCTCTCTCCTCCCCAGGTGTACACTTGATACAGTCACTTTTCTCCAGGGAAAGAACCTGATTTCGTGGCGGACAGGAATGCTGACCGACTTGCCTTCTGCTGCAAGCATCCATCAAACCCAGCCTCTGTGTCCCCTGGAGTCTTAATTTTCCTCTTGACAGCAAAGACAAATGACTCCCCCGGGGCTGTTTGCTCATGTCTACTTCAGGTTTCCATGACGTTTCTTGAAGATGACCTGTTTTTTAAACACACAATGAGTTTTCTTTCCACTGCCGCCTACCAGTGTGAAGGCAGAGATAGATTTGTTTTAAGAAAACCTTATGCTGCCAATCCCTGACGCATCCTCCCTCTCTGCTTTTTTCTTTAGGCTTCTTCTGGTTCCTCGATGTTGCCAGCTGTAACACTTCTCCCCCATTTGGGGTTGTCCCCAAATGGTATTTCATTTGAGTGGAATCAACCAAAAGAAAATACATCTTTTGGTATTTTTTCAATCCATCACAAGTTTTTTCCAGTTCTCCCTAAAATCAGGGTTTGTGTTTTTTTTTTCCTTTCTTGTTCTTTCCTCTTTCCTCTGCAAGGCTTCCCCAATACCATGCCACCAACTCAAAAATATGCTGATGGGACTCATATTTTCAATGTAGTTAAAATCTGGGATGGGCAGCCAGATGGGCAACACGTTACCGATGTG
>JAVJGJ010000061.1:61257044-61283591 GCA_035590215.1 Microhierax caerulescens | reverse complement strand
TGCCACCAACTCAAAAATCGTGGGAATATTCCCCACAGGAATGTTTCTAGGATTATCCCACTCTCTCTGGACACTGCTGATACTCCAGGAGTTCACAACTTGAGAGGCTGGGAGGTGCCGCTCGAATTGTCACACCAAAGGAAAGGAGCAGTCTGTGTGTTGTTAAGGATGATGGTTTCACTGGGATGTTCGAAGTGGTGCAAGCAACCACGTTACACTGGGAGCATTTGCTGTGAAGACGGTATATGGTAATCACCAGCCTCGCCAGCAGATAGTTGGATAGTTTGACATTGATCTCCCTCAAATTAATTGCTTTTAGGTTTTTAATCGATTTTAAGGTTTTTATCTGTTTGTTTTTCTTCATTTATAAGGTATTTCTGTAAACAACAGTCATGTTTGTAAGTATCTGTCTCAATTTCTTTCCCAGTATTGTCACTTGGGAGCAGAGTAAAGCAGTGGCCAGACTCTCGCCTGCTCACAGGTGGTTTATTCTCTGCAAAGCAGCACCTTGAACGCAGTTCTCAGTGCACCCGAACTCCACGTGCCACAGCTCGCTGCAGGCCTGGCAGGGCAGGCAGGCAACACAAGGAGACAGGAGCTGGTTTTGCTACTGAGATCTGCACGATGAAGTGTGCAGAAATAGGGACGAAGCAACTTCATCTCCCCAGTCTTTGAATTTTGGAGAGCTTGTCTTTGTAATACAGCTTTTTAACACCATCCTTGGCACAAACGTCCGTCCCTTTGTTTCCCTCCTCCCAGAAAACACAAAACCGCCCTGCGGTATCGTACGCAGAGTAGCCTGGTCTTGTGCTGGGAAATACCACACACCTTTACTTGTAAGGAACACTGCCAGTCCTGGCTATGACCTAAATCCCCATAAAAATGAAGGGACTCTCTGGCCAGATTTATCTGGGTGTTGAAAAAGAGGAGAAAGTGGTTGCCACTTTCCAGTTTCCCTTGGCACAAGGATTTTCCAGTCAGCCAAGACATCCCAAGTATGGGAAATGGTGCTGGACCACCTGCGTGCTGGCTGTGCTCTGCGGCCGGCGAGTCCCTCCAAGCACCAGTTTCCAAACACAGCAGAACAGCCCTGAGGTTACACAAAACCTCTTCTGGATCTTTCTGATCCCACCTCTATGACCCCAGGGCTACAAATGCTGCCATGGGACCTTCTTCTGCATTGGAACGAGCTCCTTGTTCACATGAAAACCGTGCGACCTAGGCACCCTACCCTGCAAACCTCCTTGGCTACTGAACCACGTCCTCGATAGTTGGGAGCTCTGTGCCAAGGGAAAAGGCCTCTTCAAACCCACTGCTTTGTCCTTGTACCATTTGTGTATGTGGCTGCTTATTATATATTGAATAATTTAAACAATCCACATGCCATAACATGCTCCCAAATGTTTAGCTGAGTGTCCCCAAATTTGTTTTGCATGTTTATCCTTCCATTCGTTAGGAACATAAACGTTCTTTGACTTCGCCCTGTGCCTTTCAGCATTATTTTATGGAAATTCCGATTTCCTGCCCTGAAAGAAACCCTGATGATAATGAGAGGCTTGAAGCTTTTCAAACAAAAAAAGCAGTTTGAGTCAATTCTGCATTTTGCTCTTAATCAAAACTAGTTGTGTGCATTTGCATCAACAATGAGCTCAGCACACAATGCTCCATATGGGTTTGGCTGCTGGCATTCAGTGAATGGCAGGAGCCACTGAAAAAGCGCCCTGGCTTTCAAAGATTTAGGGATGACCTTGCAAAAGTGTCATTTGTCACTGCCTTGTCCAGAATCACGAGAAAAATCCCTGGAAACATGCTATGGAATTGCAGAGCCCAGTGCCCGCATCGCCGAAGTAGCGCAGCAGTACTTATCTACAGACGGCCAGTGGGAAATAACAAACTGGAAGTTGTTGAAGGAGCCTGAAAAGATTTTTTTCATGATGCTTTATCTGGATATTGGTCTTCCACTTCAGATGTTACTCATTTTTCAGGCACACTATGTCAACTCGGTTTATACCAAGTCTACCATAAATATGAATGCAAACAAGCTACGGTCCATTAATCTGGACACCTATTTGCAATTCTAAAGCGTCTAAAACACTTGGAAACAGCTCACACACTTTTACTGTTCCCCAGTTCAGACCTGATCTCGCAGAACCCCCGTCACACTAATTCCAGTTGAGTTACACCCGGGAGGGGGTATCCATGTACGTGCAGTTTTAGGAGCAGGTCCCCATTTTTGAGCACGTTAATAGCACCCAGAAGGGCCGCAGCACATGGGCTTTGCAGGTCTGTTCTGCAGAGCATGAACAATTAGGAGAAATAGGGACGGCGAGTCTCACAGGCATCCCTGGACACTGTCGTGAGTGGCTGGACAAGTTCTGCTCAGAAAGGATTTATTTCCACTCATTTTGGTCTTGTGGCTGTGAAAGGCTTGCAAAACCTTTCACCTTCTTTCCCTGGAGTCATATATATTTTATGAGAAATTTAAGAATTACCTCTTATTAAAATGGGGATAGTGTAATTACCAATAAAAAGCAGATGTTATGGCATGACTAATGCTTGAAAACGTGTACGTAGCAAGCAGAACATACCAGCACATCCAGGCCTTTCACTAAGATAATAAAAGTTGTCTTTGTTGAAACTAACTGGCCCGGTTGCAGAGGTCTGAAGTCGCAGGGAAATCGTTACGGAGAACACTGAAAGGCTCCACGAAAGGGCAGCTTTGCTCCCACCGATCTCAGCAGCAAAATGTAACTCCAGAAGGTTGAAATGGAAACCCCCCACCCCTGTTCACCTTGCCCACATCAGGAGGTGTCTGAAAAGGTGTCCTACTAAAGCACCCCAGCTCGCTGTGCTAAGAGCATCCTTCCCCTACGAGCCGTAATGAGCCGTAATTAGTGAACTCCCTGACACCTCCGGCACCTCTCGGGGGTCCATAACCCACCTGCAACAGTCAAGATCATTCCCTTGGATCAGTCCCAAGTATTTTGGCAAGGCGTATCTGGAGCGATTCGCGTAGGCTGACTTTTGAAACAGGAATGCACAAACATCATGTAAATGGAGTTGTTCAGCAAATCTGCTCAAGTCAGTCCCAGGGTTCACAAACTTCCGTAGTTCCTCTCCCTTCCTTCCCAGCACGTTGCATTTATGGCCGTAAAAGCATCTTTAAAGACATGCTCGGTTTGCATAAGAGCGTTTGCAGCTCAGGGTCTGGTCTTCAGGGTGTGGGTCTGATTTTGGGACGCAGGGAGGATCTGAGCCTCAGCCGGGGGAGGCTGTGAGGGCAGTAGGAGCTGGAGGTGGGAGCTCAGCACCCAGGGAGCCCACCCCCGCCTCTTCTGTCTTCAAATCCCATGTCTTTGAGTCCTCCTCTGGCCCAGACCCTATGCCTTGCCCAAAGCCCAGTGATTCAGGGTGCACTGGAGGCAGCAGAGACCTCCCCGTGTCTTTTCCTTAAGACCCTCCCATACCCCATCATTTTTCCTCTGCACTTTAATGCCATATTTCAATTTAAAGGAAAAAAAAAATCCAAATCCTCAGACTATTCTTGGCCCTGCAGGAGTGTCAGCTCACTGGAGAAACCTCCTGCAACGTGCTGGGTGTGTTGCAGGCTCCAGGGTTTTTTTACGTTCGTTTGTACCAGCATTAGCTCTGTCATTTTGTGAAATGAAACTAAGACATATGCATAAGCAGCCTTGACAGCAATTAGTTCTGGCAGAATCATTGTGGTAATGAATTTCAATGAGGCTGGGGTTTTGGGTGCCTGAACACTTCATTAGCTGCCGGTATATCATACTGATGCAGTTGAGAAATCACATTATCAGAAACCACTTTTTACTGCAGGTAGGAACCAGGATAATAAATGGGATGAATAATAATATAGTCCACTCAAAATCATTTCTGTGCTTTGGAGCTCTGGAATTTCAGTAAACAGATCAAATACTATGTGGGAAAGAATCCTATTCTCAATTTCTCTGTTACCCAGGTATTTACAAGCATTTTTAATGTATTGTCAGAGGAGCTGCTCCACTCTATCACACTTGCCAGTTAAATGCTGAAATACATACACGTTGATGCAGTAATAAAATCCTCTGTCATTTAGCACAAAATATTTGAAGCTTGAAAATAGATAATAACTATTGCAGTGTGGAATATCAGGAAGTCTTTGTTGCTTTCTATATATTTACAGGATATATTTTTTTTTAAAGTATGGAAATACATGGCTTTAAAAATGCACAACTGAGGGACAGCTGAGGCATTTCCCTACTTTCTTGTGTGTTTATAAACCAGGGAGAGACGCATTATTATGTCACAGTTTCACCGTCTTTGCAGTGATTGTTATGAAAATGAAAAAATGCATTAATCTGATGCCATTTCTATTGAAATTTATCCTTTTGAATATGTCACTTTGGCTGCTGGTTGCTTGGTCCATCAAACAGGCTCTCCCGTGCCAGTGCGGAACAAGGTGCTGGAAGGGGACGGCTGGTTTACTGGGATTTAGATCAGCAGTTTGCACCTCACTGGCAGGGGGAAAAGCAACTGATGCTTCCTTAGAAAGAAGCCAGGCTGCCTGTGAGCCTCCCAGTAAGCCCAGGATGTCTAAAGACTGTACTGGGGAGGAGGAAGGGGAGAGCTCTGCTAGCAGGGAGACGGGGTGGGTGGGTGGGGTGTCCCCGCATTTGTGATGCTGCCCTGGAACCCTGTCACCAAGGCAGCCAGGCGGACCCGGGACAATGCTCTCCCCACTGGCTGTCCCTTCTTGGCTACTTGGTGACTATAAAAACATCCTTTTTCTCTCCCTGGTGAACAGATGGGTTGCAGTTATGTTACCCAATGTGTAGGTTCAGGCCTGTAAGAAATCCTTAAAATGCAAAAAGCCCTAGAGACGGGTCTTTTGATCAGAAAAAAACAGAAGAAAGTCGATGTGGATGGGGATTTAACAGCAGTAGTGAACAGGTAAGAGGCAGACAATTTTTCCAGTAGCAATATATTAGTGTGTGTTTATCTATAACAGCAAGATGACCTTTTTGTTCAATGAATTAGTGTCTTGTAGCAGTGGTGATCTGATAAATTAGCTTCTCAAATCAAGACAGGAGTAAAATGGGAGCTGAATTGAAACATCAAGTCCAAACTGTTTTAAAGACTTGAATTGTGTATGCCAGTTTTGATTGTATGGAAAACTTGAAAAGAGAGTATCTGGAGGAAAAGAGGGTTCTACAGATATTTTTTCAGGTTCTACCCAAATTTTATTGTTCTTCCATTTCCAGAAAGCTCACGAGCACCGCTGATCTACCAAGATTTTCAAGAAGCCGTAAATCACCCTAAGCAGCCCAAGCCTGTGGGAGTCCCATTTCTTTGTCTTGGGACGTGCCAAGGCAGCTCATGAAATCAGCCGCAGGTTTAACCTCAGATCAGGTACAGACGCTGTCTCCGCAGGCTGTGGTTTCAGGCGGTGCCAGCCAGCAGGCTGTACAAAGTCAGGCAGCAGGGCATGGAGACCGCGGTTTTATCTCTGAAGCCTGGTTATTGCTGCTCTTCATCAACACAGGGAAAACATGAAATTTCATATTTTTCCTGTGTGAACTACTAGAGACTGTTTGAGAGTGTGTGAGCTAACATGCTATTTAAATTTAACTGAAAACCCTACCTGAGAAACCATTTCATTGCTAGTGGCTTTTGCCCACTGATAGCATAATTTTACCGTATTTGATTAAATACAAATTTCTTCAAGGAGCTTCCAGGAGATCTGGAGACAAGGGATGGGACCACTCCCCCACCATCCAGCCCAGGAGTCTTGGAGCAAATCCTGCTGACCAGGGACAGTCCTGAAGATCTGAACACCAAGCTCCCGCTTTGCAGTGACCCGGCATCCCCCGAGCACCTGGCGTTTGCTCTTCCCTACCTGCCCTACTACAGAACGTCTCAAATTTTGATCAGCCCATCTTCCCTCACCACAGTGTGCATCAGCACAGAAAGAGGAGAACGCTTCAATGAGGACAAGTTTAACACTAAGCAGGATGAGACAGTGAGTTATTTGCCCATCTCCACAGGATATTATCCGTGTTACAGAATATATGAAGAGCTTCTTGGCCAGCCACTCACATATGGGTTAAATGCAGAGAGAGAAAAGCCTGATAACGATGGGAAAGACGAAAGCAAAGATGTTGAGACAGCGAGTTGCAAGGGTAATTGCTAAATCACTCGCCAAGATTGCACAGCCAGGGAATGCTCCTTCTGCCACGAGCGGGAGCACCCACCCCACCAGCCTCAGCGCATCCCACTTGCCCCAGGGCTTCGGTGGCCTTTCCGATGGCACCAGTGCTGCAGCTGAACCAGACACGGAGACGTGCTGTGCCCGGGTATTGCCACTGCACCGTCCTTTAGTTGAGGTCATGCACGGAGGCAAGCAGAATTGGTGCAGGCAGCACTCTGCATGAACAGATACTTTAAGGGCAGGAAGAGATATAACTGGGGAAGAATCCCAAACAGCTTAAGCCAAAGGGGAGAGCAGGAGCCCCTGCAGCTGCCTTCAGGTGTGTGTGGTGGGACGTGGCCCCTGTCCGAGCAAGCACCCCGGCTCGCTCTGTCGTGTAAGGTCTCTCTTAGGGGTGCTTGTCACCCTGCACAGGCTGTCTCAATGCCTACATGGTTAAATTGGGTTAAATACCTGCAAAGTAGTTGAGGAGAAACTCACCTGTAGTGTTTCTGAAAGGGGGAGGAAGGGAGGAAGGGAGGTGGGCACATCTCACAGCATACTGTTCCCCAAAATTAGTCCCTTAAGGACAAAATAAGGAATTGTGCTCTGAAAACATACTGCAGGAGCAGAGCTGTCTGCAAGAAGATACTTGAGGCAGCCATGGCAAGACCCCTGTCCCTTGAAACAGCCCTGTGGTCCCGGTCTCCTGCTGGGGGGGACATGGCTGGCTCTGGATGAGATCTGCCCCGTTGCTGTGGGGGACAGCCACCTCCCCAAAGGCAACGTAAGTTCCAATGTCTCATCACCGCTTTTTCATGCATTTAAGACCTTAGGTCATAGTCCTCTATATGGTTTTTTTTCAGACCATCCCACCAAGTTTGGAGTTGGACAAGAGGGCGCTTTCTCCTACGACTGATGAAGAGCCACCAGCCCACCAGGTCCTAAGAGACAGCACCTCTGACCACTGCCTGCCCACCAGCTCCTTCCCCAGCGGGCCGCCAGGTCCGAACCAGCCCTGTCCCTCCAGTGGGTACCTTCCTTACGACGGGACAGACGGAGGGCTCTGCGCTGGCCCAGCTCTGGGGAACAGGTTCTTCACCGGGACAGGAGGTTGGGAGAACAAGGAGGGAGGACAAGGGGAAGAAACAAGTATTTGGAGCCTCGGTGCCAGCTGCCTGCTGAGAAGAAAGCAGGGGGGTTGTCTTTGTCAGTGAAAGACTGAGCCAACGCAGGCATGAATGAGAAGCTCTTTAAACCTACAACAACAAGAAAATCTGCATAAATATGGAGTTAAAATCCATCTCCCTCCAAATAAAATGAGAAGAGAACCCAGATTGTGTAATGACAGCAGAAAGCAGCAGAGAGGGAAATGACTGATTTGGGGGAATCCAGGTAAACTTGCTTTATAAAACATCCCGAAGGAGGAGGGTGAGGCAGAGAACTGCGTTTGTCTGCAGCTATTCCCAAAGGCTAGATGCCCACTCGAGGGATGTGCAGCTATGGGGAAAGCCCAATGGGAGAAGAGTAAGAATTATTTAAATCCTAGCTGCTTGGAGGAATTAAGCAGAGACATAATTTCCAGTAGGGATTGGGAAATACATTTCCTCTCCCCTTCACTACAATCCTTCCATTGTATTAATGGCATCTGCTAGACCTGGTTACAGCACACAACAGCCATACACTGGAGAAAAAAAAAATATTTAAATTCTTTGTCAGTAAAATTTTTTGAACACATTTCCATTATGTCTGTCTTCGTTTCACTTGCACAGTCAGTAATGAAAATACCCCTGATTACTTTAATATGTGCAACTATGAGCTTCTAATAAAACACCAGTTTTGACTCTGGAAAACTGAGCAACAGCATCCAGGAACAACTTGGCTTTGGTGAATCTGGACCGACTTACACCAGATAAGGATCTGACCAAAAAAAAAGGTCAGCTTGGTGTTTTCTTTGCAGTTGTGAAATCTTGCAACATACTCTCCTTACTGCTAACTATGTCAGCTCTCTGAGACGCCACACAAGTTGATGAAACACGTCTCTTTCCCATTCCTGCTCTGTGCGTAGACAATTTCTGGTCAGAATGGATGTGTTTACCCCAACCACTCAGTTAATCTTTGAGTGCTTCTGTATTGATTACACATGGGTATTGACAGCCTGCATCTAAACATACCAGCGCTAGCTGTTTTCTCCTAGTGATCGAAGAAGCAAAATGCGTCACATTTAGCGATTTCACATCTCCATAGTTAGACCAGTTTCTCTGGGGGTAAGCATGACACTGAGACCAGGAAGGCTACAGCCATGTAAGGTACATAATTATTTTGGTAATTTCTGGCCACACTGCACTGGCAGGGAAGGGCTTTTAGCTGGATGCTGGGACCAGGCAGAGGACAGGAGTTTCGATCCCACTCTTTCCGCTAGGGACTGCTCAGGATGAAGTGATGCATCACCTCTGATTCAAGGAACCTGGGGTCAGCCAAGCTGAAGAAAATTCATCCCAACGTCCACGCACAGCTGCCCTGGCTGGAAATAGGAACATGAGTAGAGCAGCCGGCGTGCGCCCTGCATCCCCGCATCCTTGTGGGCACCTCAGTATCATTCTGGCAGCTTCTCGCTAAAAAAACAAGATAAATCAGACTCTGGTTGAACCAGGTCAGGCTGTCTGAAATGGCTTCTGGTTCTAAGCACAAAGACGGCCTGCGTCTTGGGCACGCTGAAAGCAAGCCATGCAAAATACAGTGAGATTATCCAAACTCAAGGGATCAGGCAGAGGAGGGAGGGAGTTCTGTCTGAAAAGCAGGTGTGATTCGTTCTGAGAATATTAAATTCAACATTTCCATAAATTTGGCATATTAAAATAGTTTAAACTACATAGCATCAAATCCACAAGTCTGCCTGACTTCCACTAGATAGAAATTAGCTGCCTTCTATTGGCTGTACTTGATAATTTATGGGAACAACGAACATCAGAAATCAAGGATTTGGGAGATGAGAATATTACAAGCTTTACCCTTATGGATCAGAAAAGCCTAATTTTAATCAAAAGCTGGCAAATATCATATCATATGTTGCCATCTGGAAACTGGAGCTGAACAAAACTCATTATTTTAATATATTTTCCATACAGCCTTGCTCAGAGGTAAAAAGGAAAGGATGGAGGGCAGTGTTGGAAGCTTCTGTGTTTCTCTCAAAGGCTTACACTGCTTTATTACTTTTCCACATAGTTAACATCCTGTACACAGACAGCAGATGATTTTTCTCAAACTGCTGCATAGATCAGGTTGGTACCTTAGAGGGGACATCATGTACCCCAGGAGAGGTCCTAGTCAACTGGAAACAACAAATAGTTCAGTTCAGCCTTGTATACTGATAATGTATCTCCTTTCATCTCGTCATTTGAAAAATTCATGATTATTGCTCTAAACCCTTAGTACTTCAATACTAGTGGTCCTCTGGAGTTTGAAAAACAATCTGCAATTACTTTGATGCATGCTGTGTAGTCTTCATTGATCCCATTTAAGCTTTTAATCTCCTGAATTCACAAACTTAATTCATAAAACAAAACAAACAAACCATGGCAAAAGATGCCTTCTGATAACAAAAGTGGTGACGACCATCACTGTCTTTGGGGATTTCTTATAACGCAGCTTCTTCTTTCTCAGGAGCTGATGTTAGATTTCATTTGGAAAGGGGGGAAAGGGCTTAGTCACAGTATTTGTTCATCTGTGCACCCCTAGGGAAAAACCTACTTCAAAGTCAATAAAAAGACTCACACAGACATTGCAGGGCATGGAATGTGTCTCTGAGATCAGGTGCAAGAGCCCTTCTTTACTGAAACACTGCGGGCCTTAAGATCTAGATGTAAAGTTTCCTAAAATCAGTCAGACCCCCCCTCTCAGCCTCAGCAAGGTGGGGCTGCGCCTCCAGCTGCCCCTTCTGGTGCAGAGCAGCAGGCTGGAACGTTCCCTTGGCAAACCTGAACTCCACCACATGCTGTTTTAGGGAGAAAATTAGCTCACCGATGTTTAACTCTATTGCTATGCATCCTGCCCCAAGGACTGTGATTAGTTAAGCTCTCCTTCCTCTCCAAAATCCCGACTACGTCGACGTATATGACTTAATAACTTTACTTTGAACTCTGTTAGAAATGAAGCTTTTGGCAAGTAGCACTTATCACAGCGGAGCAGAACCCAGCATTAAACAAAGAAGCTTAAACAGGTCTCTTCCCAACGACGTGACAGGGAGGGATGGAAGCAATTCATTAATATGGAACAACTTGGCTTCCATTCAGAACCGTGTCTACGGTGAGTGATTAGAGAATACCTCGACTATACACCTCCCGTACAAAAACCAGCACACGCACATCACCGGGTGAGCCCAGTGATGGGGGAACCACAGAGCCCTCCTGCTGAGACAGTCTAATCCAGGCTTCTTTGCTTTGCAAATGCAATTTAGGAACCACAGCAGATAGGAGGAACCGTGTTTTGCAGAACAGGGATCGGCTGAAGGTGGTGCCTGCAGGCTGTGCTGAATGCTAAGCATCAGCGGGAATAAATGGAAATACAGAGGGATGAAGCAGTGAGGGATGCAAGCTCCAGTGCTCCACATGGAAGCTGGTGCATCAGGAGGGGAAGCAGCTGCGCTTCCCGTCACACCTGGACCCTCAAACAGATTTGATTAGCCTATCACGACACACAGATGCATTCCTGTATCTATCTAGAGCTATATCTTAATCCTCACCAGAAGGAGTGTGCGTGGAACCCGAGTGAGGTATCTGCCCAGAGTGGCTGTTCCCCAACACACAATGAGGAAAGCTGCGCTGGGATGAAGGCGCGGGCTGGACCTGCCCCTAATCCTTCTGGGTTAATGACACAGATGGGAACGGATGACGAAAAAGCCAATAGCCCACTGACCTATGTAATGCCCCATAAATCTCCCTGTCCCTGCCCCAGTGCTACCAGTTCTCATTAACTCCCTCCAGGCTCCCAGGCTGCTGGGGGCACTTTCCCAGGAACGTGGCTGATGGGATCTGCAGGTGTGGGTGAGGCAGGAAGGCTACCGCCTGGCCCGGGCTATGTAGGCTTTATTTTGACTTCTGCCGTGACCATTAGAGTCTCCCACATGGAAAACCTGCACGTGCTATGTTTTTTTAGTTAGCAGTCTTTTATCGAGGTGGGTGTCCTTGGGCTAGTTTCTGCTACTGGTAAATATAAATGGAGAAATGAATTCCCCAGGACAGCCTTACAACAGGATCACCTGAGTTGTGGGAGTCCTCCAAGTTAATGTTATAGTAAATATACACATTGTGCGGGGGAATGAGTGTGTTTCTGCTTTTCTGAGCACCTCCCTCTGTGCAGGGTGTTCTTGTGCATCAGTTACTGCCTGGGGCACAGCAACCTGCGTGGCAATTGCCTGTGGTCTGGGGTGAAACTGGGGCACCTTCTCGTGTTGTTAGCTGGGAAGAAAAAATAATGCCAAAGATGAGAGGTGGCACAAAACTGATTCTGTTGCGATTGCACCAAGGAGCAAGCACAGTCCACGGTGGCTAGGGCTGAGCAAAATTATCAAATCAAAGCAGCTCAAATGGAAATTCTTGATGGAGCAAGATCTGAAGGCAACTGGCAACACGTGCAATGCAAAGGGAGTGTGGCGGGGAGTGAGGAGTTAAGCTTGCCTGGCTGGACAAAGGGCTGTGAAAATGGACACCAACCTGGCTGGGAAGCCCGAGGACAGGACGAAGTGGCCTCGAAGGACAGGAGGACAGGACGCAGTGGCCTCTCTTTCCCACTCGAAAGCTCTGCAATGGCTGAGACATCAAAAACCCCAACACAATATAAACCTGAACAATAGGGCTCTGACAGCTGCAGAGCATTTGAACAACGTGTCAGATGGGAAAGTTTGTAAAATCTTCCACATCCCACCGGAGCATGGGAGTTGCAGCTTTTCCTGGTTTCTCTGACTTGTTTCCCCTGGACAGCAGAGTTCCCGTCAGCGTGTGGGGTGAGCGTGGGTCCCGTCTGCAGAGGCGAGAGCAGAGGGAATCACCCCGGCGATGCCGAGACAGCGGCTGTGGTGCCGCCTGCTTCGACCAGAGGCTGTGTCCCTGTCCCACCACATCCTCCCAGGGACCCGGCGCACACCCACAGCCACCACGCTTTGCATTTGCTCCCTAAATCCATCTCTTCCTGCAGAAGCCTGCTTCTTGCTTCCTTTGAAGACCTCATTTTCTTACAGCATCCTCACGAATGTGTGTGCTAGGTCAAGGTGGCGGTAACTCACTCCAAGCAGCTGCCCCGTTAGCACCTGATGCTGGATAATAATAATGATTAATGAATCTTAATCTTTCTGTCACAATTCCCTTTCATTAATATTTATATCTGGCAGATGTACCCCCAAGGGGGAACTTGAATTGCTAAGTATTAGTCTGCTACGTACAGCTGGTATTTTCTGCAGCAACTTTGAGGATATTCTTCTAAACAGCATATTATGTGCAATTTTATTTTCAACTCATTGTTAATGCTGTCACGTGTCAGCTTAGAGAAGAATGTTTATTTTAGGCCCCCTCATCTGATGAAGTAAAAAAAACAACCAAACAACCAACCTTAATACCAATATTCTCAGGAAAAATGTTCTGATGTAAAAGAATGATTACATGCTTAAACAACCGGCATTATCACAGAGGTCAAGCTCAGCTACGGATACACCACTGAGCCTCCTAATTAGAACATGGTGTAATTTAAGGCATCTTTAGCAGCCAGTGATTTTAAATGTGTGCCATTTTCCAGTTAGACGTATGTGTTCAGCTGCTAAAAAAAGAGTCTTGTGCAGCACTTTTGGAAGAATAAACATTCAATTAAATGATCTAGTGGAGTCCTTATGATTGGGCTGAAGTCTGTTTATAACTAATTCATAATACAGCATCATTAGCCAAATGATTAATTGCTAATTACTCTATGAAAACAAATTAATCACTGTGCTTCCCAAACCACAATCCTCTCTGTACACCATTGCAAACCATTTGGCTCTGGTCTATGATTGCCTTGATTTATTTCTAGTTATCCATCTAAGCCCTAGCTATTAAATTCAGAGGAATCTCCTCCCAGCTCTCAGCAATGTGCTGTCGGTTGCAGCAATAGGCAGCATGAAAAACATTTTCCATTTTTTAAATATTTTATTACCCTCCCCAGCCATGCCTGAACCCTGGCTGGCTGGATATGATTTCTCTGATTGTGCTTTCACTTGAAAGTAGAAACATGAATCTTGCAACTACGTTCATGTAAAGATTAAGAAAATCACAGATGGGGAAGTAAAATACGGTCAGCCTTTGTGCCTGAAGCATTCCTCAGCCTGCAAAGACTTCAACCTTAGAGCCACGCTTTCCGAAATAAGTTGTTAAACCAGGCGGGCCCAGAGAGAGCACGAACAGGTTGTACGTAAAAATAAAAACAGTCGTGTGCATAGTTGTGAGTTTTCTTCAGGAAGCGATGGAAATGCCCTGGCACCTGGGAAAATGTGGCTAACCACGTCCAGCCCAGGTGAGAAGGACACCCACGTCCACCCACCCTGGGCTGCAGCAGCCAGCACGTCTGCTGGGGACAGCAACGGGCATGGAAGGAGCATCACGGTCAAAACAGCCTCCAAACCGAAAATTACAAAAGGAAAAATAAATCTTCAAATGGCCATTAAACACCTTTAGCTCTGCTTGTTCTCAGAAAGAGAAGGAAACCCAGAAACGCTTTCAGAGAAGAGGGGCTGGCAGAAAGGGAGGTGAGCTCTCGGGGAGTGTGTGGGTCATCTGGTGAAGAAAGGGGCTGTGGGCCAGTAGCTAACAGAAAAATCCAAAAGCCCACCAAAACGGAGGGCTGCTCTGAACTTCCTGAGAAAAGGTTGCAAAGGGCACACTTAAATACCCGCAGCAGGCAGATGGGTGTAAAATCACCCACGGGAGGTGGATGGCTCAGGGGATCTCAAGACTCAAGTCCTGTGGAGATGTACCCTGCCGGTCCCACGCTGAGCTTGTGGTCCCTGAAAAGCACCGTGCTGGCTTCTGACACACGGCCACGAGAAGATAGTGAGATTCCGTGATTATATATGTAAGATCCTATATATAAGATTCAGATATACAGCCATGAGAGATTAACCACAAAGCACAGCTGGCATGTCACTGCTGTCTGGTGGGTAGTTTGCCAAATAGCCCCCAATTGACCCAAATCAGATCTAACTGAAGCCCCTTGACAATGAATCAGATTTCTAGCATCAATTTGTTCCAGCTTTTTAGAAAAAAAATGTGAAGTTGATTGCAGTAGCAGCTAGAAATTGGGCACAAACCCCCTCTCTCTGGGTGGTGGCACTACCATAGCACTTCACCGGGTGATTTTTATTAGAAAGGAAGCTGACATCGCTAGTGACACAGAAGACATCACCTTCTTCATGCTGCAGGTATGATTCATGGCAGCTTTAGTATTTTAACAGAGTAAGTAGCTTCAGTGGTGTGCTAGAAATCAGGGTTGAGCCTGTTTTTCAGCTTGGATACCCCATGGACCACGTGCCGATTGCCAGATTGCTTCCTGGATGAGAGTGTGACTCGGCCATCAAACATTTTTACCCTTTGTATTCAGCTTTATGTACCCAAAGCTGCTCCTAATGGGGTGCAGATGTTTCTCAGACTGAGTTATCACAGAAAATGGACGGGAGAAGGAACTACTGAAAACTCCAGAGGAGCTGAAGGGAAATCACAGCACTCCTGAATCACCAGCAAGGCAATAGTTGGGTAGAAAAACACAAATTATTATTATTTTTTTTTTTTCCAGCAATCACTGTTGCTGTCTCAGGAGGGAGAGAGGGGACAGAGATGAGAATGATCCTTCTTATGGACCATCAAGAAATTCTGAAGTTTAATGAAACATAAAAACACATAGAAGGAGAAGGAAAGGAGACAACCCAGGCTGCAGGTCCGTGCTGGAGGTGAGCTGGCAGGGAACAGCAGCAGCTCATGTTCCTCAATCCTGGCCCCAGCATGTGTGTGTGCTAACAGCACTAACGCTGCTAATTGCATTAATTGCACCGGCTGTGTGACCACAGCACTAACTGCTGCAGGTATTTCCCTCTGTGCTCCCCAGGACCTTTGCTGATGGAGCTGGGATAGCTGAGGAGTGATGGGGATGAAGTCAAAGTACATTGGGACACGGTGCCTACAGGTGCAGCTCTGAGGTTTGGGTCACACAGACTAAAGAAAACACTGCAGCGGCAAGCAGCCATGGGGTAAGAAAACAAGCTGAAAGTTTCTGTTTACCTTCACATGCACCATAGTTCTGGAATGTTTTTTATAGATTTTTCACTGTTTTTCCACTGAGCAGCAGCAGTGGGGTGATCTTGGGATAACTGGGGAACTAGTCTTCTGATGTTTCCTTTAAATCTCTCGCTGGGAGCATTTTTCTCCCTCTTACCTTCCTTCTCTGCCTTTTTACAATCAAACTCCCATGGTTTGAGAGGCAGGACTTGAGGGATGCTGAGGCTGGAAACGGGAGCATTCTGCCTCCTCCCCATGCAGCCCCAGCCTGCCCTCATTCCCCAGTGTCTATTCCTCCTCCCATCCTCATGCAGCAGCAATAACAAAAATGCAGTCAGCTTTGGACTGACTCCTCTGACATTCCTCCTCCTGATACGTATAGGCAGAAAGCCAGAGAAATAATCCTGGAACTATTGTTAAAAAAACCAACCAACCAAAAAACTCCACAGGGAACCTAAGGAGGTAACAATATTTCATATATAAAAATGCCACAGTCCCAACTCAAAAGGGTGCCCACCACCCTTGGCCCCTTCAGACCAGTCTGTAGGCTGCATCTGCTAGCTGGCACCTGCATGTACTCAGTGCATGGAAAATAATTGCATAGGTGGCAGCTAAATGATAAAAATCATGGTCCTCAAGGTGGTCTGCATCAGAACAGAGGTATGGGAGAGCTGCAGCTGCCTTCACTAGAGCGGCAAGATTAGAGGAAACCTAAGAGCAACCAGAAGCAAAACCATGGAAGGATTTTTAAGAGAAGAAAACAGCTTGTTAAACCATTGCCTAGCTGATGATGAGCAAGGCATATGCGTTTGATGCTGAAATGAAATGGATTTAAAAGCCGTCTTCAAAAAATGATCTCAGCTGCTGAGTGCTGTGAAAGCTCCTGCAGGATGTCCAGTGGCTGGAGATGGCTCATCGCCCCCACCATCACCCGCCACCCACGTCAATGTCCTCATCCCTGCCCTGACCTGGTGCCCCCTGCAAGCGCCGCAGTGAAACCTCCAGTGTGCTCTCAGCCCGGCAGTGATCTCCTCCGAATTAGGCAAAATCGAAGGAAAGGGCAGAAGGCAGCGTTTGGAGGTGGGCGCATAGCCTGGTTTTATCATCACTTAGGGCAAGAAGCTGCCTTTAAAAACAGAAAATGAAGTTTTGAGTCATACCAAAGGAGTGATGTACTTTTTACTGCCTCCTGAGATGTGATGCTGCAGGAGAGCTCCAGCCTTCAGCCCCGAGGATTGGACTGACACCGTGCCTGGGTGGCTCCCCACAAACAAACTCGGCATCTTCATATTGGTGAAATAAATAACAACTGCTGTTCTCATTGCTAATGAAATTCAAATGTTGGGAAGGGACAAGGATCCTTAGGACGGTGATAAAGGACTATTTTTATACTTCAGCAGAGCAAGGAGGCCAAGCCATGGTTTCCTCATCATCAGATTTAAAAGAAATACAGATATACATCCTCCCCTACCAGCAAAGAAAGCACAACTGGTGTGAAGCTCACTGATCCTTTCTGCTCTGCTCCAAGCAATTAGCCTGGCCTCACCAAACTCCCTTTGCTGGCTTTGTCCGCCTCAAACATGCCTGTCTGGGGACACCCAGGGCATGCTGAGACCCAGCAGGGACTTGTAAGATTCCTCTATGCCCAGTAGCAAACCAAAGAACAATGGTTTTTTGAAGATTTTTCCCAACTCGAAGCAGCTGGGTGTGATGTGCCAACAGGACCCAGCCTTTCTCTGCCACATTCAGTGGAAGTCTTCAGGTGGGGTTGGAGCAGACAGGTCTGTGCAGAGCCTGACTTGATATCCTAAACCCCCTTAAATATCCCCCCTGAAGGCTCCCCCAGCCTGCGGCAGGGTCTGTCCTGCTGGTGAGTCCCGGTTTCGGAGCGGGTGTACGCAGGTTAACAGCACCCTCTGCAGCCACCCCGGCCGCGAGAGCCGGCAAAACCAGCCTCGAGAAGCGCTTTAATCCACCTCCCTCTATAAATGGGGACCGCTAATCTGGCTTCTCGTTAATTGAAGAGAAACTCGCAGTTGTGATATCAGCTTGATGGGAAGTCGCTCATCGCAGCCCGGCAGATCCAGGCTTCAGGTGGGCAGCCAGGCCATGGACCGGGACCGCTGCATCCTGCGGCCACGGCAGCGCGCGCTTCCATCCAGCCACGCTCCAATACCTCTCATTTCTTGTGGGTAGTGCCTGCTTTGAAACACAATGAGAAAAAATATTCCAGGTAATCACAAGCAAATAAAGCGTTGTTTTGCAGAACATTATCTAAAAGCTCTCAAAGAATGAGATTTCTCTATGTGTTACAATTTTGTAAGATTGTACTGTATAGGGCTGGAAAAAACGTGTAGCTGTTAGGCTGAAAAGAAACTCTCCCTTTGCTGAACGACTGCAACACTAATTTCTCAGCCCCGGCGCCTTCGGAGGGTGGTGTGTGTTTCTGATGGCGATGATGCACCCCAGCACCGTCTGAGGAGCTGATGGGGGAGCAAAGCAGAGGTCTGCGGAGGGAGGGTAGGCATGGCAACTGCCCGAAAACCACCAGCAAAAGACATTTTTAGCCTGGGTAGTTTATCGTGTTTCCTTTTGGTGGCACTGTCTGCCCAAATATTATCAAATCATCAGCTCCTGTTAGGTGGAAATCCTTCCTTCGGGGTCTGGCTTCCTCCAGGGACAGAAATGCGACTTGCTGCTGGGGGAAATATATTGCAACAAATTGTTTCTATTGCTTCCACAGATTTTGGAGGAAAGGTGTTGATCTACACAATTAAGTCATTAGTCAGCATTGCAGCAGCAAGAAATATCCACTGGGCAAACGCTGGTCCAGGCTGCAGCTGAAGTTTTTGTGTGTAACTTCCTTCTGGTAGTGGTCACACCGATGGGGACTCTGAAATGACAGCAAGGCTGCACAGTCATGAGCCATTTACAAAAATAACACATTTTAAAGAACAAGCATTTCTATAAGCTTTGGATGGATGCCACAAAATGGATGGACCACATCTGGGCTCTGAATGGTGTACCTCTAGAGGGAAAAGCATCCACACAAAGCCTCAGCCCCTGCTATAAGACCCATCAGCCTGACCTATGCGGAGCCCAGCATGGGGAGACGAGTGCTGAGACAGTCCCGTGTCCCATGGCAGCACCAAAACCCAGCACCAGATGCTGGTGTGCAGGAAGGTGACCCTTCATGGCACCCAGGCTGTTGAGACCCAACTACCTGGTTGCCAGTGTGACTGTGTCTGATGAGCAATTGGATTTGCCAGCATTACCTTGACTTTATTTTTTTCTTGGAAACACGTGTTACAGCTTCGCTTTGTTAAAGCTCAGCAGAAGACCTGGCTCTTTGCTCCAGCGTATTTGCTTTCCCTGGTTATCCAAGCAGCTGGAGATGGGTAGCTCTTAATCCTGCAGCCTCTCACTGAGCACCAAGGCAGGTCCCACACATGTCTGAGGCAAAGGCGGTAATGTTTGAGGTGCTTTTCATCTTTAAAAGCTGGTGGAGCCAAGATGCTCAAGGAGCATCCAGCCCCAGCTAAAGGTGTGGCGTTCTTCCCTGCCTTACTGGCCTTTGAGGAGCCTCCAAGAGGGACCTTCTATATGTCCTGACTTATAAGGTTAGACAATTGCCATGAAAAAGTTCGCAAAGGGTGCATTCCCGGCTCAGATAACTGCCAGGATTTCTTCAGCAGACCCAAGGCTCCCCTCTTAATTTTCCAGTTTTCACTGCTGATTTTTCACATCTGAGCCCTTCTTAACTGCTGTCTTGATTTTTCCTGTCACCGGCACTGATGCTGAGGTCCTGCCAGCAAGGATGAACGCAAATTCTTCCTATAGGCTCCACAGTGAATTAATGGAGCTTAAACAGGACATTGTGAGCAGGGAATCAGTGGGACTGAACACAAACAAAGGATGCTTCTCCATTAACACAAATGAGAAAACGTCTGACTGTGCTTGTTTAACCAAACTGTTGCCAACAAAGAAGTGGTGTTTGCTTCTCTCATGTAAATTTTCCTGCAGCTTTCAAGCACTCTGCTTAATATTTGCAACTTTGAAGATCTCACTTCGACCCTCTTGTTTGACATTCTTCTTCCTGATGTTATTGATTGCAGAGATGTCTCCATGCAAATATGAGTGTTCACCTTGTAAAATTAGCCTGCTCCTCTTTCCCTGATGATGAGCTTCTACCCCAGCCCGGCTGGGCTTGGCAACCTAACAAAATCCCTTTCCTACAAGAGAATAATAGAAAAATGGGTGGAAGGATATTTGGAGGGCCAAACACAGAGGAAACTACTGACCTGAAGACAATCATACACACTCAAAACCCCATTCAAACTACAGTTTAGGACTAAATACTTAAATTACAATTACTGAGATTTTCAAGGCAATTTACAAAAGCCAAGGTCCAAATTGCCATTTATATTTCTAGGCAGTTAGATATCCAGCTTCCACAAGCTGAAAAGAATGATTTATTGTAATTTTCAATAGCCAGTGGGGTTTGCGTGAGGAGCTGTGCTTTCACGTGCTGCTATTACAGATGTGGTGTTTAGCATATGCATATAAGTAGGAGGGGTTTGATCACATGAAGCTGGAGACCAAACAGAACTGACCTCATCTGGTGAGTCTCTGTCTGGTGTCTGATGGACACAAGACCTGAAAGCCAAGAATGGGAATAATTTTACCTAAATGTGTATTTCTGTAGTGGAAACGTGCACACCTGAGCTTAAGTTCCCACTGGATCCCAAGCCACAGCTCAACTTAGATGCCCAAGGCTGCTGAGATGACCAGCTCAGGCAGACAACTGCAGAAGGGATATGTGACGTTCAAAGGGACAAGTCCTGTCTCAAATATTGAGAAGATTCCTCCCTACCACCATCCCTTTCTCTGGAACCTTCTCATGTCTCGTCCCTGCAGACCTGTGCCCTGCCTCCTGCCTCCACCTCCCCTTCTGCTCCCCTTTGCTTCTGCTCCTGTCCACCCCCATGGTCCCTGCTTTGGCTCCAGTCCTCCCCGCTCCCCTCCACCCTCGGAGAGGGCAGGACAACTGTCACAGCTGACAAACACCTCTTAGGGCTACACACACCTTTCAAAGTTTTTTTCCATGTTTCTACTGTTGTTTTCCAATAAAAGCTGGCTAAGGCTCAGGTTTTCTCATTCATGTGTTTGACCAAAATTGCTCAATTTTCTGCTGGAAACATTAACCATTGTCGAAGAAATGAAGATATAGAGAGCATGGCAAATTTCCAAGGGCGTTTTACAAGGATCTTTGTCTGTCAGGAGGTCACTGTCAGGGGCACAACATGCGATGGTCATACTTGGAGCATTTTGGAGTTTAGAAAGAGAGTGTGAGCAGCCTGGGCAGGGCTTTGTTTTTCAACCACAGGTGGGGCGGAGGGCAGCAACTGCAGGATCTTTCCTGCAGCTATTTGTGGTGTAAGTACTTTGGAGTGGCTGTTGCAGATGCTTGGCTGATGGAGCGTGAAGCTCCCTGAGCTTGCATCTTGCTTGTGGCCTCTAGAGACATTCCTGTCTCTAACCTTGGAGAAAACCTCCTCCCTGCTCAATCGCTTTCTACATGCCCCAGTTCCCTCTGGGAGAGTGTGGAGGGTCTGATGTGTAGGAGAGCATGTCACAGGAGTCAATATTTCCCAGAGAGATCTGGGAAAGTATTTTTCCTGGGACTGTCACATTGCTATTGCAGGCAGCACAGCTTGTGCTGTTGAATTCTGATCTGGTTGAACATCAACCTGTCCCCTGATCTCCTCTTTGGCAGCTCGCTCTCTTCTCTCCCTGTAATGACATTAATGTAGTGGTGGTGCTGGTGAAGGTGTCCCTTTGACCATGAAATGTGTTGGGGCTGAGTTGAGCGCTGGGAGCTGGCGGCTGTTGATGACACAGTCAAAGCTTGGGAACTTGTTCATGCCTTTGAGCAAAGTGCTCCACTTAGGCTCATTAGCAGTATAACCACACATTGCCTTCCCAGCTGCCTCTGCCAGGGAAACTTCCTGCTCTTTCAAGGTCTTATCAATAGCTGCTGTGTCGAAAATGAACCCGGGGGATGGGAGCAGGGAGCATGAGTCACAGCTGGCTGTCTCCTCCTGACAGGAGGCAGAAAAATGCCTTTTCTTCCATACTGTAACCGCCTGCTGCAGCCTTGCTCTGCTCTCAGCTTCGAGCATGTCTGTACCGAGCCGGCTCGTCTCAGCCAAAACCTCTGCGGCTTGCGGGAGGGTCAGCCTCGCCTGGGTGGGAGCGTGGCTACAGCTCACCAGGCTCCAGGTGCTGCTGCTTCTCCTGCTCTTCAGAATCTGTGGCAGAGGAGGACCTCGGTACGCTGGAGAGGGCTGTTCACGGCCCTCAGGTGAAGATGTTGGATGGTGCTAGGAGCTGCTTGTGGAACTTGCCCTGACTGCTGGCTGGTACTCAACCTGGCTGTGACCTGGGGGGATATGTTGGACGTAACTTGGAAATCTCCTGGCTGAGAGCAAGCAGCCTGTCCCAGGAGGTCAGCTCCAGCACTGTGCGATTGCACCAGCTGAGTCCTGCCTGTAGGTCTGGAGACATATCTTCTCATGGGACATCAGCTACTTCAGGCATTTGTTAGAGGTGTTTCCTGTATAAGCAAATGGGTGATGAAATGACCAAAGGATTCCCCTCACTGCCTAATTCTTCCTGGGACACTGTTCCTCCAGTAAAACCTACCCAGGTCCTGGGTAAGGAAGGGCAGGGAAGAGCTTGGCAGCTGTTCCTAGTGGGGCTCTCCATGCTCGTTTCTGGTGTCTTCATAGTCCCTAATCCATCTTCCATACACACGCCCACAGAGAAAGCTCTCATGTTTTGCTGCCCACAGAAATGAGCTTGTTTGGTAGTTCTTGGAGGGCATAACTATTTCTGCTATGTGGCCCCCGATATGTCTTCCCGCTGCCTGGACCTGTCCGATTGCCACAGCCTGTGACGTTGCCCTTTTATCACTGCTCATGCACTGCCGCAGGGTGTTGGCGTACGCTGCTTCCTAATTTACTGGCCTCTGCTCATGGGACTCAGCGCCTCAAAGAGACACCAAGCATTGGACCCTGACGACTAGTGACTGGTAGCAGGAGCGAGGTTTAATGTTGTTTTACTTCTATCTTGCCCAGCAGCTTAAGCCATTATATGTTATTAATAGGTTAATATTTAAAGGGAATTTATCCTTGTGTCAACTGTATTTCCAGTGAAATGCATCCTAGCCCAGAAATCTTTTACAGCTGGACAAGAAATTTATAAACTCTTTTCATCTCTCACATACTCTGTCCCTGCTGAGTCATTTCGTTAATTCCCAGAGCAGTTAAGTGTGAATCTACCATGAGCTAGAGTCTGCCCCAGTCCCCACACTGCAGTGCTCGCCCAGAGAAAATATACAGCTCCTGGTGAGATGGTGGGACATCGCTTCCCTTTTATCGGTAGCATTATAAACCTGCTGTGGGAAGAATGTAAGCTGGTCAAAAGAGTGTGGTGTGGTGCAAAACAGTGGCGTTGTGGTTGAAGAGGAAGCAGACTCAAGAGCGTTCAGGATAACACGATCTCCCTGTTCCCCCTCTTGGCAGGAGGAAGAAGATTCCTCATCCCTAACTGAAACCACACTCATCGCCCTCTGACCAGTACTTCTTGTGAGTGGCTACAAGCCCAGGCTGGGATGCAGAGCAGCGGAGAGGATGGGTCCCTTCCCAGTTCTCCGTGTGGCACTGCTGCCTGCTGTCAGCACAAGGAGCTCCTCCTGCAGCCGGGGGACGGGGGTCTGTGTGCAGGGCTTGGTGACACTGCTGGCTGAAGAGAAGAGCCACCAGCTTCTCAGCCCATGGGCATGACTTGGCAGCAAGCTGGAAGGTCTTTCTGAGTTCAAGAACACCCCTGCTAGTGCTGCTGCCCGAAGCAGGGCAGTTCTCCCTTGCTTTAATGGGTCCCAGTTCACTCCAGTATAACAGCAGCATGGCAAAGAGCCTGCAGCCAGCCCAGCAGCGGCACAGGCTCACTTGTGCAGAACCATGAGGTGCTGCAGCCTCTGTGGAAGTGCCTCATCTACTCACAATCCATAGCTGATGGGATAAACTCTCTTTTTGAATTGCAGCCACTTCACTTTAGGGGCAAACACCCCCTCACAAACCACAGGGGAGCAGGGCACTGAGGGGCCCAACTATATATTGATATAGATATTAACCACTCCGAGCTTGTGCACAGGTCTCTGCCCTCCCTGGGGCTGGTTTGTAGGTTTGTGGGCATTGCTAACAGCAGCTGGTAGCAAGAGCTGTCAGTGTCCTGCACCCTGTGTCCACAGGTACTGCTGCAAGGGCACCCCAGGTCACCTGCTGTGCCCATCCTCGCTTCTCTGCCTTCCTCTCCTAGGCTAGGAGCCGTTTGCAGTGAAGTCTCCGTAGCATTTGGCTTCGGCCACAAAGACCATTTCCAGTATTCTCCCCGAGTGAGCAGATGTTCTGAATCTGGCATGGAATCGTGTACTCACAGTGAAAGAGTATTCATATGATTAATGAATAATTACATCATTCAGCCAGCTTTTCTTCTGGCTTCGCAAGAAAATACGCATGAGACGTGAAGGCTTTTTCTGTATTACTGTATATATGGAATCATATTTCTTCTAAAAAGAAAAAAAGCAAATTTATTTGCGAAAACAAGCAACTGACAAGTTTCCACAGTGCCTGTGCACACATGTTGTCTCCAACATTTATCCAGGACTACAGCCCCCCTGAAACCCACTCTGCAGCATTAAAGACCTGCTGCTTGAGGAAAACCCTCCTCATGGAGAACAGGCATTGTTATACACATTGAAAAATCTAAAGTTTCAGGTGTAGATTATCTGAGCTGATAACCATGCACCTAATATCACATTTCTATAAGCACTTTCTAGACAAAAGCTGCCTTCAGCCAACTTGGTGATAAGGTTTCTTGTGTGTATGTGCATGCACATAAGGGGACGTTGTTTTAAGGTCTTTTTGATTCATTTATCAATGGAAATTAAAATACTAATTATTTAAGTTAAAAAAAAATAAATTAAATATCTATCTTTTCAGCCAGTATTTTGGCGTTCAGGATTTCTTGTTTATGAACTATCAACATTTTCTGTAGTTACCAGAATACGAAGACAAAATACATTTCAACAAAACCCAGTCCGGTATTCTGGGAAGGCAATGTAGCAAACCTGATACCAATCTTTTTAGAAAGCCTCCAAAACTGATCGAAGGAACCGCTGCCTGCAGACATCTGATCTCCGTAGAACCAAATTCACTTTGCGCTGCCGTACACCACCGCCAGATGAGACAGATGTATCCGTATGGTGGTGAAGGGCCAACGCATCTTTTTGCAGAGCACAGCCATGCCCCTGTAACCCCAGAGGACTTTTCTGACCAAGTCGGTGAACACAAGGATGTCGGTGATCTGGTGAAGGACCAGAAGGATGTCCTGCTGTTTGGTGGCTGGGGGCCGTCCAGGCTAAGGCGTTAGATTTACTAATTGGAATTGCCACACAGGCGGCACAACAGCCAGGCCAGGCTCAGAATCAGGTATTTACCATTTGAGAAAGAGAGCCCCGTCTTCAGCGTCAATCTGAGAAATATGTTAGGAATTGCCAGAAGAGGCTTTGAGATGAAAACAGAAAATATCTTTACGCTGCTGAGTGCCTGGTTTGTTCCTATCACTTGAGGTTCTGGCTGCCCGGTTCAAAGACTTTAAAAAAAACCAAAAAACCCCCAAAAACCCCAAAAACAAAACCCCAGACCAAGAAGGGTGAAAAGGAGTATCTTGCGTGAAAGGGGAACTAACCAGAGCAGGGCTCTTGACTCTGGGAAAGACAGGAGTGCGGGAGCAGCAGGTAGCAGGGGGATAAGAAAACTGTGAATGCTATGGAGAAGGAAAGGGGTAGGGAGCAATTGTTCATTGCTTGCCAAAATCCAGAAATGGGGGCTATCTCTTGAGAATATAATACAGAAATTGGGGGTCTCGCCTGAAAAGACAAGGCAGTGTGGTTTCAGTCGAGTAAATGGAGTTTTTTTCAGTTGAGTAGGGCTGTGTGAGTTATACTCTTTACCTCTGGACTGGTGTCTTCAATTTAAAGTTTTACAGCACGCTTCCCCAAAAAATCCGTTCCCCCCCGGCCAGCACCCCCGCCCCTGCTGCCTGGCCAAAGGGGCGATGCTGCCTTCCCCGCTCCTCCAGCCCCGGCGTAAAGGGGAGCCCGGTCCGACCCCCTGCTACCTGGCAGCCAGCCGTGCCCCTCGGTCCCCGCTGACCCCCCCGCCCCCGCCGCAGCCCGGGCGGTGTCTCCCCGCCGCCGGCCCCGCCGCGGCGCCTTTAAGCCCCGGTGCGTGATGTCACTCGGGCCGGGAGACACGGGCGCGGGCGGCGGGGCTGCGCGGCCGGAGGGCGCCGCTTCGTGCGGGACCCCTGCCCGGAGGGGAGCCCTGCCCCGTAGGACCCCTGCCCGGAGGCGACCGCTTCTTGGCGGGACCCCCTGCCTGAAGGGATTCCCCTGCTTGGTGGGAACCCCCTACCCGGAGGGGACCACTTCGCAGAGGGACCCCCAGCCCTGAGGGGTTCCCCTGCCCGGAGGGGACCCCCTGCCCGGTGGGGACCCCCAGCACGGAGGGGGCCGCTGCCCAGTGGGGACCCCCAGCCCGGCGGGACGGGCTCGGCAGCGCAGCATGGGCAGCCTCCAGTTGCAGGACTTCGCGGCGGGCTGGGTGGGCGGTAAGTGATGCTGTGGGCTCGGGGGGCGGCGGGGGGGCGGATGGGGGGACACACACAAAGGAGCGTGCGTGGGAATTAAATCCCCCGTTGTCACCTACGGTCTGTGCCCCCCAGCGTGCTCGTGTCAGCGGGTGCGCTCTTTGCTTTGCTTTGGCTCAGAAGTGCAGTTTACTCCAATTTCCACGGGCGCGATACTTAAAATTTAAGTATCGGTACATGTGATGCTGCTGCGCGCCCAGAGAAGTGGGGCCTCCCCGGCCCCAGCCCCCCCGGCTCTCCCTCCCTCTCTTTCCCGGCGGGAATCACCGCCGGGCTCGGAGGCGAGCAGGT
>JAVJGJ010000061.1:61218208-61253871 GCA_035590215.1 Microhierax caerulescens | reverse complement strand
TAGCCCTGCGCTGGCCCCTCTCCAGTAGCTCCCTGTCTCTCCCAAACTGGGGAGCCCAGCAGTGGGTGCAGCACTCCAGCAGCCTCACCAGGGCAGAGCAGAGGGGAGCATCACCTCCCTTGAGGCCAGGCTGCCTGCAGCACCACGGCGATGGGCAGGGCATGGGCAGCGCAGGCAGGCTCTGCCCAGCTTGCCAAGGCAGTGCCCAGCTGGGGCTGGCGGTCAGGGCATCGGTGCCAGGTTTGGGGGAGTTTGGCAACAACTGAGAGAGGATCCTGCTGGGAAGCATCCAGTGTCTGAATGCCAAGAAAGAGTGAGCCCATCCTTCAGTGCTTGTAAAAACAACTGTCAGGCTGACCCCTCTGTTGTCCTTGGCTTTGGACGTTGCCTGGGGATACCAAGCAGGCAGACTTGTTCCCTTTCCACATTTAGGGGAAGGGGAGAGTTTTTACACAGGGTGAAGCCAGTAAAGGGGCAGCTCAGCGGCATTCACAGCCCCCAGGGAATGGAGGTCCTTCCCCACCTGGAGGAGGAGGAGGCAGGGCTGAATGTAAGGTGGGTGGGTACATTGTACCCCCCCCCCAGGTTCCCATCACACAGGCCTCCTCCTTCAGCTCGCCCCTTCCCAGCGTTGCAGCTTCCGTCAAACCCAAGTGGCTGTTTTTATCAGGGCCTTGCAAAACTCTAAATAGCTTTACATTTACTCACTTTTCATCCTCCACATTGCATTTGTTTCCCCAGAACTTTCTTCAGTTTCTTGATATCACCCAAGAGCCCTACCTAATCAAAATGTAACAAAAAGGAGAATTTTCCCAAGGAACATCCATACTGGTATCAGTTGACTTTGACAGCGATGCCAGCAGGGATCTCAGCGACGGGTGATAACAGTTTAGCTGAGGGGCATGTGTGTGAGGAGTGGTTTGTGAGGACACTTAGTTGCCCTTAGTTACTCAAAACATGTATTAACCTGAGCCTCTAATACCTGGTTACTGTGTAAAAGAAAAAAAACAACCCCGTGGAGGCAAAATGGAAATGTCTGGGTTAAGCATTCAGAGGAAGCCAGGAGGGAATGCAGGGCTGTGCACCACGGTCACCCTGCCCTGGGCTGCTCGGGGTGCCGCCAGCCTCCCCACCAGTCCCCCCGGCTCCGTTGTCCCCGGTGTGAGTCATGGCACGCACGGCTCGGCACCCGCCGCCCGGGCCTGCCTGCCTTGCACAACGCGTGCTGCGCGAGCCGTAGCCGGCATCGTCACGTACCAGCTTGTTTAAAAGGACCCAGTAAATATTCCGCTTTTGCTGCTGCCTTCTCGTGGTGCTCGGTGTGTGCAGGTGGCTTGAACCGAGAGCCCTGGGGTGAGCCTGGGCTTCAGTGCCTCCCGCTCCCCAGTGGGGGTCCCACCATGGTGCCCCACGGCCAGCCTCTTGCAGGGCTCTGGGCCAAATGATTGTGCCATTCAACCTGCTATTTGCTGTCTAAAAGCTCTCCTTAGGCACCAGCTCTGGAGGACACACACTCCTAGGGGCTTTAAATTCCCAAATAAAATTCTTGCTTCAGTCAGGGCTGAGCCATGGGAGGGGTCTGGGCACTGTCCCTCCAGTGCAGGTTGGCATTGTCCCTCCAGGCTTCATCATTCCTGCTAGCAGCTGTGCTGACGGATATGATCAGATATGCTGATCCCATTCCCAAAAAACATCCCTGATAGAGCATGTGTGAGTGTTTTCCTATAAAAAATGGGCTCTGCCTAAATTAGTTGCTGAAGCCTCAGGCCCTGTGAGGCCAACAGCGTTCCCATTTCCTCGCACACCTCTAAGCCCAAAAATGCATCCCTTGTTAGGATGGTTTTAGTGCAAACTTGTGAGCAGCTAGAATGGAAGATAATCTAAATACATATGTATATATATATGTGTGTGGTTATATATATGTGAGAGGGGGAGAGTATGTTGTAGCACACAGGCTTTGTCGTGACTTATGTGCCATTTCTTACAGCTCTTACAGGCATTTTGTGGAAGGCACGTAGTCATTGCAGTCGAGAAACAAAATGTCTTTGTTGGAAATGATGTACAAATGTATTTTTGTGTGAAACATGGAGAATTTCTGAGGTGAAGCTGAGTTACATTGGCTCCATTTAGTATTTCTGCATCTTAAAATCCACCTTGGATCAGAAGGGCTCTGGAAGCTTCCCAGGGAAGCTCTCCTCTCCATCCTTCATAACACATCCCAACCTCCACTGAGAGCCCCCACGATGTGAAGGAGACCATGTCACCCTCCAATTTCCACCTAAATCAGGATCTTGCCAATGACAGCACCACACACCATCAGTCTGCTGTGACGTTCTGCTGGGCCAGGGTGGCTGCTCTGGGCTCCAGAGCAATTTGACAGATGTTGCAGAAAGCTTCACGGACCACTCTGAGGTCCTGTTTAGCCCTGCATCTGGCAAAGTTCAAGGCGGGTGGATGCACATGTATCTTATTTTATTGCTCTGTTTTCTTTACAACCAAGGAAGGATTTGCTCTCAAAGCAAAGTACACATTGTTTACATAGCATGAGCTTTCATTGGGCTGGAAGCATGGGATTTTAATCGCATTTTATGAATGTCTTTTGCAGACTCGTTTGCAAGCTGGACAAGGATATGGAAATACACTCAACTGTGTTCTCACTGTGTACAGAAATGAGTCTGTAAGTACTTTGTCTTATTTAAAACGTGCTGGTAGAAAATGCAAATAGATAAACAGATGAATACATAAAGCAATTATACAAAATCACTGTTGACACCAGCAGCTATATAATGACCAATGAAGTTGGTGCAATTACGCCTGCAAATCTGTACAGCATTCTCTTGCTTAACTCTAAGGTAACTTGTGGTTACTCCTATAGGGAAAAGACAGATCCCTGGCCTGGAATGGGCCTGGAATGGGCCTGGAATGGTAAGTGTTCCACAGCGGCTCTTTTGCCTATATCTGCTGGCAAATCTCTGCTGGAGGTATTTTACTGACTTGGGTGATGCCAGGACAGAAGCTGTCCATAACACGGACTTCTTCATGGGTTCCTGTGCTTTCGGCATATCCTGTGTTCTGCACAATCTTTACAGGTCTTAGCAGTATGAATTAATTTTCGTTTGCTCAGCATGTGCAAATGGCTGGTTCCAGAAAACTTCTGCTACTTGGATTTGCATTTCTGCCCCAATAGACAAGTTGAGTTGACGCTGCTCAGTCCACTCTCTTAGCTCCTGGTCCTTTTTCCTGGGCAGGTGGCTGGCTTCTTCAAAGGCATGTCCTTCCCGCTGGCCAGCATCGCCGTCTACAGCTCCGTGGTGTTTGGTGTCTTCAGCAACACGCAACGGCTCCTCAGCCAGCTCCGCCACGGGGACGCAGCCCGAGCACCGGCACTCACCGACGTGGCCGTTGCCAGCATGGTGGCAGGGTTCGTCTCCGTGGGCATCGGCACTCCTGTGGACCTGGTAAAGATAAGGCTCCAGATGCAAACGCAGCCGTACAGCAAAGGTAGGAAGCAAGAGTTTCTTTTTCCTTTCTCCGCCAGTCCTCGGTGTTTACCGAGAGCTTTAGGATGGCTTTGCTTCAAGGTTCAGCTCTCTGCTGCCGTGTGCCACCGCAATTAGTTGAAAATGCTTCCTTCTGCCTCAGGATGGACCCCATCCTGCTCAGCTCAAGGGGAGGCTTTTTATCAATTACATTGATCAGATCTCTGCAATGGATTGGGATTTGTAACAAACACAGGGGCAGGTCTGCTCAGGACCAGGAGCCACGGGAGCCACTTCCCCACACGGCCGTGGGGCAGAAACAGCTGAGTCCCTGGGCTGGGGAGTCCCACGGAGATCCCAGCAGCAGCTCCAGCTGTAATGCCAGCTCCCCCATCTGCTGCACGCTCAGTCCCACGTATATTTGCCCATAAACCCTTCTCTGTTCAAAAGCAAAAATGTCACACGTATGTTTAAAACCCGCTGGCTGTTTGGGGCAGGGTAACCCAGCTGCAGGCACGCTGGGTCAGGAGGAGGCACTGGCAGGATGGCGGTGGGCAGCCGTAACCTCCCCAGAAGCTGCGGGCAGGAGCTGCTTCTGCTGGAGACGGCAGCAGCTGAACTGCACTGCGGGCACTGCCGGCGGGCAGCGGGCAGCAAAGCCCACCGGAGCACGTGCACAGCCGAAGGGAGGCACGGCGCAGCTTCAGAGCGGAGCAGCTTGGATTCAGCAGTTCAGCATCTTTCTCATGATCACACTCGTGGTGTTTAACTGTTAAATTGTGATTTTTTTTTTTATTGCTTTGATAAAATAATATGAAGTCCATTTTTGAAGGCCTTCATGCAGCTTAGCGACCCAATGCCCTTTCCAAAACAAACTTGGTCTACATGGGAAGGGCCAGGCTCTGAAGATGTCAAGGTTTTCAAATATGCAGCTTAGCACCAGATATGGTTAAAATCCATGAAAAATCAGGCACATAGCCTCAAACCCATTTGGAAGTCTCACTGGGCACATGCCTATTGGGAGGCATGCAATGCATCTAAGGAAAATCTGAAGAATCTAAACATCTTTGAAAAACAGACCCAAGTCCTCTTTCTGAAATTTTTTTTTTCCCCCCATGCTACATGTTGACCCCTCCAAAAGAAAACTAATGGCAGCAATTTCTGTTCGACGGTGATGGGTTTTCAAGGAGTTGTCTAGCAATATATTATAATGGTTGTATCTTTTTTTTGCAGCAAACGTTAACCCAAAGCCCACAGTTCCGGGATTTCCTGTGTACCGAGGCCCAATTCACTGTTTTAGGACAGTCCTACAGAAAGAGGGGATAGCAGGAATATACCGAGGCATGGGAGCTATGCTTCTGAGGGATGTTCCTGGGTACTGCCTCTATTTCATCCCTTACACATTTTTCTGTGACTGGATTACCCCTGATGGATGCATTTCCCCTAATCCCTCCTCCATCTGGCTGGCAGGGGGTGTAGCAGGTAAGCATCTTTTTTCCCCACAACACTGGCAAACCAAGGAAAGTTCCCAGGGCAGATTACAGGGGTCGCTTGGGGGCCACTGCATCCTTCTGGTCACCAGGAGAGGAGATGGGGCTGAACGACCTTCCTCCCCCAGGGCCAGGTCCCCTGGCACCACGTCTGCGCTTTATGATTTGACAAACTTTATGGATCGTGTTATCAGACCTTCATCAGGCTCAACGTCAGCGAGAAGGAAAACGGCCAGCACCTTCATCTCCCTGGATATCTCACGGCAGCCTGCATATCGCATTGCCAGGGATACACAGCAGCCAAGATGCCTCCAGAAGAGAACTTCAACCTGTTGGCTGCCCACCAGGAGGGTGTGCACCCTACCTGCACACACCAGAAGCAGAGCTGACTGTTACTGATCTTTTTTTTCCTGTGTACACAAAGCAAGGCTGGCATGTGCATCCCCTGCCACGCTTACGTGTCCGAGGTCTCCCCTGCACCCGCTCCCCATTTCTTGGCCATTTCTAAATTGCAGACCCCTAAATGCAAGTCAGTCCTTCGCTCAGGTAATGATTACAAAATGCCCTCTCTGTCTCTCCTGCAAATAAACAGAGCCCTGGCCCACCTGGACAGCTTCTCTAGTATGCCCCACCACCCACCTAGGTCCAAACAAACTCCGGTCTGTCCAGCTGGGCCAGGTATTGCCCTTGCATGCTGACCTCCCCAGAGAGGCAAAACATCCCACCCAGCTGCAGGCTAATCAGTGCAAATAGGCAGCTGCTTTATAGGGATGACGTTGCATCTCAGCTGTGTGGAGCCCAATCCTGGTTATGTGAGGTGGGACTGCCTCTTACTTGTATTCCCAGCTCCAACTTTGCTTTTCAACAGTATTATCTGAGGACTCCAGTTTTTCTGAAACTGCCCCAAGCAGCAGCTCCCTGCAGCTTGGGCTTCTCCCATGGCATGTCCATGTCCACCAGAAGCATGGCAGAAGAAGTATTTGCATCTGGGGGAGCACCTCCTGGGCTGCCCGCATTTGATTACCAGCGTCACCCCCAAAATCTCAATGCTTCTTCCAGAAACAGGGAACTTTGCTCCCAGTAATACCGTTCCCGTGCCTGAGCAGGGTGAATGCCCTGAAATGAAAATCCCATGGATATGATGTGGTGGAGGAGAGGTGAATTTCTGAGTTCACTGACCTTTGGCCAAGGAAATATAGAGAAGAAATAGTTCAAATACTTCTGCATTTTTCTAGGAGCCATTTCCTGGGGGACTGCTACTCCAATGGATGTTGTGAAAAGTCGACTTCAGGCAGATGGAGTTTATTTAAACAAGTACAAAGGGACCCTTGACTGTATCTTGCAGAGCTACCAGAACGAGGGCTTAAAAGTAAGTGATATTTGAAGTAAAATCCGGGTATTAGGCATTTAATTTTCAATTGGAAAAACAATGGCTGTTACAAACCTGTCTGCCGCATTGAGAGACAGCTAAAGCCAGTTACTGCTAAATTATAATAATAATAGGTAATTATAGTGCAAATTCTTTCTAAAACATAATAGTGATAGTAGTAATGTGCCTTACAGCAATGAGAAAAGGAATGACTGGGGGTCATGGTCTGACGGTGTAATTAAAATAATGCTTCATGCCAGTGCATTTAATTGTGAATATGATTTGTCTCATGAATCAGAGGTAGAAAATCTTGCCTTTGTGACCGCTTCTACAAAGCACAGAGGTCAAATGCTTCCCATTGGCACTGAAGTCAATGGGAATGATCGCAGTGGAACCGTGCTGGCACCCTGGCTGCGTTTGGTTGCCTTGGGCAATGCTTTGGTAGAAGTGACGCCGTGTTTTGCACTGCCCACGCTCATTTTGCACCAAAGTAGAGCTGATTGAAAATATTCTTAAATCAGATCTACCTTGTTTTCAAATGTGAAGGAGGGCTGAGTGCCAAAATGACCTTATCTCCTTTTCCTGGCTTTGTCTATTAGTATAATAAACGGTGTTTGTTCTACCTGCAAACTTTGCCTCACTTAAATGTGAATGGCAGAGGCCCAGGGTTTGCAGCTTTATTGCATTGCCAGTGCATGGTTAGGAGAAGCGACACCTTCTGATGTTAAAACAAATCTGTATTTCAGTTGCCGTCCACATGTCATGCAGGCTCTAGCTCCAAAGCGTTTTCACATTTTGAGTGAAAAGTAACAAGTTACAAAAAGAAAAATAACCTGTAAAATCACAAGTCAGTGTGATTTAAATATTTGCCAACATGCCGCCATGTTACGCCAGCCACCCCAGGAACCTGCAGCCTGGATCATTTTTTGCCATTGAGTGAAGCAAGTCACATTTATACGAGGCAGAGGGAAGCAAGTCGCATTTATACGAGGCAGAGGGAAGCAAGTCGCATTTATATGAGGCAGAGGCAGCGGGAGGGACGCGCAAGGCAGTGCTCGGAGGGAACGCGGAGGGTCAGGGTGCGCCAGGCTCCGCAGGCTGCCTGCTCTGTGTGCTCGCTTTGGCGTGCAGTTTCACTGGAGGCATAGGGTGGCTGAAAAGGGAATTCCCATGTGTTTTCCCTTCTCTCTCCATCCTCACCCCCTACCCTCCTTGTCCTGCTGAATATTAACAACTAGTTCAGGCACTTATATTTTGTGGTTGAGGTCTGAGCTGCTTGCAGCGTTTCTGCTGTTATGCCTGGCACCCAGACCAAAGCCAGCAACAGGACTGAGTAATAGTTGATAAGACTGGATCCTTCTCTCGTAAGGAAAATCTTTTTGGATGCTGGGAGACACGCAACAGATAAATGGCAGACCCAGGTCTGGATGTTTTTATTCTGGGACAAAGGAACAGCATCACAGTGCTGGAAGTAACTGCCTGATGTACATTAAAGAAATGTAAATATAGCCCTCTTCTTTCTCCATGGTCAGGTGTGTTCATTCTGATAAGAAAAACTTACGCCTCTGGGCTTTTCTTCATAAAACTTCATTATTTAATTTGGCACTCTCATGTTACTTTATGGATACTGCAAAATCTGAATTTCCTCCCAGAAAATTCTATCTTTCCTTACAAAATAAACGCCCCAATAAATCAAGTAATATCCTAAATATTCCAATTTTGCAATTTCACATTGCAAACTTGGATGCAAACTCCATCACAACCTATGTGAACATATTTTGATTCTGTCTCATACAAGTCAGCACCCTGCACTGGATTTATTGGATACAAGATCTGGTGGTGTTTAGCAGAGCTCAATATTTCAGGGGAAATACTGGTTAGACAACTAAATCTATAAGGGCTTCTGGTCCTGGAGCCGAGATCTTCCATTTTTTCTTACAGCAGCCGTGGGAGCTTTGCCTTTGTAAAGCCTGGAAGGGGACTTGCTTTGCTGATGTTTTCATGTCTATTCTGAACTTCTGGTGTTTAGACTAGTGACCACAGTGATTAGCCTGGGTGGTGAATGGAGTGATTTTGTGAGAAACAGGCCACCAGAGATACTCCCCGCAGCCATCATTTTATAAATAGGCTCAGCTCAGAGTGAGTGGTTTCTGCTCACCCTTGCACGTACCAGGCAACAGTGTTTGGAGCAAGGAGGGGGGTCAACATGAGACAAGCCAACACCAGGAGTGACAAGGGCCCCTCTCTGCTTTCCAGAAACCACTTTACTGTTCAAGCACTTTATAAGCAGCAGGGTCTTTTGCTCTTGTAAGTGCCAGCATCTTTTTGAAAAATATATATTGAGCAGAATGAGGAAGGCTGACTGCAGATATTCATTATCTTAATGAAAGAAAATGCTGGGATATGTTTGAGCCCCAAAGCTTGACCTTAGGAACCCCATGTGAAAATACCAGCTGCTATTGAATATTTTTCCCAAAGCCGGTGGTGAGAGCTAGTTCTCAGCAAGGTATGGAGTAAATCTAGTTTCCTTTTGATTGAGAAATTCTTTTTATGCTCAAAGCTGGAGCCTGCAAAACAGTCCATGTGGCACAGTGCCCGCATCGGCTGGGCTGGCTTGCAGCCACACCGCTCCCTCTCTGCATCCCAATTGTCTTCTGTGCCCACGGACCCAGCCCTGCGAGGCAGACCATTTGCTGCATGAAAGCAACAGCCTTCTTGTTGTACCCTGGGGTTTGCATGATCCCCATGTGCTTATGTATGCAAAGGGAAGGAGGGACTGTAGCTGGGCAGGACAACACTGGAAGGCATTTTAGGTCTCTTGCTTTCTGCTCTACACCAGTGGCATAAGGCTATTTTTTCCCCTGTACCTCTTGTAGCTCTTGCTGGCAGATACAGATGGGGTCCATAAGGAGCACGGAGCACAATGACACCAAACCAGTGATTCTTGCCATCACATTTCCATTCTCCAGTGCAGACTTCAGCAAAGACCGGCAGTGAGCACTATCTTCTGAGCAAACCAAGATTTGGTTCTTCAGAATCCCACCATGACTTAATTCAATGTTTTCTTCTTCTTCTTCTTAAAATAGCCCGTATATTCTTATGCTCTAACCTTTCTCCATCCCCAACAGGTCTTTTTTAGGGGCATCACGATCAATGCAGTGCGAGGATTCCCAGTGAGTTCAGCCATGTTTCTTGGCTATGAACTTTCCCTCAAAGCAATGAAAAGAGACCAAACTGAGACCAATCCTTAACTTCCAGGTCAGCGCGTAAAGACCCTCTAGCTTTTTTAAAATTAGAGAATTAATCTTTGAATCAAATGGAGTTGCAATTGTATAGATCCTCTGAAAGTCAGGTTACTTACATGGGTATCTACCTCTGAATAGTTAAACACTTCAAATTTGGGTCTGTGGGATTTGGAGCAGACAATAGATGTGCCGATGGATTTTGGTTTCATTCCAGATCTCCTGGAATTTCACTGCATTCTGTTCTGATTGTTGTGATTGTTTTGATTAGTACGAATCAGAAAAGAAAATCTGAAAAAATACTCTCTAACATTTCATAAGCTTTGAAGTATCTATCTCACTAAAATCCCTGCACAGTATCCTTTCCTCCCTTGATCCATCCACAGAGACCTGAAATTAAGCCCGTTCCAAGTGTCTTGACTATCAGCTCACAGTTTTACTCTTTCCCTCAAACCTAGGGGCGCATAAAGGAGCAGCATTCAAAGTATTTCATTAAAGAAACTTTTTTAGCAGTTAAATACTCAAGATTATTCTTGGAATTCTGCTGTTTTCTGTAGTACTTCATAAACCTCCTTCTTTCTTATTTCAAGTGTTACCAAGAAGACCTGAAAGTCTCCTACTTCCCTGAGCCAGATGAGCAGTGTGGTGTGGGTGAGGGCTCAGCTGCTCTGACCGATGACTCCTGTCCTGCACCTACAGCATCTGCTCTCTCTTCTGCCACGGACTTAGTCCCTGGAGGATTCTGACAACTGCACCAGCTCAATCAAATCCAAAGACCATGTTCTTATCAGATCTGTCACTCTGTTGTGTAAGAGCACTTTGGTAATTCCCGTGGAGGTGTTGGGCTTTTTCACTGATGACATTTTTCCCACTGAGCCAAGAGAACAACTTATTTCCCTTACCCACACAAGTGACGTCCCCAAATCCAGCCCACCCGACATCGGCCGAGGGAGCAGCTTTTGTACACCACTGCATATACTGCTCATCTTGTTGTGAGCAAGGAAGGATGTGGGTGCACAGGTGCTTTTTGTGTTGCAGGATCTGGATTCCCACCAAATCCTAGCTTGCTTTCAGGATCAAAGAAATGCATGACTCCACCTGTATGAATGGATACTCGTGTTTTACATCACAGAACTCTCCAGTTTGCCACAATTTAAACTTTGTAATGAAAAATTGCAAAGCACTTTGTCTTCAATTTGTCATCCAAGGTATAAATTAAATTGGGGAACAGAGGGATGTTAAATTTAGAGACTAAGCTGCTCTTTTTCTTCAGAAAACAATAAAACCAGTCCACATTTCACATAGGTGGCTGCCTGTTAATTTACCTAACTCGCCTTGTGTGGCCCTCCAGGGACCTGTTAGAGGTATTTTGTTAGACCTTCTGATCTCCCTGATGACAGTCCAGCTTGCCAACTGCCAAATCCTGCTGGCATCACTTTGCAGCCTTGAGGCACCATCACCAAAGGGAGTCTTCAAGGGATTCAGAGTTTATCCCAAACTATTCTCTAAAATACACAGGCTAGCTTCAGACCTCCAGCTCTTTGCTACAATCCCACTGAGACAACTGGGGCAGACCCAGGTCTCTCTTTGGTCTACCTCAGCCTTTCAATTATTCCAAGATCTTTTGCATCATGGTTATTTCTGTTTATGCTGTTAAATATATAAATGCTTTATTTTCTAAGTATGGAGCTTATGATGCCAAAACTCCAAGAACAACCAGCTGTGCTGGAATGAGAGGACTCTGGTGGCACTGGTAGGAGAGGCTGAGGGGTAACAGCCTCGCATGCAGAGGGACATGTGGCATTGGGAACAATCTGGGACAACACTGTCTTCTGGGAAAAGGATGGTTCCCCCCAACCTTCCTTGGGAGAAGAGCTCGGGGAAAGAAGCCCAGCAATGGAAACTTCAACAGATGCTCTCAATAACTGTTTCTGAGGACAACCTGGAGCAGCTGAGCAGCTTTCCTCCATAAAAGGAGGAGAATGAAAAAGAAACTCCTGCATCCTCTTCCCTGGATGAATGGAGGAATTAGCAACAAGACTTGAAGACCTCAGCAGAAAGTGCCTAAAAACTCGGGTCTGGAGCAATACTCAGAAGTGGGGTCCCCAGCTTTGGGCTCCTCTACACTGGGACCAGAAATGTGGCTTCCCCCAGAACTGGCCTTAAAAAGTGGGAGAAACAGCTGGCGTTGCTTCATCTCAGGACTTGCAAGGAGGCTCACAGTGCCTTTGAGCTTGGCACAAACACAGAGAACTGTTTTTGATAAACATTATGGATAAAATTGATGAGCCTTCACACAAGTATTTGTTGCTGGCTGTATTTAAGGATTCATCCTTTCCATGTTACCTATTTTAATGCATATACGTAAGACATGTTCTTTAGATGCATAACATCCTGTGTCTCCAGGGATAATACTAGGGGAGACTGTTTTTCCAGTGCAAATAAATCATGTTGCTTATCTGCCTGCATTATGTAAAATGGACCATGAATTAACTGATGAGATTTGCAACAAGCTGTGCATCTGAATGATCCTGCCCTCATGGTGCCCCGGTTTGGTCTGATCAGTGTCCCCCTGGGTATAAAGCCCTGCGACACATGGAGTGGGTGATTCTTTCTGATATTCTTCATCCAATTAAAGTTTTGAGATGGATGCCGAGGATTTACTTGGACAATTGACTCTTTGGCAACATACACCTGCCAGAAGGAGCTGTCAGGGAGAGCTGTGGACGACCTGGTGTAGAAAGGGAGCAAGAGGGCAGGAAGGTTTTAATATAAAACCATGAAAAGCAAGTGAGACGTGACTAAAAAGCTTTGGCCACATGATGGCCTCCTCATCTGTGGCAGAGCACGGCCCTGTGCCCCTGGCTGGAGCTGCCAGGCAATCTCCTGTCTTGCTCCATTCAGCCTCGAGTCCAGGTTTGCTGCAGACCAGCACACACTCCCTGCCCTGCGCAGCCCCATGCTGGGCAGCGTGCAGGGGATTTTGGGGTGACCCTGCCCTGCCAGTGGCTTCCCGAGCCTGGCAGTGTGGGACGCAAGCCCTGGATGCGCTGGTTAATGAGTGCATCACCTTGTTAGCATCTACAGACAAACCACCAGCGAGGCAAAGCTATGCCAAGGCTGGAGCAGGAGAGTTTTGAAGGTGGCAGCAGCCCTGGTAGTGCAGGAGGTTGGGCTGGCTCTGGGTCAGGCACAGCAGGGCTGGGACAAGCAGCCATTGAGGCACAGCACTTTGTGGTACCGTTGTACCCATCGCTGTGATTGATCTTCGCACATGAAGCCTAATAAATAATTCAGTCTTGCTCTTGAAGTAGTGTGCATGTGGCTGTGTCACCAAGGAAAGAATCCAGGTGTGGGGCTGGGTGACGCCACAGAGGGTCAGCCCCATGTCTCAAAGATGAGGGATGGCAATTACAATTTTTGCACACAAGAGACTTGACAGGTCTATGTCTTGTGAATGATTTTCTTTATGATACATCAAATGCATTAATTTTTAGAGATAACATCAATATCATTATCTGTAGAGGAAGTATAGAGGAATGAAGGCAGGTTAATTAACATTGATAATATACAGCTGTGGGCTGGCTTTAGGGGCTGTGGGTTGGCTGATGTGTATAATGTGCAGCTGTGGCTGGTTCCTGCTAAGTAGTTAAATAGCTCTAAGGGGTAGGGAAGAGGAGTATTGTATGAAGAGAGACCTGGAAGAAGCAGAGGGAGGAGAGAGCGTGCCCTGGATGTAGAAGAGACAAGATGAAAGATGCAGCAGAGGCAAGAAGCAGGGTGGAAACCTTGTGGGGGATTGGTGGCTGCGCTGGGGCAAGGTGTGCTACTTACTTATTGAAGTTAACCTGGTATGTGATGGTAAAAGCCGTGTTGCAGTTTACTAGTTTGTTTGTGCTGTGACAATTGTCCATTGATTAAAAATTAGGTTCGCTAAGGAATTCTTTTCAGGGACCTGGTGATGGGAGCTTAAAGCAGTGCTTTATCTGGCAGGTAAACAGCCATGCGTACAGCTGATTCAAATCTCTCACATAGGGCACTGATTGCATATGTTGGTGATTTTGTCCCTGAATTACACAAAAGAAAAATCCCCCTTGTCAACAGAATTCAAGATACAGACCTGTTTCTGTGTCTATGGCGTGGCTGCAGTGACCTGTTGGCAGTGGCGCGTTTCCCAGCACCATGCACGCTGGAGTGGGATAAGCCATCTGCTTGATAGCTTGTTCATAGATGCTCAGAGCCCCACATTTCTAAGATAAAAGCAGTAAATCCTGACACTGGTAAAAAAACAAGAAGGGAGACCAGAAGGACAAGGGATACCTACTCCTAGGCTGTTCTTGCCTGGAATATGAAAGCATACTCAGACCTGTCATGCCTCAAATAAGTCTGTAATTACCTGACTTTCATGTCGCTGGGTGTTCCAGCTCTTACAACACCACATATTACTTAATGAGATTCTGGCTGTGTAGCTGTTTTTCCCAGTTTATACACTGTAGTGCTGTGGAAGGAAAAACAGGTAGCAGCAGCTCATTTCCCCATCTGGGAAAAAAAAAAAAAAAAACCCAAACAAAAAAAAAACCAAACAGGAACCAATGTCCCAGTGAAAAGCTGTTTTTCTGGAAAGGACCCCTGACCTGGAGGAAGGTCTTTGGTGCTGTAAGAAGCTTCATGACGTCCATGGGAAGTGAGATAGGAGCAGGCTGGGGCTGCCCTCCAGTCAGGGGCAAGGAGGGGGCCACCTCCCCTCCCTGTTTCTGCATCCCCGCTGCTGCTGGGCGCCTGCATTGTCCTTGAGTCCTTCTCCCAGGCAGGCTGCAGCTGACATCCCCTGCAGGTGCTCGTCCCCAGTGTTTTTAGTGCCTGCTGAAGCCCTCCTTGCCTGTGATGGCTCCGAGCCAGGCTGAGATTTTCCCATGCCTTGGGAATCCCTGTCTTGTGTATCCACACCTCAGGGGAAGGTGAAATCACAATCCCATCTCAGTTTGTCTTTCTCGGTTGTACTCTGAGAGGAGTAGGTGACATCTTTGCAGGCATTCAGATCTATCTCCTTGGTTCATCTGAAATTCTGTTTTGTTGTAGAGATTGTTATAGTAGGGATTTCTCTCCTAAACATTGCGTTCAGGTAAGCCAAGAAGGCCAATGCCTGTCTTGTGCCTGGGAAGAGAAAGGTAAAATGCAGAATTAGAAGAAACGGTGAGATTCGAGACAAGGGGGCAAAAGTTCAGGTAGCTAAATTGAATATAAACTGCACAAAAACAGCTTCCTTCTCTGAACCCAACTTCTTCCTTTAAATGGTCCTATAGTGGTGCATAGACTGGTCACAGCCAACTTGGTAAGTGGTATGTAAAGCATCTTTCCAGAGATGGGCTCTGAAAGCAATTGAACCATGCAGCGAGGGGAAATTTAAGTAGTTACACTGACTTTCAAAGCAGTTTTCCCAAACTGTAGATCCTGTGACAGCTCCAGAATCAGACACCAGTGGAACAACCCACCTTTTAAGAGCCATGCATGCAGCAGGAGTGTCTTTTTAAGGGGTTGTCAGAGGTCCCATATGAGGTTTATAAGATATAAAATGCTGGATACATCAAGAAATCCCTTCTTATTATAGGTGAAATACTAAGGCTACTGGACTGTAGACCACAAACTCTCTGAAAAGAATATGAAGCTCCTTTTGAGTGACAGAAAAAGCAATGGTTATCCTTGGGTCACAAGGAGAAACATCTGGAAAAACAAGAACCTTGCAAGCGTGGAAGCATAGGCTGCGGCTGGCCTGCCACCAACACCCCGTGCTTCCAGACTGGCACCTCCGCTGTGCCTACTGGAAAAACATCAGGATTTTCACATCTGCATGGACTGGACCAGCTCATGGTCTGTTCCCCCATGTTTCTAAATATTTTAGCACTAACGTAGCCTACTTTGCACCTAGTACAGAAAATCCTGCCAACCCTTATGGAAGAGAGCCAGCCTATTCTTACTCACGCAGCTAGGTATGAACTAATATCCGTGCTTATTTCGTGATTAAATTGTGATTGCCGTGTTTCAACCAAGCAGTCTGCAGATGGGTTTTCAGCATGAAAAGCAAGTTGCAATGCAGGTCTGGCTGGCCGAGGACTCTAATGCAGCCATGGAGTGAATGCCTGGTGCTGGCTGTCTGTCCTGCATCTTCAACCCTCCTCTACACGCTGCACTGAGGGAAATCCAGCACCCAGGATCATCTCACAGTGGGACAAGCAAGGAAGGGTGAGTGGACTTATGATCTGAGAACTCTGCAATGTTTCTCTCATGGTGTGAAAGCAGTCAGGCCCACAAAAGAAGATGCTGAATTGACAGCAATGGCATCAGGAAAACCTTAAAATACAAGAGAACTGGTGATCTTTTGGACAACTCCTGCTTTCTTCTGCTTACTTCTAGAGACTGTTGGTTGTGACATGCAATACGTGCAATGCCCAGGATGGCTGTCAGGGCTTCTTGCTTTTAGATGCCTCAGTTCTTGCTAAATTTCATTGCAACCTGGAAAGCTTGGCTTCCCTGCTAGAAAACCCAGGAAATCTCAGGTGACAGTACTATTGCATGAAACAAGGGTGACTCACAGCTCTGAAGGTCCCTCTCAGGTGTGCTGCCCCATCTCACAGTTCCTGAGCACTGCTAATTTTGCTTAGTTATTGTAAATTATTTCAAATTAGTTACATTTTTAATGGGAGCTCGATTACCTACAAAAGCTAACGTGAGTCCTGAGGATGTCCCATGGTCCATCTGCTAGGGCAGAGCGAGCATGCGGCTGTCAGGAGGTGCCACTGCCCTCTTCCAGCTGGCATGCAAAATGTTCCCTGAGTTCATCTGGATTTTACACATCTCTGTCACAGGCAATCTTGCTATTACTATGCTATGGTTGACCCTTCTGTGCAGGAATTAGAATGACCCTATTTTCCTTTATTTCTGCACTAGTGTACTAGGTCTGGCTGAGCCCCATAGCAGCCCTCATAGGGCTATGCTTGGATCGGTAGCTAGAAAGATGGTGATAGCGCACCAGTGCCCTGGCTGGTGCTGAGTAGTGGTCACACAGCATCACCGCTGTCCCTCCAACCTTCCCCTGCCTCCTCAGTAGGCAGGAGGTGGGCAAGATCTTGGGAGGGGACAGAGCACTGAAGCCCTGCTTCCCAGGAAGCAGCCGAACATTGCCTGCTGATGGGAAGCAGAGAATAACATCTTTTGTTTTCCACATCTTTTGTTTTCCTTTGCTTCCATGTCCACTTTTGCTATTGCTTCATTAAACTGCATTTATCTTGACCCACAAGTTTTGGTTTTTTTTAGTTTGTTTTTTTTTTTTAATTGTATTTCCACCCCCCTGTTCTGCTGAGGAGGGGAGTAATAAAGCAGCTTGGTGGGCACCAGGCATCCAGCTAAGGTCAACCCACCACAACTGGCATATATCATCTTAATATAAAAGGAAAAAATAAATACTCCAAGCCATGTTATCTCTGGAAAATGAAACTTATCAATAGCATCTCTTCATTTGCGGTCTTTGCAAGCTCTTACATCTTGATCAGCGTATAGAGCAAATGTACAACAAGCTGATACATTATCTTGGTGTTTTTTCTTCTACAGGGAATCTTTTTCCTACATTAAAAAAACCCAAACTGTACAGTTTCTTGGAAACACTACAGTGGGATGCAAATTCTTTCATGAGAACTCAGAAGACCTGGAGATTTATGCTTACCAGGTTAAAACACCAATCTGGAAATTGGATGTTTGCACAGCATTTTCAGTTGATCAACCCATCATCAAAATAGGTATATTAAAAGACAATATATACCCAAGTATTTACACATAGACCAAAATTGTACAGGATGCTAGATGAGGATTTTCAAAGAAGCCAGAGGTAATGGCCTGTAAGGGACCACAGAAGTATATTGAGATAGTTTTGTGTGTTCGCCTTTTCCAAATACCTGTTCTGGGCTGGAATCTTACAACCCTATCACTCGAAAGGTGTGACCCCAAACCAGGCACCCCTGGCTGGTGTGCTGCCCTGGTGCTGGCAGTGCCCCTGGCTGATGGAGCAATCTGCCCCCTTCCTTACTCTGCTCATCGTTTAGTCTATAGGGAAGTGATATAAAGTATGGGGATATAAGATTTGCTGATGTATGGTTCTGCCCCAGGCTGACCACAGCAAGTTTCCCTGCTCAGGTTTTCCAGTGGCAATGAAGGGGATGTTTCTATGGGCTATTACACTCACTACTTTTGAGAGTGGGGACCTTTATTACAAATCCTGGGTTTCAGTTCTTTGTTTTGTTTCAGGTTTTTTTTTTATTATTTTATTTTTCCAGCCAGAAAACTTAAAAGGGAACAAAAAGTCTCAGGAAGACCAGACTTAGCATTGGTGGCAGCCCACTGGTCTTCTGAGGCTTGTGGGTTTGCTGGGAGAGGAGTGGACTCACGCAGTCACCTTCCCATCTACTGCAATTTGGCTTCTGAATTTGTTACGATTTTTTTTCAGTTTTTTTGAGCCAAGGTTGAAAAACCAGTGCTTCCTCGCTACTCTATTTTAGCCTGTGTTGCTGAAAGAGACATTAAAGGAGAGGAACAGAGGGAGATCAGATACCTGGACATGAGGACAGAAAATAAACTGGTGATCGTATTTAACACACAAATGACAACATACTTGTGAAAATACATTGCCACAGCTGGTCATCAAAATGAAGACTTTTAAAATATCAAAACTAAATGTTTAATGATTATATAAAAGAGATGGTCTTTTTGCTGGGATGGCAGCAAATACTAATTTCCTCTAAATGCTGGAATTGAGCCTAACTCTCCAAAGAGAAGCCGTAACCGGTGCCACTCGCTTCGGTGCCTGATCCACTGCTACTCATGGAAAGTCATTTCTCTGCCAGTTTCACTTCTGGTGGTTTCTAATTCACTGTAAATTGAATACAGCTTCTCTACTAGACCTATTTGCCCTGGAGCAACAACAGCATGAGATGGATCTCACTGAGCAATCAAATAGAAATTAAAAGATGTAGAGATAGTGCTGGCACTGCTGTGAGGTGGAACTACAGGCTCAGGGAGCAGCTCAGGAAGTTCTGTCGTTCTGATATTCAACTAATAATGCAAATACAGATCTTGTCCTTTTGGGCTATAGGCCTGGGAAGAAGTTACCTAATCTGCTCACTGTCCAGTGAACATAATTATGTCTCATATATGGAAAGGTCCTGATTATATATCCTGCATACAATTTACGCCCCAATTGTTTTCACTTAATGACAATGGCAGCTGCATTGAGACATCATTCCTTAGGTGAAGAGGCCCTAGAGACCCTGCTAAGTAGATCAGATTCTGTAAAATCCTTGCAAAGACAGAGCGTAGCAGTTACTGGGCAAAACAGGATTTCTAATGAACATATTTTCCTTAAAACCAAGAAGCAGTAGAAACTCCTGGCTGTCGTGAAAAGCCCCTTGCCCCACTCTCCCCATGGCTTGTTACCATATTCCTTGCACAATCCTGGCTAAATCAAGAATGCTTGTGAATTCTTTCCTTTCAAACCATGTAAAATAATTTTTTTAATCATCTGAGAAACGAAGTGTCCCACAAATGTTACACATCGTTTACTTCCTTCTGGGATTTATGTTTTAATCTAATTGTTCTAGCTCTTGCATGGGGCTTTACTGGCTGAAGAAATAGAGAACAACACACCCATTGCTTTGCTTGAGCAAAAAGCTCAAGGATGACATACCCATCACAGAAGTCTCTTCATTGCTTTTCAGGGAATCGCAGGCTGTCGATCACAAATCAATGATTTTAGCCCTTCTCTAACCACCCAGTGCCTTGGAAGATGACACTGCCTGGCTCATGTGTGCCATCCATCCCCATGACACACATTTGTGCATCTGTTGATCTTAGCGTTGCCTGCTGCCAGCTTTAACTTGCCAAGGGAGGGTCTCTGGCTTTTCTAGGTATTCCCTGGGGCCTGTGTGAGAGCTATAGCTGCCTAATGGGATGCATATTTCCCACACTAAATTACGTGAGGACAAGCTTCAAATAAAAGGCAGGGAGCATCAGCTCCAACCTAGAGCTGGTGCTACAAGGAGGCAGCAAGGCAGGAGCAGCAGGCAGGTCCTCCGCTCCCCTTGGTGTGCAGGCAGCCGAGCCCTGCTCCACCAGATGAATCCCTTGCTGGTAGGCAAATGCCAGGGAAAACCCAGCAAATTGCAATCTGATGTTTTCTCTTTCCAGGACAGTTTCCAGAGGGATTACACTCATTCTCTAGCTAGAGTGACCAGCAGAAGGCTCAAGCTTTTGGAGGAGATCTTTGGGGTGTAACAGGATTTAAGCATAACAGGAGGAAAGCTTAAAAGTCATCACTGGGGACCGAAAAGAAATCTGAAAGGCTACCACTTGCTCTGCCAAGGTGTGCAACTTGGAAAAAGGAAACTTCTGTGGCCAGAGAAGGCTCTAGCAGACGTTCAACATGACTTGGAGACTCCATGTGAGAGAATTTCTGAGTTAATACCATTTTGGTCACACAGGACTATTTTTGCATCCACTCCTTTCTGCTTAAAAGGGAATGGGTGGGATGCGACACTGCAGGCAGTGTTTGCACTCTGAGGGCCCAATCCTTATCTGCACACTGGTGCACTTGCACGTGGCTGAGGTGGGATCACAGTCAAGGACTATGGGATCGCTCTCCAGAAGCAGCAGCTGTATGTAATTCGGCATAACAACTTCTACAGACACCACTCCACAACTTTGTCTGTTTGTCTCACTGCTCAACAGACCACTGCGGCGTTACCAACTTCTTTGAGAAAGGTCCTGCTTTGAATCCATGGGGAAGCCAGCTTGCAGCCTGACACTTTGTTTTCTCAGGAACTCTGACAATGCTGAACATTCTTGTGTTTTTGCTTTCATGGAACTATAATTTACATAAGCACAGGAGACAAAACCCACATCTGAAAAAAAAAAAAAAAAAAGATTTCGTAGATTTTTAACTATTGTTTCCTGCCGATGTGTGATATCATAATGTTCAAATTAATCACTTCTGAGGAGCAGTTGTGAATTTCCACAGTGCTAAAGAAAGTCACTGCAGTAGGTGACTCAATTCCACATTTGATTTCTCTAAAATGCTGTCCAAGCTAGTGGGTGGGCACTTGGTATCAGTTTTATAATTGGGTTTTTCCATATTAGAATGGGAATTTTGTGAAGACTCAATTAAAAGGAGTGTCCTCCTATTCTTCTGTCACCCATCAGACTGAGTTGCACATGAATGCCAGCATGCTGTCATCCATACTCTTCTCTTGTTTGCTGCTCTCTGTGCAAGCACAGAATTGCAGTGTCCGTGAAATTATCCGGTATACAAAACGTCTGCTCGTAAGTGGCTGTTTAGCACCTTCATTCTGTAAAAATGCGTGCTTGTAAAGTAGATTATAATAAATACTGATGTCTCGCTTGTAATTCTTTCAGGAGGGAAGTTCTGTAAGTTGCCCATGTAGGGAGACAGCTGCCAGTGTGAGTACATCGCTTTTGAGAATATCATGAAACTAAACAAAAATGTACTTGTGTGTTGAATGCTAGCAGGGCTGCATTTTAACACTCACTCTTCTCATTTTCAGTCATGTTCGTGTCTTCCCATCGCTGAGGTAAGTCTATTTTTTTGTTAAGCTATTGTAGGTGTTAAAGAAGTCTGGGATTTAGTAAGTTTGTTAAGTTTGTTCACTTGGTTCCTTGTGTAACTTTTGCTTTCGGTTATGAGGAAAATTTTAATCACTAGTAGCAGCAAAACTGAGCCTGGTGAATAGCAGTGGGGAGGGAAGCAGAAGTCCTCCCATTATCAGTGCAATCAGAACCAAGCCAGAGTCAGGAAAAAGTCCTGTGTGGACTTGACTTACACATCAAAAGATACAGGCTCTCGCTTTGACAGTCTTTGCCAGACCTCGTTTGATGGTTAGGTGCCTAAACACTGAGTGAACCTGGGCCAGTGGTGTCAGGCCTCGGACACTTAGCTCTAGCTGTTTCCAACTATTTCATTCTTTAAAGCCTCCTCAGATAGAGTAAAACCCAGCATTAGCTGAAGCTATACTTCAAAAAGGTTACTTTCACAGTTTGAGATTTTCTGAGAGATGTGACAGGTGTTTCTTACACCATACATGATGATTCGGTGTTTTAAGACACCACCACCCCCTGCCCCCAAAGTTTTCAATAGATGCCAGATATGTTATATTTAATTGTGCTGTGCTGCCATGTTTAGCAATACTTATTTCTTCTTCCTGAAGCACCAAATGCATTCTAACTTTTTCTAATACCTCCTTGGTTTAACAGTCTGGCCATGAATTGGCATGCTTTGTGGAAGGAACCGAACACATGCTGAAAAACAACGTATCTTCAAGTGCAGTTATTGCAAGGCTTAATCTAACCTTTCAGACTCAGCTGGATAGAAAATTCTGTGAAGTAAGACTACATTTCTCTAGATCCCTGTCTACCTTTTACAAAAGAGGATTTTTTTGTGATTTAAACATTTGTAGCCAAGTATTAGATTAATTTCAAATGTGTTGTAAATGCTCATTTCATGCAGGAGGCAGATATGATAGCTGCAACATGCAGGAGGCGATGGAAAGCTATGAAAACTGGCACAGGAAGCAGGGAGATGGGTTCTGCCCCACTGTGCCCCTTCCTTTCTTCAGCTGCATGAAGACCTTTAAACATAGATCTCTGGGAGAGGAGCTTTATTTAAATTACTTTTTTATTCTCCTTTCTCAAAATGTGTTTCTATACTAAATAGTAATAATATAAAACTGGAGAGTAGAGGTGCAGAAGCTGCATGGCTGGGGACAGGCAGGCAGAGGCATCCCTCTCCTCTGGAGCATTAATCCTACCTAAGCTGCAGTTTCTTCAAGGCTGCTTGGATAGAAATACTGCTGCGACCTGCAGCATCTTCAGACTTGTGATGATGCTTAGGAAGAATCCTGGATCCCCAGATGGAGGAAAATATCCTTTATTTACATATGAGCAAAACTGCTGTCTAATTCAATGAGACACAGAAGATACTAACGTTGCAGTGTCTCAAGCTCCTCTAAGCTAGCTTCAATCTTGCAAGGGGGAATATTGTTAGAATGGCATCGCAACACCAAGCAGACCCATTGCTCTAGTCTTACCCAGCTTCTCATACTGCTCTGTCTGCCCTGTCTTCTGAGTTGAAACTGTCTCATTTAAATTACTTCAGCTATAACCATATGACATTTCACCTGTCACCTTCTTAGTCACCATGAAAAGTCACTCTTACACTCACTGCTCAAAAACCAGTTCTTTAGGAGCTGTTTTTGAAATCCTTGCTTGGCTCTAGAGAATGTATATTTTATCTGTTTCAAGTAAATCCTTTATTTTTTACAAAATCTTTGGTAACCTGATCTTTGTTCTTGCTTCTATCACAGAGCCTGGCACGCGGGAATCAATGCCAGTACAAGACCAAGGGAAACGTGAAGGAATTTTTGAATAAAATCCTGACAACCTATCAAGAAATCAATAAATCTAGAGCTTAAAAAAAAAAAATAAAACCTGAAATTCTTTTATAAGAAGGGGGAACAGAAATGTTATTTATTGTATTTATTGTCCACCTCAAATATAAAATATAGAAATAACAACTACTAAACCAATAAAGCCATAATGAACTTGAACACCAAAAGTATTCAAGAATCTTAACTTTATATGTTTTGTACCTGGTGAAAGGTTTGAACATCCTGTTACCATACCAGCGGATGTCTAAATGCTTCTGCTGAGCTCTGCTCCAACAATTTCACTCACATGAGATGCTGCAGCAAAATGCCCACTGCCCACTGTATAGACCCAGGAATATTTGTGGACTTGAGATTCAAACAGAAATTCTGGGTTTTCTTTCTGCATGTTTTTTTTTTTTAAATAATACCTATACATCGTGAATATTGTCACTTAGCTTCTTTCTTGCAAGGTTGCAGATTTTCCTGCCCATAGCCATGTTTGCTTTTCCTCTTCTAAACAGTCAGTAGCAGAGAACTCATGAACACCTTAACATACAAAAGGAAGACCATACCCAGGGTTAATTACAAGTTAATGGGTTTGTGTACTTGGAACATTGTGGACAACTGTTTCTTTCTCAGGATGTATTTAATGCTGTCTTTGAAGAGTGCCAGGAGCTCAGATATGCTCTGCCACCTCTCCACTCAGCTCAACAGAAAGAGAAGAGGCAAAAAGGGGGCTTTGCTGGAAAAACCCCCACGTATCAGGGGAGACACCTCAGCCACCTATTCCAGCCTTACTAGTAGTTTCTTAGATCTCTGCACACAAGGGAAAATCCCGACCAGGTGACAGAAGGTCAGATTTCATCTCCTTTGTGCCTCAGAGAGGAACAAAAGATATGAAGCATTTTAACAGGGCCTTTGAGATGGAGAATCTTAAAAGACCTCAAAGTCATTTCTTCACCACCTCCACTGGAGTATGGTGGATTTTTCAGACTTCAAGGAACAAGTGCAGGCATATAATTCCCTTTCTTTTTGCAGTGTAAAGTGTGATATTGGTGGGATGAACATGTTCTAGGATCAAAAGCATGACAAATGCTCATCAGCTACATTAGTATTCTTAAGGCTTCCATTAATATGGGCTTGGGGGAAAAGACAGAACTAGATCACAGAAAATGCATCTGATACAGCTACATGAGTTAAACTTCTGTAATGTATATCAGATCAAATGCATTTCTTGATGTGTTTCTGCCACCTGCTTCAACTATGACAAGAAGATAATAAATATTAAAATACAAAGACTGTTTCTGTGATAATGCCTGCACAGATGAAACCAAGAAATAAAACAACTATTTAACTCTTCTCATGTTTTCATATCTTCCTACAATTTCTGCTCCAAATTCAGCTCAGACAGCTTTCTCCTAAATAACCATTTCTTTTTTTGTATTCTAGTATAAAGCAAAGTCATCTGCATTTCTGATAAAGCAACAGAATGCTTATGCATGCTCCTGGCCTTGAACAGAAGAAAAAGGCTCATTAACATCCATAGATCTAACTGAATCTATGATTTCAGATCTCGTTTCCAAATATCGCCTCACCAAATACTGACATTCAATCTTGATATTATTTTCCAATTGCAAGTCCAAGCTATTTTAGTGTTTCCATGATGCTTTGCTTTTCATACCTTTGTGTGTGCCACTCACCAGCACTATGTCTAGTCACAATCTGTAGCAAGTGTAAAATCTGAAAAATGTTGATTCGTTTTTATAGATGAGCAAAAGAATTCCCAGGTCCTAGGACTGCAGACAGCTGTTCTAACCTGTGTTTTCAGCAACTGCAAAGAACAAGAAATTCTTTGTCTAGTACTTCTACTCTGAAAACGACTTAGGTTTATGGAATAGATACAGTAATTATGAAATTGTGGCACAAGAGAAAGCCATATAAATTCAATTCTACCCAGCATAAACTGGCAAGAGTCAAATGTAGTCAGTCAGCTTCCAGTCAAATCACTTCTGCGAGCCAGTAATAGGAAACTCTTGCACAGAGTCTGAAAAAAACAACCAAACTTACTAAACTGCAGAAGATATATCTGCAAAATATCTGCTCATCTGATGGCTCGGTTTGTAATCTGTGTGAGAGAAATTGTCATCGTGTGCCGAAAGCATTTGGTGCAGAATTGTGCAGCCTGAAATAAGTGCTTCTGCAGCTGTCTCTGTACACACCCCCCTCGCATCTGCGAGCTGATGCAAACTGTTTGCTTGTACTGGTGACCTCCCCCAAACCCCTTTGATCTAGAGTTCAGGAAACACGGTAGTCCTCCATCCTCAAGTATTTCAGCCCTCTGCTTCCCCACAGGCTATTCAGATCTTCTTCGTAGGACTCTAATGCCCTGCGAGGCTTTGCGAGCCCCAGGGCAGCCCTGGGGGAAGGGTGGGATGTCTCTTGGCAGCACCGACCACCTCGGCAGCCATCCCTGGGCCAGCCCCTGAGCAGATGTGGGACCCAGCTCATGGGCCTCTTCCTTCTCTCTTGAGCTTGGTTCATAATAGGAGTGTAAAACTGCCAGATGAAACCAAAAGGAACCTAACCACTGAGTTAATTAGTGTAACAAGTACTTTTCTCTGTTATCTCAATTATCTTTCCCTAGCAGCTCTCTAGGGGGACATGGCATGCTACATTCTGATGGAGAGGATGTGAAGAAGGTCAGACATTTGGTATACAAGATGGCTTGTCTGCACAACAAAAATATATTGTGGAAGAGATTTGCAATGGAGAATTGATAATCAACTGTGATTTTAGGAAGAAGCTCTTCTTCCAACCATTTGTATCCACAGCAAGGTGTGTGCTTGTTTTCAAGTATGTACAGCTCCCCACTTGCCTTGCTTCTACAGCTCACATCAGGAAAAGGAGGCAATGAACATTATTTGCTTTATGATTTCTGAGACAGAAACCCTCGATATCTGAAGATGCAGGGCAGGAGTGGCTACTGTCTTCATACTGGAAAGCAACACCATTACCTCCGTAGACAGCACCTCTTTCTTCAGGAACATCTGTCTCATGAGAATTAAGTGTTGGGAATGTGCAGAGCAATTCCACGCTACATATCAGCACAGCTATATGATTTTCTCCATTAGCATGAAGTAATTAAACTCTATGCTATGAGTGCCCAAAGGCACTCAAGAAGTTACTCTTCAGCAAGGAAGAGTTCTCCCAATTCCACTGCACCACCCAGCACAAACCCTTTCTTTGAAAGCTTTTGTTGCCAACAGCAGTCAGCCAGAAACCCATTCACAAGGTCTGCAGTTTCACAGGAGTATTTTCTTCATTCAGGCATCCACTTAGTAACATTGCTATTACAAAACTTTTAGTCTTGTCTTCAGAAACCTGGCTGGGACAACTTTATGTGCTTAAGTCTCTGCTACGATACTTTACCAAGGCAGAAGTACAGCAGCCGAGACAAAGCTCTTGTGCCCCAGTCCGCTATCCCTGATTTTATATAACTCCATGACCTGCTGCAGGACAAGCCCAAGCCCTAAGAAGTGTCAACAATCTAATAAGAAGCTGTCTCCAATGACATACAGGTGAACACTGGTTTAGAAGGTATTTTTGGAGGGACTAGAACTGCCCCAGTGCATCTGGTATGTTCTTGTTTTTTCCTGGGCTTCTTGCACCCCTGTAAGAACAAGTCTGGTACAAGCCATGCTATGGGAAGGAGAAGCACTGGGCTGTCATTTAACGCTCCCCAGTAATAAATCACACACGGTATTTAAAGGAAGTTTTACATATTTGTTTAAGAAAGCTGATCTTATCTTGGATAATCCTCACAACACCCTCCTGAGGCATGTGGACAAGCCTCACCATTCTTAGCTTTACAGAAAAGTAAGGAAAGAAGACTTTGATGAGACAGAAAACTTTCTCCACAATACCGTGCATTTTACAATTGAAGACTGACAGCACTCGCCTGCAGGGCTCAATACACACCAGGGTTTAACATTGTCAAGGCACAAATGACAGCACATACAGTTTCAGGTGGTGCTACTGGGAAGACTAAAGCCAAAGTAACTACCATTTCCAGTCTGGTTTCCCCCCAGATAAACCTATACCTGCCCACAGCTGGTTTAGCTCCCTTCCCATCTTTTCTGTTGGTCTCCCACTTTTGATTCAATCAACTAAAAAAAATCTCCAAACGTTAGAACTAAAAATTCCCATGAGTGCAACTCTCATGGAAGCGACCACGGTGATCTATAAATAACAGCATCTTCATGGACAAACACTCCATAGTGGAAGCAGCATACCAAGCACCAGTTCAAACAGTAATTTTTGGTTGTCTTAAGTGAACTTCTGTAAATAAACCTAAATGTTCACACTACTGTTACAAGATACAAGATAAATGTTGCCTTCCTGCTAAGACACAGGATGGATTACAGCTAAGCAGCAGCAGCATGGCTCAGGCAACCAGAGGAGTGAAAGGGCTGGAACAAGAAGGCAAAACACTTCTTCACTAACGCCACACCTACATGGCTATAATGGTCTTTTTTCCTGATTCACATATGGGCTTTGAAAATCCAAGACGCTTACAAATGAGCAATGTGTCTGAATTGTTTATGCTATCTTAAATCTAGTAGCATAATAATACATGAATCAATCCTTAAGTTTAAACGAGGTTATAATCTAGAAAAAAGTGACAGTAAGAAACTCCATTAAAGATATTTTTCCATGTAAAATATCAGTGAGGTTTGTTTTTACTCATGTCAGAAAGAGCATCATCAAGAGGCCTCACAAGAAACAGATGCCCTTGATTTCTTTATTGCATTCATATTGCTAGTTTTTGATTTGATAACTTTCAGACTAAATAAATATTTTCCAGGAGTAATAGGTCAACAAAAAGCCCAGGAGTGAGGGGAGTTTCCCCTGACTCCCCACAAAATTGGAATTGTAAAAGAGTAAAATAAGAGGGAAATCATGACTTAAGAGATGTAGATAATGATCAGCCTACTTCTGACTTTGCAAGCAGCCTGTGGGAGAGAAGAGAGATGTTCTGTCTGACATCAACTTCAGGCAGGATATATATCAGCCATTAAGATATAAGATTGTTCCACAGTGGCAAAAAAACCTTTCTCACTCTTATTCTGCTGTGCTTCCATACACCTGACATGATATTGTCAAGTAAAATGCAATAGGAAGGAGAGCATGAAGGCTTAAAGATCCCCATTGACCACAAGGTATTTTCAGCAGCACAGTGCAATTAGAAATAAAGGCTATGGTATTCACAAGGAAGGAAAAGTACAAAAATGCATTTAATCGTTATCACCTGCACCCCTAAAGACTAGTTGCTTTAGCACATCTCACAATGGTTTACAAAAGCAGGCATTTAGGGCCCAGTGATCCCCTTCTCTGGTGGCTGATGGAGGCAGAAAAAGTTCTGCAACAGTTTTGGGGAAGAGGGAAGGGAAATGTGGGTTGTTTTAAAGTTCGGTCTCCCTCTCCTTGCGAACCCTGCGATATCAACGGGCTACAGAGGACAAGATGGGCAGTTGAAGGATAATTTAATGCAGTTTTCACCATTTCAAGAATCTTCTTATTGATCTATGTGCAATTAGGAAAAGCTATGTGTCTATAGTACATATTATGCATATTTCAATACAATGCCCTCATTTACATGGGACATGAAGATGAGGGGAAAAAAAGTGGCAAGAATCTAGCAGACTTCTTGGGTTAAGCAGGAGCCAGCACTCAGCATTGCTGTTGGAGCTGTTCTTGCCATCCTGCACCAACTTAGCTTTGTGCCAAACCTCGGGACAGAGTAGGACACCAGAAGATCCCAATGACTGCTGAAAATTTTCTTCCCTTCTAACTGCCTCCTGGAAGGGTCCAGCAGGCAGAAAATGCTTGGGCACTGGAACAACCTGGTTATGGGGAAACAGAGTTTCCCAGGAAGTAAACTGAGAAATCCCTTTGCTTGAGAGGAAACCACCTGGGAAGTGGAGCAGTGTGGGTAAAGCATGGCAAGAGGTGAATACTGCAGGAGTGCTCTGCTCCCAGCCCCACAACTGCAGAGAGCAAGGCAATCCCAGCTACATAAACAAACAGAATTTTATCCTACTCTTGTTTAGGGAAGAGAAACTACGAAAAAATGAAAGAGGAAACCCTCTGTCTGATTGTATATATAAGAGATGCATCAGGAAGTAGTCACCAGAGGCATATGGAAGCCTAGTCTGATACTTGTTTGATAGTAAAGATATTTTATCAAAATGACATGCCCTAGCAGAGGTCGTTCTCTTGAATACAAACACCTTATGAAGATATTTAAAATGTACTTAGTCAAAATGCAGACAGAATTCCTGACATAAACAAACTAACTGACGTTTTTGGCAAGTAAACTGGCTACAGGATCAACAGCGGGTTCAAAAATTCTCCAGGGAAGTGGTGGTTAGGAAATCCTGACCAGTGTTGACAGCTTTGCTACCTGCTGTCCCCAGGAGGTGATCCCATGACTAGAAAATGCCTGGGGCTTTGGAACAACTGGTCTGTGATAAACAGTCTCCTATGCAGGAATCACAGGGCTGTGTGGGATGCAAAACTGTCCAGCCTAAAAATAATCTTCCATTTTCCATCTGACTCTTCATGAAGCTGGAAGAGGGCGAAGACAAACAGGACTGTACCCGCACTGAGTACCCTCAGTAAGTTCAGGCATATCATGAAATTGTACTTGGACAAGACATCAGTTTCTCTGTTCACAAGGGCCAATTCTACATGTATTCATTAAAGGTATCTTTTCAATCAACACCCGGGTAAGTACTTGCGGCAACATGCTTCATCTTCTTCCTATTGACCACTAATGAAAGGAAAACTATGACTCCTTACAAGTCTTGTCTGACATGAAAAACATAATGGATGCATCTATAATGAATTCTTACAAGATCTAAATCTTTTTCATAATAAATGTAAGATCTAAAGGTCTGTGTCCTCAAAGTAGAAATATTTCCAAGCGGTATCTAGCTATTAATACTCTTGCTGGAAAATTTACACAGACTTTTTTTTTTAATTTCCAGCAACTGAAAACTAAGGAAAAACTCCCGGTTTTGAATGAGGTGTTCTGAAAAAACTGAAGAGAATTAATAATGAAGACTAAATGCTTTTTGTTCCCATTCAATTTTTCCTCAAAGTTTCTTGGAATGAACCAAACACTGCCACATGGTTCTTCACAGTTCACAGCTGGCATTCTTCTGGCTCCATTGTGAAATGAAGTTCAGTTATCACCATGCTTCAGTTTTATTTCACATTTTGGTAACTATATTTGCAGTCACCCCTACCAAAATTCCCCATCAAGCTGGAAGACCAGTTATTGCAGATTAACCCACAAAGGTTACATTGACTAGAGCCCAGCCTCATGGAGTAACAACACTATCCTATCACACACTCTTTTCCAAGGAGCATCCAGTCCTGTAATTTGGCTATATTTATTACAAAAAGACACATATACACTTGTAAAGGGCATCTAAAAGTATATTGAGACACAAACCATGTCCAGAATCAGCAACAGCACACAAAAATATAGCAGCTAAAAGACACAGCTTTGAGAGTGTCTTTATCTTTCCGACAGTGTGTTTGTGCTAACATCCAGGTTGCGGTCCCATGTGGTAACTCCTAACAGCATGAGACATGTTCATGACTGTACACCTGGCTTGAGGTTTGATCTCATTATTTGTAATTTTCTTGGACCAACCCCAGACTTTTAAGATCTTCAAAATTAGATTGTGCAAACTTTCTTATCCCACCAAGTTAAACAAACAGAACAATGGTATGCAGGTGTGTTGCAATTAAATTAATAATTAAATTGTTTAATAAATCAGACATGCAGATTATGGATAATGATGAGTTACATATAACCTTCTCTTAGAAGTTTCAAGACCAGCAGCCCTACCATCTATCAAAACTGACAGACACCCATGTGATTCGCGGTTCAGTAAGCAAGCGTAGGTTAGGAGAGCTGACTTCTCCTGTCTATGGTGTCCTTCACTGCATGAACAAGAATCAGCTTCACAGAATCCGCTCTGTGCTTCTTGAAACTTGAACCTCTCCAAGCATCTAGTCCCAGATCCAAACCAAAATACGTTAACAGTTCTTCTAAGAATCAGCCCTATGTTGCAGGACACCTCCTCTTTTCTAAAGGGCCCCAAATTCATTGCAACACATCAGTGATGTGTGGCCCAACATCCACCGCGGCTGTAGCAGTGCCATCAGCCACAGTGGGGATGTTCTTCATGATGCTGTACCTGAAGGAGAGCAGTTGTACAGAAAGAAAACTTGAAGGGAACTAGGGAACTCACAAGGTCAGAGGACAAAATGGAAAATGGGCAAAATGGACGATACATCTGAAAGATAAATCAGCCAGGACTGCCTCATGCTGGCATAGCGTAGTGGGTTTGCACTGCTTCACAGCCATGGGATAAGCTAAAGGGCCACTACAATTTGTGTTTGAGACAGCAGTGCCTAATGAATCTGTGAGGGACCAGGCACACCGCAGGGGTGAGACAAGGTAGTTCACTTCCACACAGGAAGGTTGCTACCAATTCCTCGGAAACCAAGCACACTGATCATCTACAACTCAAATGTCAACAAATCCAGATCCAAATTCAGCTACTGAACTGTCAGGGGTTATCTTGTAAGCTGTGCACAGGCTGTCTTCTCTAGCAGTTGTACAGAAACACCAGCAATGTTTCAAAGAACTTTCCACACTGAACTGGTTTATTAGGAGTAGTTATTATGTGTTTTCTGGGAGGAACTTACAAATACACTAGCAGGATTGCTGGCTGGTCGCTTGACCAGTGGGAACATCACTGAAGGAAGACACATGACAAGTTCTGAGGACAATGTTAATTCAATGTTAATACAATGACAATGTAATTAAGGTTAGAAAGCTCTGGATTTATAGGTTTATTTATTTTTTAAAAATGAGCCTCAAACAGATTGGATACAATCCATGCTTCTGCCACTGGCATCTAGCAGAAACTGTAAGTTAATTAGTATTCGAGTCTTCTCCTTTAATAAGCACAGTTAACAATCAAACAATATGCATGTACATTCAATACTATGAATTTTGGGATAGATCCCAAGTACAGTCAAGTTTTGGCTGGCAAGGGACTCTCTGCAAAGGTGAAAGGCAATCCTGGGCTCAAAACAGAAAGTTAAAACTCAAGGCTGCTCAAAACTACTGGTGAGAGTAATCCCTGCTGGTCAGGCTCTGCTGGGAGGCTCTGCTGTTCTGCTCCGTCTGTGCCCTGATATCGTATGTTAGAGTTAGTTTTGAGATTTACACAACTGCACTGTGGGAACAGAGATAAGCCATAACCCCTGAGCATATACTCATGAGTGTAAGATATATACCCATGAGTATTAGAAAGTTATTTTGGGGCCATTCCAAGGCTCCTTCTGCTGTCATGCCTGCTAGGGTTATTGTTCCTTATTTCTATAACTGGTTTCCCTTCTTTGGTAACCAAAAAGCATGGGCATATAAATATGCATAGATTGATGTATGCATACTTACATGTCTCTCACACATACATATCCTAAAATCTTCTCTTTACTAGTCTGCATAGTCCTCAGTTTTAATAGGAAAACCAGATCATAGAGGCTGATATGTGAGTTCCCTCTTGTGACCAAGTGATGCTATAGCATTATGTGAAAGTAAACACAAAATATATATTAAAACCCCCAGACCTTTAGAGAGCAAAAAACCAAATCAAATTGCAGAGAACATGTCAGTTCTGAATTTTTTTGTTCACTGGCCATTGACCTAACATTAAAATAACCCCCAACTTTACACCATCTGTGCATAGTACAGAAAAGAATTAGTAGAAACATGTCTCTGGAAAAGACTGTCACAAATATGAATCAAAAAGGAAGATAAGATTGCTAAAGCTAAAATATTATTTTATCTATGCATGAATCCTAGGCCCCACAGACAAAATCCAAAGGTTGGCGGACACTGGTCAAATCCCCTCTTACAAGCTTTAGCGTTGGTATAGATTTCTCTCCTGGCAGAGGAACTGCAACAAACCCACTTCCTCCTTCTGCCAACTGGGTGAACTGATTTTCTCAAATCTGTGAAAAAAACGAGCACTTGCCAGCAGCAGAAAAAGAAGATATGGACATAAAGAGTGCATGAATGATTGGAACATAGGACCGAAGGGGAACTAAATGGTCACTGAATCCCTCTGATCTGAAGCAGAGTTTCGCATGTCTACACCATCCTTGACCAAAATCTTGCTTGCTTCCTCTGAAGTCTTTCAAAGAGTTCCACAGCTTCCATAGGTAGCCTGTCTGAGCCATAACTCAGCCATAAAACTACAAAGCTTTTTCTAGTATTAAAACTCAAAATATTTGTTGCTAATTCAGGTGCTAACTTATTATCAGTTATTTCTATTACCAGCTATTTTTCTGATCAAATCAAACCTTCAGCTGCCTACTTTGGACAGCCTTAGTCCTCCAAGGTTTGTGTTTATTCAGCGTGGAGGGCACTTCTTTGTTAAAGCAGGCAATCAGAACTGCAGTTATTACAGGCGTCATGTTCAAGACAATTTATCATCTGCTCAACCCAAAGACATTTATCAGAACCTAACTGGGTACAGTCATTTCTGAGGATTTCATTACTCAAGTCAGCCACACTGTGGTATTTACCAAACAGCTAATGACACAAAAAGTCTGAATCAGAGAATTTTTTTTTTTTTCCCCAGAACAACAATCTATTATCAACACCTGTAAAGAGAAGTCAAATGAGCTGGCAATTTATTTTAATGGTGCTCGGAAAATATTAAATCAGAGGATTAAATAATCTCTGTTTTATGGATTAGTGGGCAGAGTTACCTATGGAAAGTGTCAGGCCCCTAATACATTAATACCTTAATAGGAATTAATGACCCTGAGCAGCCTCACCTGCAGCCTCATCCACACCCTTGCCCCTGGGCCCTAGGTGCCCACTGAAGCTCAGCCCTGGCCCCTTACTACCCCCTGAGCAATGCTGCAGGCACTGCCACCTCTGTGCCTGGCCAAGGACCTTGACCTCAGACCTGCCTCATCACCAGGGACTTGCCCGCTGATGTTGGATTCTTGCTTGAATGTAGCTGCTGCCTCTGGACCTGTCTCACTGAGCTGGTTGGTAAGGTTGGTTGGAGAAACCTGAGCTGGTTGGTGAGACCCCTACCCAGCTGGTTGTGGTACCCCCCAGGCTCCCAGCCAGCCCTCATGATGCCTTGACTGAAAACTTGTTCAAAATGTCAATGACTGAATAACCACTCTCTGCTACTGAAAGGTGACATATACGTGTATTTTTATTTTAGAAATTAAAACATTGGTTCAATGGGATTTTAGTAACAAGCTTGTATTATACCACAGGAATACAACATCTCTGTTCTAAATAATTTATTTTCAGGCAAGTGAAAAACTCTTAGTATGCCTTTGTGGTGGCTCTTTCCACAGAAAAGTACAAAAAGCATCTATATCAATATTCTTACAATTGTTTTGCATTTTAATGGGCACTGCTAACTGTACATATTATTAGTTTTGCCTGAAAGACATAGGCCTAGCATATATGTATAAAGCAAGTATAATATATCTTATATAAAACCCAACTACCTTATGTACTCACACCATCAAACAAAAGGGTAAGATTACAACATACTTGGAGTTACTCCCTTTAGTGATTCACGCTTATTTCTGGAGACAGAATATTAGAATGTTATTGCATTTCCAAAAGCTTAATATTGTCTCATAAAGATTTGTCCATATAAACTCATGCTTTATCTCTTATAAAGGAAGGCTGTTGTTTTCACTAATTTTATTTCAGATTCAGTGCAGTTTACAGAAACTTTTACAAAGGAACTCGGGTGACTTCTGTTCCTAAGACAGGTTGTTTCTTGTTGCCTGCCTGTGCAGCAGCTGGTGTCTAGCAGAGCAGCTCACAAGCCTCCAGCAAACATGACATACTAACCTACTTTCTGGGCATGATCGTCATTTGCTGGTCTAGTCTGATCCGTGATGTTTAAATTGTTAGAGCTGCTGTGTTTGATCACAAAGTTCAAGTATTTGCGTTTTAAATTAAGAAGGACAGTATTTCATTGTGTTTTCAATACTTTGTGAAATACATGATTCTTTCTAAAATTAATCTTTTAAAAGGAGAAGATACAACATGGTACTTTTTTGGTTTAGCACACTGATACAAATGCAACTACTTTCAAAGATAAGCTAGCCTGGCTCTGAGTATCGTTCAGCATGGAAATGATGGTGCCTGTGTAAAACTTTTGCTGAAGCCTACGCAACTGGCCTCCACTGTTACCACTGTCAAGAGTTCAAGATAGCAAGCATGCAACCATGAGAATCTTTTGGTTATGTGGACTTGTCAGAATCATGGTCATAGTGAAAATGAAGTAGGGCTTGCATTAAAATGTAGAAGTCCTGCTATGAAATTCAGTTATGCCAAGTTAGCATATCAAAAAACCTGGCAATTTTTTTTTTTTTTTTTGTGTGAGAACTACCTGTACAAACTATTGTACAGCACGATACAGTGCATGGTTTCCTACTTGGTCTGACATCAAACATGCTTGACT
>JAVJGJ010000061.1:61199531-61214665 GCA_035590215.1 Microhierax caerulescens | reverse complement strand
AGGCTTCGGGGGCACCTCCCCTCCCCTGCGCTCTGCGGCCGGGCTGGGCCCTGCTACTGCGAGGGGTCGGCAGGACGCCGCGCCTGGAGACCTTAATTCTCGTTGAGCCGTGAGGAAGCCTGACCTCAGCAGGGCTCCCGCGTACGTGTGGCGTTCGTAAACCCCCGCCCTCGGCCTGAGGGGAGGTCAGGGAGCTGGCCGCGCTGCCTCTCCGCCGGGAGAGCGGCGGAGGACACCTCCGAGACAGGTAATGCCCAGCCCCGGGCCGCGTTCCCTCAGAGCCGCCTGCTTCTGGAGCTTCAGGTGGAACAGAAATTCCAAACCTCAGGAAGGGCTGGAATTGCTTTATCGTGGGGTTTGTGCCCTCTGAGATGGCCTGGCTGTCCCCACGCAGGGAGGGAGCAGCTGGGCGTCGCAGCTCGGGGTGCCCGGCCGTCGGTTGGAAGAGAAGGGTCATTTCCAGTGTAAAGAACTTAAATGGCCTGTTAAAGTCGGGTCGAAACAATTATAGAGAACTTGTAGAATATATTTTTTTTCCTGCCGGTGTAATGCTTGGGCAAGCCCTCAGGAGAACTGGCAGAGTTGGAGCTTCAGATGTGTTGTGTAGTAAAACGGGGGGAGGGAGGTCCTGGCTGGTGGTCGTGGTCCGAGGGCTCTTCGGGTGTGAGCGGCTTCTGAAAATACTGCATCAGTAGACCACAAATTGCTGGATTCTGTTGCTTAAATAAAACTGAAAGGGACGATGTGTTTGTATTTTTTCAGTTAAAACTAATGCAAGCATGAAGGTGTTCAGCTGAGCGCTGTTAGTTTTGAGTCTCTGAGGTTTTATCGTGAACATACTAAAAATGTAATAAACCCCTTGAGACAGAGGCTCAGAGGCTCAGTTTTGAGAAAAAAGGATTGATTTTAAAAAAGACCAACAATAATCTTGTTCAGAAGCAAAAATGCCACGCATTACAAGATCGCTGTGTCCTAAACAAACAAAAAGCTTAATCTTGGAGCTTGTCACACTGAAGGACCTAGATCTTCTGAGATTTCAGCTTAAAATGCATTTTTGATCTGTGTTTGAGCCACACTCAGCATCTGCAATTTGAGGCTGCATCAGCAGCTGCAACGGCGTCCCAGTGCTGCTTTTCTCATGTACAGCGTCTGCTGCTCCTGTTCCCCAGCCGGACTCTGAATTCCTTGGTGGTTTGAGTGGGTGACCTTGATATTTTCACTGAACTGTGATTTCTTATAGACACTATGACTAATGTGACAAATACTGCAGCTGTTAAAGACAGATCTGTAAATATTAATTTCCAAGTGTTAGAAAGTTAAAGCTTAATTATCACGATGCTTGCTTTATCCCAGTGGGTTTCCAGGCTTAGTTATTTGAAAGGTTTTTTGCTTCTCAGGAACTTCACTTCTGCTGGATTTGTTTTGGTTTGTGGTTGGGTTTTGGTTTGGTTGTTTTTTGGTTTTTTTTTTTTTTACTGTCTCTATTAGAAACCTGGTTTTATGGTGTTTTATTAATTCCTGCTGAGTCCTGGTGTTGGGAACTGAAAGGGCAAATCGACAAATTGGAGGAAGCAGTTATTTCTTTGTGGCTTGAATCTGTGATATGTTGGGTTTTAGTAATAAACCCACTTTTTTGCAACTGACACTGTAGCATGGGAAGTAGTGCGCAGCTGCGCACTAACTGAACCACTGCTGACCACTTCTCAGAATCCCCTGCCGAGACCCCATGTCATGGGACAGATTTTAATGTCTTAACTTTAGCAGAAGTTTATGGTTCTGTTACCAGGATAAGCTGCAGAAACAGTTATTTAACTTGGATTTTTCTTCATCCCTGTTGGTTTTTGTGGATTTGAGTTTGAGTAGCATGCAGCTGTGCAAAATACTTGATCACAGGACATTGAGATCAAAATGTTTATAGGGGAAAACAGCTGTATAGGGTTGTGCATCAATATTTGATACTTTGCTCTACGCAAGTGAGGATATGAATAGATTTGATAAACCTCATCAAAATGTTTCAATTCAACGACTTTGTTGCTGTTTATATTTGATAGTAATCTGGGTAACTCTGCCTTAGACTAACAATTCACTGTTATTTACATAACAAGCTCGTATTTTATTGCATTTCTGATAACTAGTTATTAATTATAAACATTTCTGCTTACATGAGCTGACATGGTTTAAGCTGCTTTGGATGGATGGTTCTTTTGGCCTTGGACACTTGGAGGAAGCATTATTAGACTGTACACCTGCTTAATGTCTTTTTTTGTTAACAAGAACTTTCAATAACTTTTTTTGGGTTTTAAATGTTGTATCTAAAGTTTTGCTGCTTCTCTCTGAAATGTGGAAGTATAAACTTCCTTCTGCGTTGAGGGGTTCTAGGACAGGTGTGTGAAAGAGAAGCTCACAATCAGGAGGTATTCCGTGGTTAGGAAGAATATTCAGCTGTTACAGGTAACGAGTCCAAAGCTTTGTGAAATTTAGAAGCCAGCTGAACATTATAGCTAGTTTTTATCAACTACATTAATAGAACTGTATTTGATACATTTCCTACTATAAAAGGATATTACTATCCTTTTCTTAATTCTCACATGTAATTTTACCATTAACAATTGTTTTGCTTGCAGCCACACTGAGAAGTGTTGGGAAGAATGCTGAAATCCTGAGTTTAGGACAGGTGGAAGGGTATACTCTTCCCCGCCTCCCCGATAGGAATGAAAGTTTATCATGAGGAAGATTTATTTGGTGTGTTTTTATAAAAGCAAACTTAGTGATATTTTTGGGGGTAAAGCTTTGAAGGATTACTTATGATGGGAGACACTGAAACAGAAACTTACTTGTGAAGCAGTATTAAAATGATGTGGGGGGAGATAGGGGACTTTGAATCTAAGCCATCTTAATGTGATAGTTTGTGATACACTGCCAGGTTGTGCAGACTGTCATCTATTTTCTGGGAGCTCATAAACAGGGAGGAGGCTGCAGGCTGGGTGGTTTATTGTTGGTGGGCTGTGGCTCCTGTCTTGCTCCTTGCCATGTGACCATATACACCCAGGGCTGGGCCAGCTGATGACTGAAGCCTGCTGCACCTTTGGTGGTAGGAGGCTGCAGCACGTGGCCTCTGTGATTTGATCATCTGTCACATAGTTCTCTAGGCCAGCAAACAACCTTGCCAATGAAAGGAAAAAGGCAGAAAAAACATTTTGGGTTTCCCCCCCGCCTGTGTTTTCCATGACTTTTAGATTATATCAGTAGTTACAGGTGGTATTGTTTACCAAACTTCACTACTAATGGTAATGATAACGCAAACATAGAATAACTTAGTTTACATTGTACTTTTGGCCAGTACAACGTAAATGCAGTTGCAACACTTGTTTCCCATAGTTTTGTACTTAATCTGACCTCACATTTCTGTTAATCCCACTGTATTTGCAGTGAGAGGTAAATTACCTTGTGTTAAGATGATGCCCTCAAGCTCTTTTATTAAAGCAAGAAAATGTTTACGTTGATGACAGCATTTTTTCCTATAATTTTTGTATGGATGTAACACAAGGTTTATTTTTTTCTCAAAACTAATAAGGTTATTGTGGCATTTTATGTGGACAGGAGGGGAAAGCAAACAGATGCTTGTGAGTGCCCCATGGCTGCACCTGCCTCAGTTCATTCATTTATTGCCTATTGTAACTTGGAAGCATTCTTCAGGTAAGAAAGCTGCTTCAAAATATGTCATGTGGTTTATAAACTTACACTTAGTGCACTTCTGTGCTGAATCTTTAAATTGCATCTCAGTGTTTTGCACTCTCAAGGATAATGTTATTTATGTATTCTGTTTACATGTGTCATTATAAACCTACCTTTTATGTGTTAGCGACTGACAGCAGTTTTGCAGATGAATTTGATGTACCATACAGAAATTGCAAAGGGACAGTCTGCTCACTTCACAGAACATGTAATACTTGTAGACTGCAATACAAGGCCACCATAAATTACAAACTTCTTCAGATGCCATCTACAAAGTTACTAATGTATATAAACTTTCTAATTATAGGCAAGCATGACTAAAGGCACAGCTCTTAAATTTTCTGATGTGTGAGCTGAGCAACAGCATTACTTGCACAGATTTTGGGACTTGAGTTTTTGCTTAGGAGATGGGGGCTGCTTCTCTTGTATTCATAACTCGTGTATTACACCCATGTTAGAATTTACAACTATAAAGCTGATATTAACTGGGTAATTTTTCAAAAGATGATGATGATATGATCTGGGAGAATCTAAAGCCTTGTGTCTCCTATCTTCTAAAGAAAAATAAAAATGTTTTAGAAGGTTTCTAAAGATGTTGAACACAATACTTTGTAAATACCTTCAGGTTCTAAACCTGTTTCAATTTCAAGTTTGTCATGATTTAGTAAGGTGTGTGTTGCTGTTCCCATAGCTTTCCATTAAACCATCTTTGAATAATGTAAACTGGGTAACTGAATTTGGAGGGTTTGCATATACTTTCTTATAGCCGACCAAGGTACTCTTTCACACAAATATACAGGGTAAGATTTTCATATTCGTATATGGGCAGATACTCATACATCATTTGTATCTTTTTTCCAGATAGTTTAATTAGCCAAAATAGTTGTTTACTGTCAAGATTGTCATGACACAGTAAGCATGCTTTTGAAGTAAAAGTGAGTAACATTTAAAGCCAAGAGTCCTTAAATTTTAAATCATTAGAGGTCATATCTTTAACTATTTTGATTCGTGTGTTTTTAGTATACAGTAAGCTGAAAAAAAATAACATTTCATTTCTTATCCGGATTTGTAATTTCTGTAGGTAACATTCAAGAATCCAGAGGTGTATCTGTGTTGCTTGAGAGTATTGATGTGACTAAAATTGTAGATAATGCAAAAACTAGATTTGTGCTGACAGTTACACCTTACCATTAGTTAAACAGTATTTTCAGGTAATGTTTGGTAAAACTAATTTGCCTGTCATATTCCTTCGTTCTGCTTCCACATCTGCCCTGCAGTGCAGTGGGTACTGTTTATCCTAGTCTTTGTTCCCAGACTGATTTTAGTCCCTCCTGTGGGTCTCCCAGACATTGCAGAACACTTTTTCTTTGGTTGGTGGCTTCACAGGTCAGTTCATCTTCTGGGACCCGTCCCTGCCTTCTGGTTAAGGAATCCATGCACACATACAGGATGACTCAACAGTGGGATGGATGTTCAGATACCAGAAGGGTGCTGGTAACTTGACAGGAACTTCCACATTCTTTGGAGGTATATGTGAAGTAAACCTCTCGTTGAATTCTACCTGGATTATATCACATGGAACTATAATTTATTTAAATAGATATTGTTTTAAAATAGATACTGTTCATAGTTTAAGTGTTCAGAATGAAATAAGCACATTTTTGCAGTAAATATTAGGGATTCGCGTTTGGTAAAAATTTTATGCTATGCAACCAATAGAACCTTTTTCTGGCTTTGCATCCCATAGTGAGTAATGCAACGTAATTTTGCTAGACTTGAAGTACTGCATTATAGAATACTAAAAATAGAAATTCTAGAGTTACCAGTTTTAAGGGGATATAACACCAAGAACAAGTTATGGCCATGTTCCATCAGCAAGAGTGTAGATACTATGTATGCCATGCATACCTTGTCATGTCTCTTCATACCTCTGGTAGTGAAAATAGCATCCATGAAGCTCAAGTAAGTTTCAAATAAAGTGAAAATTCCATTTTATCAGAAACTTACATTTTACTGACACATTGCAGATTTGTGTGAGAATAGCAAGAGTGTAGAGAAGCTTCTCAGACAACAACATTTTTTTAATTTAATTTTTGTTCTGGACTCTAATTTTAGGAAACAGCTAAATTTGTAATTCCTCCCAAGGAAGGAGGAGAAAAAAACCACAACAGGTATTTGACTGAAAAGGTATTTAGCATTTGCTAAATATAGCAAGGCTACGAGCAACTGGAAGAGAGAGTTATGTAATGGTCAATTAATACATCCACACCTAATGCTTTGCAATGTGCATTCATTGTGTCAGTTATAGCACTCAGAAGTCATAAACCATGGCTGTGTGGTTGATAATTTGATAAAGTGGTCTAGCAGCAAAATGTTTATTCATGCTGAACTTGCATCTTCGTTATGTTAGTAACACTAATGTATTGTTTAGAATTACTGCTTGGTTTTGGAGCATATTCTTCATTCACTGACTTGCTGCCTTTGCTTGTTAATGTAAGGCACATGTGTCGATTCAGGGAAGAAAAACATCTGCTATTAAACATAATTTAAAGAGTTACTACTAGCTTACCGTTCTGCATATATTACCTATCACTGTCATGAATGTAACTTTAAAGAGACTGAGTGAGGATTTCTAACAGCTGCTGCAATAGATTCCTTAATGGCTGAGGTGATTTGTCAAGAGGACAACCAGTAGTGAAGCTGGTCATACAAACATCTCTTGATTAATTGGCTAGGTTGTTTTTTCACACTTCTTAAAGAATGCACATGTGTTTGTGTTTTTTTCCTCCATAAAAATGGAGTTATGCTTGTGTGTCAGACACCTCATCAGCCATACAAGTCAGGTTTTCTAAGCTGGGGAGGTAAGTTTTTGATAGTAAAGTCTGTATTTTGGCAGCTGTTTCTGGATTTTGATCGTTCCCGCCCCCCATAATGAAGATACTATGGAAAACTTTTGACCTAGAAAACACATGCTGTGAGGGTTGCTGTGGAAGATTGTTCAGTAAAGACAGATAAAATGTTCTGTTTGTTCTTGAAGAATGCATGATTGCTTTGAGAATTTTAGCTTCAGACTGTTTGGGAAAAGATAAAGTCTGGCTGAACATGTAATTAGTAGGACATTTGAGAAGGGGCTTCATTCCACTGTGAAATCAAGTGGAATTTGAAGCAGTTAAGATGGTTGTTGAGAACTGACTGAATAGCAGAATTCAGTCTAGAATGAACTTGAGTAGATTGCACTGCTTCAGCATGTGAAAGGAGAGCTTTTCCTTGTGCTGCTCTTTTCTGAACCCTGGCTCATGTGGCAAGCGTTCCTTCATGTAGTTTGCAGTATTCTAGGGTCACTGGCCTCTTCTCCTGCTGAAAACCAGCATGTGAACCTTACTTACTTTGCTCTGTTTTGATATGTGGCCTCTGAAGTTTTTTGTTAGTTGTACAAATATTTCTCCTCTGCCTATAAAAAAAAAAAAGGCAGAACCAAACCAAAACAATACAAAAACCCAACAAAGCAAAGCAGTGGGGGAGGCAGACAAAAATTCTTGAACTGATCTGAACACATCTGTTCCAAGTTCATCAGTGTCTAAAAAGGGAGTTTATGAATTGGGTTCTGTAGTTGATAAAATTCTTTTAGAAATTGCGAGTAGCTTTCATAGTTTGTCTGCTGAATTTAAACTTAAACGTGCACAATTTGCTCCTGCTAAACTAAATTGCTGTGGAATACTTTTCTTTTTCCCTACAAAGTGCTTTATATACTATGAAGCACTGACACATGAAACTACACTTCGTAAATTAACAAACCCAGGTTCTCAACATTCAGATCAAGTTGTGCAAAATAAAAGGTATTGAGAAAGAAGGTTCTTGCTAACATCTGTGCATTGGATATTGGCATATGGACATACCTTTTTTCATAGTAATGACCTATATTTAAATGTTATTGAGTTGTTATCTCTTACTGTGTTTCCAATGCCTTGTTTCCATTCCTCCCCTATTCCTCTGTATTTTTCTAGAGACCTGCTGTATGCGAGACCTTTAGGAAACTGCGTCAAATACGCTGAATACATCGTATTGTTCCAGTGCCTGAATCTGTCATGATGAAGAGAGCTAGGCAAAAAGTTGTGGTTGAAAATGAAGCTCCTCAACCATTACAGAAAAGCAAAAACCAGAAAACTTGTTTACATGGCTCAGTGTTTGGTGAATCTGATTTGCATGCCTCAATGGACTGGGGAAGCCTTCCGCACCATGTTATTCTGCGTGTTTTTCAGTTTCTGCCTTTAGTTGATAGAGCTAGGGCATCATCGGTTTGTCGAAGGTGGAATGACGTTTTTCACATCCCGGATCTCTGGAGGAGATTTGAATTTGAACTTAGCCAGCCAGCTACTTCTTACTTAAAGTCTACACATCCTGATCTCATTCAGCAGATTATAAAGAGACATGCTGATCATCTGCAGTACGTCAGCTTCAAGGTAAGCCTTGAGTGATTGAAGGCTTTGTCACATTACTGTGCGCAATGTGTGCAGCTTCGCCATGTCAGCTGGCTTAAGTGTTGTACCTGGGAAGTCTTATGTTTAAAAATACAACTACTGCAACTGTTTCTTTCCACACATGCACACTCTCCTTCAATTTTTTGCATTAATCTTTACGGAGTAAAAAAGGATCTAACATCATGCAATACAGGGGTGAAAACTGAATGATACATTTTCAGAATATACAGGATACATAGTCTCTGAGAATCAGTGTTAGTGGCAATTTGAGTACTCAGCAGAGTGTTGTGCAGATATTTTTTTACACATGGAAGCATTTTAGGAAATAAATTTGTCTTGTGTATATACTTTATTTGCAAAACAAGACTAGACAGTGCAGAATGTCTTGAAATTTTAGAACCATATTTTGAAGAAGTATGGGTAAGGGAGAAAGATGTTGTGCCTATATAATCAGGTGATTGAATCACAAGGACATAATTAAGTAACAATAACCTTGATTTAAATGAAGGCTATGTTGATAGTCTCAGGATTGCATGAATGTGGACTACTCTAATTTGAATGCTTGATACAGGTAACTCTCACTGAGAAGATCATAGTTGGAGGTGCTTTGTGGATATTTTTGCAGTCCATCCTCCTTAGAGGATGTCGTAGTCCTAAACTGCGAAGGAAAAGCAGAAGAAAGGATTGATACTAAAACTGGGATGAAAATCAAAAGCTTTTTTTTTTTCTCAGCACTGGTAGCAGTGTTATGTTCGGAGACATCATGATTTGGTTGCACAGCAGTTTAGGGATAACCAGTTATTTAATACCTGTAATTTCTGCACTTCATATAACTGCTTATAATGAATTGACATTATAATGTCTTAATGCAACTTTTGTGCTTTTTCAGCCACTGTTTTATCATCTCGGATACTATGGAGGAGGAAGTTGAGATGAGATAGTGATTTGTCCAAAGCTAGTCATAAGGCTTGTAGTTGAATTGAGAATCAGTTCATTATTCAAGATGCAAAGGTGTTGTCCCTGCAGGTAAAACAGATTAGTTTGCTGGAGTATATCCAGGTGTTACTTTTTTTTTAGTTCTAAGAGTCTAGAACTATCCTTTTTAAAAAGATGCATATATACCACTGTTATCACAACGCCAGTACTAATTATAGTTGTTTAGGAAGGCATGAGGTTATTTGAAGAGAAGGCTGAGATTTGAGCTCTCTGTTCATACTAGAAATACAAAGCAGTCATACTCAGGAAATTTTTTGTAATAGTAACTTCCTGAACTTCTTCTCTTGAAATTTCTACTTAACGTTGTACTTTGTCCTTGTGGTAAATGCAGTCTGGTGCAGTACAGCAGAGTAGGTGTGGAACTTGTAGTCTTGGGTATCCATGATACTGTTTTCTAAATAATAATAAAGAATGACTTTGTTATTTTTAAATTGCTTTTATAGGTTGATAGTAGTACTGAGTCAGCCGAAGCAGCCTGTGACATCCTTTCTCAGTTGGTGAACTGTTCTATCAAGACACTGGGTTTGATTTCTACAGCAAAACCAAGCTTCATGAATGTCTCTAAGGTAATGTTCTACAAACTGTAACTAGAGTGACTTAATTCACTCTTAAACCACCTTAGCTTTATCACTGTGTTGTTATTCAATTGATGGTAATTTTTATGAAACAATATATATTTATCGATATATCATCTTTAATTTGTGGCATCCATTAGTATTAGGAAAATAATTACACATTGATTCCATTATTAAATTTAGTAGTGTTGATCCTTTGTGGTGTAGACATAGAGAATAGTTTAGAAGGTTTGAGTTTCCTCATTTCTGGATTAAAAGATACCATGACCATGTGCTGCAACACAGTGTTAAAATATTTGTGAGATTATTTTTTTTTCTTTGACTCTACAAGTTATAGCAGACTTACTTCCTGGAAAATAAAATAAATGACATTTTTTTTTCTGCAGATAAATTCTAAATACTTCAGGCTCATCACTATGTCCACTTACCCCTGTTTTATTTCATGAAAACATAAATCAGAGTGGATGAGTGAGTTAACTACTGAGTGTAAAGTTAATTTTTGTACATGCAGCAGTGTATTTAAACAAAGATTTCCTGGTGTTCATATTTGAATAGGCCTTTCTTTGTAACACAAGAAAGCTGATGCCTAAGAAGTGATTGTTTTTGTACTTTCAGTGTGTGCAAAACATGAGGTTTAGATGCTGAACTCCTGCCTGTCTCTTCATAAGATTATTTTTTTTCCCCCTCATTCAACTTCTCCAAACAGGCTCATTTTGCTTCAGCACTGACAGTAGTTTTCGTAAACTCCAAGTCATTATCATCAATCAAGATAGATGACACACCACTTGATGATCCTTCCTTGAAGGTTCTTGTTGCTAACAATAGTGATACTCTAAAACTGCTAAAAATGAGCAGCTGTCCTCATGTATCACCTGCTGGTAAGTACTGAATATATATGAAAAATGTTGTAGTAAAGTATCATAAAACAAGACTTAGTTTGAAACAAGTTACTCATAAACTTCTGAGTCTCTTAGCAGAGAGGCCTTTTATTGAGCCAGACTTTGGACAGTTGGAAGGGGAAGAATAACATTGCTTTTGTGTTACTGAATGAGCGTGATTAATGAAGGTGGAGGTGCTCCTTGCCTGACTGCATCTTCTAGAGTCCTGTTGTGGTTTTTTTTTTACATTCTTCTCAGCTGCTTGAGTACCTCTGATGATGAGCATTGGGAGGAAAAGCCCCCAAAATTAGCACAAGCCTTCTTTAACACAAGTTCCAAGGACTTAATCATTTATTACCGGTTCTGTGTAAGGGTAACTAAAGTGTGCTGCTTAATGCATGCAACTTTGTAAACTTAGCTAACTGGCATTCTGTGGGAACAGCCATGCAGAATCCCTGACCCACGAATCAGCAGGGTGGTGGGATAAAGGAGATGAAAGCAGTTGTATGTTTCGCAAGGTGCCGTGAGTTTTAACTTACTGAGCAAATATGTTAATACTTCAAAGTTTTATTTAAAAAACAAATAAATAGTGTGTACAAATTTAAAGAACTAGTAGTGTAAGACTGAGAGTCAGTTTCTGTAGTGCCCTCGTGTGTCCTGAGCTGGTAGTATGAATTTGCTCATTTTAGCATTCGTTGATGAAGAGCTCACTCCCTTCAAAACAGGCTTGCCAGAAAGTTCAGGGGGCCTTTGAGTCCCTTCTCACTTACCTTTCTCCTGAAACCTTGGTGCTAGGGAAAGGGAATCGTGGTCTGGTCTCTTTCCTGTATTCTTTTCCAGAGGCCACAAAAGATGCTTTAGTCTGTGTACTTCATATTCCAACAGATTAAGAACAGTTATATTGTTTATGGCTTAATTCAGGGAAGGGTCTGTTTTAGCATAGCTCTTAAACTAGGTTGCTGGTGGTCATTTAAATAGGTGGATGCTGAAGGAAGGAGTATTAGGGAAGGGAACAGTGGCCATTTCAGCTGAATCTTACCTGATTTCAGTTGCTTCCTCAAAGCTGAGGAAATTCTGCACAGGGAGGGACAACGAGGAAGAAAGATATGCAGATCAAAGATGAATGCGACTAGTTAGACTTGCTGCTTTTACTGTAAGTGTTTATGGCCAAAACCCCATAAAAGGATGTGGGTATCTAAACCTTACAGTATTTCATGGGGTTTGGATATAGGCATGAATATTCTAGGCAGTAGAATTAGTACTTGCTTGAGCTTTACAGCAAACAACTATGTTTATATTCACTTTTGATTTTACAGAGTAGTTTTTTTTTGTTCCTCAGGAATTCTTTGTGTTGCTGACCAGTGTCATGGACTTAAGGAGCTGGCTTTGAACTATTACATATTAAGTGATGAACTGCTGCTGGCTCTTTCAAGTGAAAAACATGTCGATCTTGAACATCTTTGCATAGATGTTGTGAGTGAAAACCCCGGACAAGTTGAATTTCACACTATTAAAAAGCAAAGTTGGGATGCTTTTGTTAAACACTCCCCCAAAGTCAACATTGTAATGTATTTCTTCTTATACGAAGAAGAATTTGATGCTTTCTTCAGAGAGGAAACCCCTGTCACACACCTTTACTTCGGTCGTGCAGTAAGCAAAGCAATGTTAGGTCGCATTGGTATGAATTGCCCAAGGTTAATTGAGTTGGTTGTGTGTGCTAACGGACTTCAGCCTTTGGATGACGAACTTATTCGGATTGCCGAGCGCTGTAAGAACTTAACAGCAATGGGACTTGGTGAATGTGAAGTAACTTGCAGAGGTTTTATTGAATTTGTAAAGATGTGTGGGGGCAGGCTTACCCAGCTTTCTATAATGGAGGAGGTACTGATTCCAGATAATGATTATAGCTTAGATAGACTTCATCTGGAAGTCTCCAAACACCTTGGAAGAATGTGGTTTCCTGATATGATGCCAACATGGTAAATACTCTACATTTGTGGACAAAATAATAGAATCAGGGTGTTGCTTTCTATGCAAATAAAGAATTTAAAAATGAAATCTGAGAATTGATTTCCAAATTTGATTTTGTATACCTGGAGAACCTCTAGTAGTGTAACAGCAAAACATTTTAGAATGTTTGTGGTATATTGAAAAATAAAATAGATTAAGTGTACTTAACACTTCTCTAGGTATGTGGTTTACAGGCGCTTCAAACTCCAGTGAACTTGGGCTTCTCTGACCTTCAGTTTGAATGTTCTGTTCACATAAAAATTTTTTGGTGTTTCCCCCCCCCCCCATGTCTTTGTTTAATCTTTCTGATGTAGTCAAAAGAGGACTAGAGAAACGTTTTGCCTTTAGCAAACCTATCTTTATGGGAAGCTGAATGCACTTGGTGTTCAGTATTATTTGTAATGATGTTTAATGCAGCTATTTTCCAAATATTAATGTTACAAATGTAAAAGCTTGTATATTAAAATACAACAACCCAGGTTATTTAAGTATTATCTAACTTAAACTCATGCTGGTGTATTAAAATATTGTGGTAAATAAGCTTATACTTACAAAAAAACTCTGGTTTTAAATTGCACTTCAAATTTTGTCAGATTAGCTAAACTATAGAGACTGCATTGTACCATGTGTTGTTTTTCTGTCTTACACATTATATGGATGGGAAAGAGACAGTGTTAAAATCAATGAATTTAAAAGTTCGGGTCTAGATTGGTAGCTTGGGTGAATGACAAAGCACTTTGGAAGAGTTCAAGTCTTTGATTACAAATATTTATGTCTGAATGCTGTCATTATTAAGAGATAAGAAGGTTCTCATAAATGTGGCTGGTGAGAAGGAAGGATCAAATAGGATATGGTTGTCTTTGGTTACTTTCTGTCTGGAATCAAAGATTTAGAGCAGTTAAAATAATTTACTTGCCAGTTAGAGGGTGAAATGGCCTGTAATAATCTTGCCTCTATTTCTGTGCTGTGACCCCCAATTTCTAGAGTAAGGGTTTCTGGAAGTGATCCTGAAATTTTTAGTTCAGGATTGTTTAATACTTGTTGCTATGAATTGTTTTTTGAGGAAGATGATTTTATTTTACTTTATTTTTTTCTTTCAAGGGGTAGAGAATAGTGAGTTGATGTGAATAGAGTATATATTTTTTTGTGTTGACACTTTGCACACTAAACTGAATTTTATTTAATTTTGTACTGGATACAATTTGTATACAAATTTTGCTGTAGCTATTTTCATGCTGTAGTTGTTCTATCTTCCTGTTTTTAATGAGAAGACTACATTTGATTTGCTGGTGGTATTTATCACATCAGAAGAAAATGTCCGTTTCTTCCACACTTACAATTTAGTGCAAAAATAGCAACTAGAGGGTTAAACCACTGTTATCTTGGACAGACCTGTTCCCAGTTGCAAGTTAAAAAAATTCAAAATCACACATAATGCCTGAATCGGTAATGCATTATTGCTTGTTGCACAGTTAAAAAACATCTGACTCTGGTTACTAGCACGTGTTACCCCCTCAATCACTTCCATAATCAAGGGGATTATAATTGTCATCTAAACAAAAGACTGAAATATTTCTAACCAGTATTTGGGTTAAGATGTGTGATTTGCTTTAAATGTAAACACAATAAAGTGATCTAACACATCCACTGATATTAGACTCTTACCCATCTGTTGCACCATATCCTCCTCTTAGGCAGGGTTCTGGCCTGTTAGGAACCATGTACTTGACAGACCGGGGGAGAGGCAGTGGAAATATTTGACTCTTGGGTTACAGCAAGTTAGTCATTGTCATTTCATGTTTGTGCCCCAAACTTCTGGATTTTTGATGTGCTGAAACTGTAAAATGTAATGTGGATGAATCTTGTAGATGATTGATAAGTCCTGGAGTCCTTCATGTCTCTCCAGCCGACATAACAGGATTAATGAGGTATCAGTTAGGGAGGAAACTGTTAAAATACTGCTTTGAATGTTGTCCCTTTCTCTGTCCTTCTTACTAAAGTAGCTTTTCGGTGAAGCTGTGAATGTTATCTTACTCCAGCTCCAAGCTTCTAGAAAAGTGGGCCTGCAGGTATTAATGTTGTAATGTTTGATATGATTTTTTTTGTCTATTCACTCTGCTAGCTGATGTTAATAAGTAAGACAATTGATGCTTGAGTTTATAACTAAATGTCAACAGAATTGATACTTTAGTTTCAATGTGAAACACTGATTCTTCACTGATAGTGTGGGGAGCTAATTCTAATTGAAAGGTAACTTCTGATATTAGGTTAATGTTGAATTGTACAGTTTCAGTGTCAGATTTGTTCAGTGTCATGTGTTGATGCTACGATATTGTTGTGGTTTGGCTGGGATAGTTAATTTCTGTCCTAGTGGTTGGTAGAGCGCTGTGTTTTGGATTTAGGATGAGAACAGAGTTGGTAACACGGGGATGGGTTAGCTCTTGCTAACTAGTGCTTACCCT
>JAVJGJ010000061.1:61154080-61186861 GCA_035590215.1 Microhierax caerulescens | reverse complement strand
CCACCATGTCAAGGGTGCCAAGTTCTCTCAGCTGATGCATCTCTGCTCCAAATCACAGCACTTTATTCTAGCCCCACCACCTCCCAGCTACTCCGCTGCCCACTGCTTCAGCCTTCATGTACGAGTGCAGGGAGGTGCAGGATACAGAACAGCGTTAAAGCGTGTGTTACACCTTACTACGAGCCTGTTTATGTCCAGATAACCACCAGTGTTTTGTTCATGGATACTTTTTAGGTGGAACAACTGTTTGAGCCTCAGTGGCTTCCACTTTACTAGAGTGACTGCCTATGCCCAAGAGGTTTAATGAATACAAAAGTGGGGTCTGAAGGCATTGCCCCTGATGTGCAGCCTCCTGTTTGCAGGTTGGGAGTAGATCTGTTAAGTCACAGTTCTGGATATGGACAGGGGATGTAATTCCTCTGTAGACCCTTTACATGGGCAACAGGACACCGATTTTCTCTCCCTTCTTGATGGGGCCACTGTACTTGGTGTAACACATCTTAACGCAGAATCCTGTTAACAGGGGAGAGAGAAGAGGGGGAAACTTGCTCATATGAAATGGTTTCAAAGCTTGGCAAAGTTGTAACATTCTGTAGCAAAATACAAATGACAATAAGAAATTCAGGAGTGGGAAAAGTTACAGAAAATGCTGTGATGCTCCTATAGCATCAAGAAGAGAGAGTAGCCAAATAAATAATTAACATGGAGGAGAGTGAAGAAGGGGATTAAGGTAGGTAACACTGCATGAGCAGGTCAGGCTGTTCCTTTAATTATCCAGGATGTGCAAAGGGACCAGCTTCATCCTTTGACTTTTCTAATAGTGCTGAAATGCTGCAATCCTTTCAATTTTCCTGCATTACCAGAACCTGGGTTTCAAAGTCACAGTTTTCACTTGGGTTCATGTGCAAGCACACTGCAGTTCAGGTTGGATTCATGATTTTTGGTTCAGTTTAAAGCTCTATAAACAAATCGGAGCGTTTTACAATCAGGGTTGTTTGCAAGACACTCGCTCAACTTTCAGCTCTGGTACCCAACCCTGAAAGCTGGACCCTGCTGGAAGAGCAAGGAGGGTTAGTCCTCGGCTGAGCACATTGCCAGCTAGAAACCCTATTCCTGCCTGTTTTTTTCATGCTTATTTCTTTTCTAAGAAAGTTTTTAGCCCAGCCATCTCCCATCATCCCAACCCAGGGCCTGGGGTCATCGCATCCACCGCAGCCCTGGGAGTCACAGCCTCTGATTTTGTTTGCAGGGTGACTTGAGCAGATTTTTGCCTGTTGTGCTGCAGTAGCTAGAAAAGAAAAAAAGAGAAGAACAGAAGATGAAACCCACAAAGCTAAAAATGGGACTTCCCAGCCTGGGTTGTTTAATCAATAGCAAGGTCCCTTTGGATTTGCTGTAACCATGGATCAGGCTTCAGGGAACTAGAAATTTGTTCATCTTTTAATGGAAGTTAATTGTAGGGAGGTGGTTTTTGGTTTATGCTTTGTCCAGCAATGTTTGAGGGTACTTATGACTTTAAAGCAAAAATGCAGAACAACTCGATCTGGAGGGGACATCATGGAGTGACCCACCGCTCTCCCATCGCCCCAGGGCAGGTGTCCTGCGCTGCGTTCACACCGCAGGTGTGGGGCTGGAGCTATGGGATGTCTCTGCCTGGAAGGAGACCTGAGCCAGCCCGGATCTTGGGATACTGAAATGTAGCTGCAAAAAAATAGGGCTGTGAGAGACCCACCAAGTCCATTCCTGTTCCCTAATGTGGAATCCAGTCAAAAATACAAGCTGTCATCTGCCTTTTACTAATTGCATTTTCTGTCTCCCGGGGTTTCTATATTACTGTTTCAAAGTAGCGGCCAGTAGGGCAACATCCTTTATTTATTTATTTATCTACTTATTTATGTATTTATTCCTGACTCCAGCTGTTGTCACCCACAGTCAAACCCATGCTGATCCTACAGCCCTGGCAACGTCTGGGAGAGGGAAGACACTTACAGGGCAGAAGGGTGGGGTGGGGGGGGAAAGGCAACCCCTGACTTGGTACCTGTGATAAGCCTCTGACAGCCCTGCTCCCCCCCTGCTGCCAAACCTGCTAGGGTTTCCCACGGGATGCTTTAGGAAGCATGGGACTGGTCTAGCCAAGGAACAAGGAGCTGAGGTTTATTCGTGTGCGTGAACGGCTCGACAGGCACCATCCCTGTCGGGCTCTGGGGGAAAGCAAACGGGGGAAATGATGTGCTGGCACCGAAGGTCCGGTGCTAAAAGGGTGCGGGAATCTCTAATGCCTTCCTCAAGCAAAAGAGCACTTTGTTCTAAGTAGTTTTTGTGTATTTTAATGGATTGTATATTCCTTGTGGAATCAAAGGTGATGATGTTAAACACAGAAACATCCCTGGGAACACTCTATACTCAGCGGGCTGATCTTTAAGTAAAAGGCTTCTAAGAAAACGTGCATGCTGTTAGTAATTGATATGCCTCAACTGATGCTTTCTTATTCTGTCAATATTAGTCCAACAACATTTTGCCACAACTCTTTGCCATATCTAAAAACGATTTTTCCACGAAGATGTCCGTGCAATGGGAGAGGGGTTATTTTCAAAAGCAAAAGATGGAAGAGAACAAATCAGTTCCTAAATCCTCACAGATACAGGTCTGTAAAAAAACCCAAACAAACAAAAACAAAAAAAGAAGCAGAGAACAAGAAGGCAGGTTACAATGAGCAGTATTTCTAAAATTCAGCTAACTCACCACTGGAGATCGCAGTCCCGCAGATGACTGCCGTGAGCGTGCGTTTTCACGTGCCTCGTGAGCTCTGCTTTCAAAATGAAAAGGTCTAAAATACTTTGCTTTCTATTTATAACCTCAACAGAGGCTGCCTGCAAATTTTTTCCAGCCAATCAGAAAATTTCCGTGGCCTCAGTTCTTTTGCTTGTAGATTCAGGCCAAGAGCAAGAACTGAGAGCAGCCCTGAGGTGCCCCACCAGCCTGGCTGACTGGCGGTGTAGGGGCTCCAGCCGATGTAGCAATAGCGGCTACGTGGGTTTGTTTGGCTTTGTTTGCAACGACACCGTGACTATTGAACCCAGATTTTAAGGACAATTTATAACCATTCCTGCCCATTGCACAATCCTGAAGTTTAGCAAGGTAGCTTGGGTGGAAAAGGGGAAGAGACTTTGAACGAGCTTAAAAAAATATCGGGGCAGATGGATACCTTGCTGTCCCACCATGGCTGTTGCTTCGTGTAAAGAAATTCAGCCAGGTGGACACGCATCACACATTCCAACCTCAGGCCAGAAAAATCTGATTAGGTGACCCGTGAAATGAGACCTTTGTATTCCGTTTTTATTAGCCAGCTCCATTAATGCATCCCAGATATTGCCATGTTGCTGCTGCTGAACCTTCAGCATTAACAGTGGGAGCGACACATGTTTACAATCTTCACTGTGCCTGAATAGAAAATGTTATATACCCTGTAATATTGTGGCTGAGCAAAATTACAGGAAATTGAAGAAGAAGAGAACACTGGAGCAGGAACAAGGCCACCTCGAGTGTTGTTTCTGGGAAGGGAGGGAATGCAATGCCCTGGTTTGCAGCCAGGAGCTGGAAGTTGTTTGTCTCCTCAGCTCTTTGGCCGCCCGGTCTGCGCCGCTGGAGCCACTGATGGTTTCGTTTCTCTGTGCGATTGAAACTGGAGAGCCCAGGTTAGGTAGGGCTTCGGGTCGGGGCTCTCAGCCAGGATGTCGTGCCATCGCTGTCCCTCTTTTGTGGCACTAGGTGGGTGAAAACTGGCCTTGCATCCCCAAACAGAGCCAAGAGCAGTTCTGCCGCTCAGGGTTCAACCCCCATCTTTGCCGGGGATGGAAACACCAGCTGCCGGCAGAAGCTGCTGATCAGAAGCTGCATTTCTTGGGAAAAGAAAGTGATGCTCTCGGGGTGTCTTCAGGACATGCTGCTGACTTCTCTTTTCCCCCTCTCCCAGTGAAGTGTCGTCCAACTATGTCCCTTATGGCTGTCACACGGTGACAGTGACAGGGTAATAGCTTGGCTTGGACAGAGCCAGCGCCTGAGCCCAGCTGATGGCCGGCTGGAGTGGCTTCACAGCCTGGTGGAGACCACGCGAGGTGTTTCAGCTCCAGACCAGCCACTGCGAATCAGCGAGGCGGGGAGTCGCGCTGGTCCTGCTGCAGGGAGGCGTGTAAACCCGCTCCCATTTAAACCTGCTCCCATTTGAATCCCTGCAAGATTTTTTTCTCCAGAAGAAACATTCCTGGGTTACTGTTTTCCTGCTCATCAGATGCTGTATGTAGAGGGTGGCAAGATCTATCTGACGGTAACATTTTGAAACAATCTGTAGGGCAAAAATTGGCAGTACCTAGCGCTCTGTGCAATGCTTCTTGTGCCCAGGGCTCAGCTACGCCAACCCAGATAAAAACTGCATTATCTTCCATTAATTTTGTTTGTTACTAATTTTGTTAGAGACCTACCAATCAAAATCAAAGAGGAGTAAAGAATGAGTCAAGTAATTCTGTTCATTTCCTCAGAAGCTCAGAAAATGAGCTTTTTTCCTAATTCTGTTACTAATAAATATCCTGAAGGCCAGGTACTTTCTCCGTTTCAGGCTGCACACGCAGTTTGGTGCAGCGGGGGTGAATGCACCGTGGTGAGATGCAAAGGGAAATGCCACCAGCATCAAGGGCATTCTCCAAACACAGCAGCAAGGTCTCTTGCCATCGGCCCATGCCAGCTCTGATATTTCTCTGGCCCACAAGAGAGCAGCCACAACAGCCAACTTCTGCTCTTGTCCAAAATCGGTGTCACCAACGCGCTTGGCCACGTGGACTGTAGAAAATGTGCACCGGCTCTTGTGTCACACTGGGAAATCTGGATTAAGACCTTTTGGGAAATCTGGATTTTCAAGCTGTATATCAGTTTCTTCAGAGCCTTTTAATAAGCGACTGCCTTGCTGCCGCCGAGGTGTGGAGGATGGGGAGACTGTGAAGGTCTGCAAAGCACAGTCCCTGCGCCCCTCTGTGACACTGTCTCAGCTTTGTTTTGATTTTCTAACTGGGTTGAAACGTTTTTACAGAGCTAATTGAGTGAATTAAACATGGTAAAGCCTAAATTGTTTGTTGACTTTCTACATTATACCCTGAGATAAAGATCAGGGAGGTAAAAAGCGATTAATGTAGATGTTGTGTGGACCGTGCAAGAGCAGTGGATGCTTCGCTCGCCTTCTCTGTGCCCACCACGCTGCGTTTCATGGGGGTTACAGCCTTATTCTGTGTCTGAACAACCTTCCAAGGACCGAAGCAATGCATGAAACCTACCCATTTCTTTATATTTCGCTTGTTGCTAGCTGTAGCTGAAGTTGTGTCTTTTCCTTTGCAGGAAAACCAGTTGCAGAAAGGTGGTAGCGATTGGCCGTTAATTAATTTTGCATTGCTGGCAGGTGTGGGAAAGAGTTAAAGCAGGACAGGGAGAGCAAAACCAAGGGCAGAACCTGTGTGATGCAGGCAAGGAAGCCTTCCTTCAGTCGGGAGGAGATGGGGAAACTGTCTGGGAGGTGAGTGAGGCAGGACAGGACTTTTCCTCATCTCATACGGTGCTGGGAGCCACTGAGAAACAGAGGTAAAATGCGAGTGGGGGAAAGGAAATCCTCTCCAGCAGTAGCTGCAGGGCCTCAGTGGTGTCCAAGTTTGGAGGGGAAAAAAAAGCCCATGAAAACAGCTCAGACACTGCAGCTCTGTAGGCTTTGCCTGGCAGCCTGTGGTTCGTGAACCCCCACTGTGCTGCGTTTGGGGGCAACACTGGGGAAGGGGGGAGTCTTGCTTGCAAAGGGATGAATCAGTAGTGAAGTGGTGAACTACCGATACTCCAATAAGCACCACAGCGCAATCAAATTAAATGTAATTTGAATAAGATTAAATTTAAAAGACAATGACATTAAATCTTAGCTCCAAAACTCATCCAACTCACTAAAAGCAATTTCCAAAATTGTAACCATGCTGGGATCTAATAACGTTTTCATTAAAGAGGCAGTGTTTGACTCAGCCTGTCACTTAGCAATATGAGGGTTTTTTTCCCCTGTTATGGAAGGGATGCGAATAGCTGTAATAGTTTCCTTTCTGTTTTACCAATGACTGAATTTGTTGGCAATGCTCTAAAGGCTGTGAATTCCCAACTACCTTATGCTAAAAAAGCTCTTTGCTCCTCCTCCCACCCCTTCAGTGTTGAGCTTTTGGAACACAGGTATGCTGAAGCTCACAGCCAGCTCTGCGTTCTGCTTTACCAGAATTACCCAAAATATAAACCCAACAGATAGAAGCCTTCTCATTGTCTTCTGCTCGCCAGTTAGTACAACCTGAAACACTTAAATAGACTTAAAAGACCTTCAGATTCAAATGGAGTGAAATCCCTGGGTGCGGGTAGATTGCAGTGAAGAGACGGCAGTTTGGTTACCCAAATGTCAGGTTTTGGAAATATCCAGGTTTTGCAAGATTCTAGCTTAATTTCTAACATGAATTTAAGGGAAGTAAACCCTGAGACATGGTACCACAGATGTCTATTATCAATGTCTTATTTTTCTTCAGTTTGTGGGGGTTTGTTTGTTTGTTTTATGGTGGCAAATGCCACATGTGAGCCGTTCAAGGTGATGAGCTGTAATCCCATGTGCCAGCACACTGTCCCTCTTGCTGTGCTGGGTTGTGTTGCTTGTGTTTTCTGGAGACTGCCAAGTGCCTAAAAGAGGGCCTGAATTAGTCAAAAAGCTGTCTATGTGGATAACAACATTTTGTTTCTGTTAATTATGCTTATTAAAAAAAAAAAGGAAAATGGAAAAACAGAGCATTGTAGAGAGCACTGTGGTGTCCAAAAGCAGCTATTTCATTTGCATCCCCTTCCCTGATAACATCTTGGACCTTTACAGAAATAGGAATTAGTTTATGGTCAAAAAGTATTTTTCTAAGATTTTTTTGAGGCAACATAGTTGTTGTTAGCATGTAATGGATTCCTGAAATTCAGCGTCCAGCTGGTGTAATGGGCACTGAGGGAAAGGTTGGTAATGAAACCCGATTTTACTAATGAGTGTAATTTAGAGGGACTTTATTGCAGAGTTTCACAGGAAATAGTTTAGAAACATTCAGCCTGTGGAAAAGAAGGGTTTTGCGGTTCCTCAGAAAGCCTTGCTTCAATCTGTAGAAACACATAGTGGTTTTTTATTAGTTAACGTGAGCAGCTGAAGATGCTGTGTGTGTGATCATGAAAATGCACTTATCCCTGCAGCGCTTCCCTGGCCGGGGGGGAGCTGCTCTGCCAGGTGCCCCCCCAAACCCAGGCAAGGTGCCCTCTGCAACCCTTTGCACCACTCTTCAGTTTAGCCCGTTGCTAGCTTAAAATGCGGTTGGTTTCTGTGCAGAGCTGCCTGCTGGCTTTTGCAGGAAGAAATTTCTTCGGAGTCCTGGGGCACGGCGGGGTGCGATGGGGTGAGCTGCACCCGTGTCCCTTCCTTGCTTTGGCCCCAGGATGCCCCTCCTGTCCCAGGAGAATGGTCACTCCGAGTTCTCCATCAGTGGCCTTGTCTCTGCTCTTGTCCTGTTGTTGGGAGCATTTTGGGATGGTTTTCTTCTTCCAAAAAAAACAAAGGAGCAAGAACTCATCTTGGCAGAGCTGGGCTCATGCAGGAGAAGCCTGTGGAAACCTCGTCCCAGCCAGGTCTTGGCTTTGGACACCTGAGAAAGAGGGATGGGGAGCACTCATCCTCCAGACCATAAAGGTGTTCAGGAGATGAACTGGGCTGTGCAGGGCGCAGTGAAAATTGCTGGGCTCCCACCGCCCTCTGATGAAGAGCGGGTGCATGCAGCCCTGCCCAGCAGCCCGTCCTCATCCCCCTGCACCCTGATACCTGTGTATGTGGACAGAGATAAAATGTCTCTCTGTGTGTATTTTTATTTGCCACATGTATCGCTCCTTCTCTGATTAAGAGAAGCCCAGCCCCAGTGCGGGCATTTATGGGGATGCTCATCAGCATCTGCCCACTGGGATGAACTGGTATGTGCAGCCACTGCCTCCTCAGGTGCCCTGTGATCCTTTTTTTTTTTTCTCTTTCTTTTTCTACTTTGCATGTGCAATCCCTGCCGTGCCCATGTGCTGAGGAAGGGATGTGTAGTGCAGAATGAGTCCCTTGCCTCCTCTGGGGACATGCTTGTAATCTGACATGAAATGCAGAGCTGGCAGCTGCTATTAGCAGAGGTTCCTGGGCAGAAATGGACAAGTTGCTTTGCTTTCCCTCTGTTGCAACATCTCTTAGTCCCCGCACCTCCTGCCATCCAAGGCTGTGCTCCAGCACCTTTGCTTTCATTTGGAAGAAGGAACAGAGACATTTATCTCACCTCAAATAGTTTAATTCAAAATCCCAAAGCAGGTTCTGTGGCGCCCAGGATTCCAAATCCCCCCTGTCCAGGTACCCCAGCCTCCAGGATCAGCCCACAAACAACAACTCCATACTTCACCATTAGCAGCAAGGAGAACTGCAGCATACTGGATATTTAAATATGAAAGCCCGTGCAGATGACTACAAAAATAAGTGATACTGCTGTTGTGGTGGTCTTCTGTGTGCAGCAGGTTTTCTTTTACGCTTTCAGAGGAGCCGTTGTTGGATTTTTAAAAGCTGCGGGCAGAAAAGGTGGTGCAGGAGTTGAGGCTGCTTTTGCTGATCGGCAAAGGCAGGTACCGCCTGTGCCCCTTCCCTTGGGGCTGGCGGAGCCCTGCCCTCGCGAAAATAAAGACTGTGTGGGAATGGCCTCTTGGCAGGTCTCTGAACGGAAACCATATAATTATAAACCACTGTCTAGCCTAAAGTACTGCAAAGTGTTTAAGCTATCGTATTTCCACGGCTCATTCAAAGGTATTTTTAGTGTTGGTGGAAAAAGTTGCTGACTCTAGGTCAAGTAATCCCTCCTAAAGGCTATCTATGGCCCCGATTCGGGAAAATGAACCATTTGCTTAAATGTTTGTTAGGATGAAGCCTCTCTCCCTTCCCTTGCCCAAGCCCTTCCATGGAGAGGGCTGGGCCTGGAGCACAGGCATGGAGAAGGAAGACTGGCTTGCATTAACATCCAACGTAAAAAGTCTGCTACTGCTAGAACGTAGATGCTTGTCTAAGCATCATTTCTCTTACTCCCATTGCACATACCTGCTTTTGCCAGGGAGGAGGCAAGCGGCGAAGGAGCTGCTTCCATAGGCAGAGCCTTGGCTGAGGCTGTTCATGGCTCATGAATCCAGCTGTGCAACACAGCTGGCTCAAGGGCTTAGATTTATTTGTTTTTAACACAACTCTCTTGATAATGATGGGAAGACATCACTGAGCTATCGCTCGCTGGGCAAAAAAAAAAGCCAGAAGCTGAGAGTTTGCATTTGTTATCCTGTTTGTGTGTTTGGTGACTTACTGCTCCGTGGTCATGACTGGTGGTCTCCATCGTGCCACTCCGGACCCTTGTGCTGGGGGCTGTGTGCAAGCCCACCCAAAGAGATCTGCACACAGGGTGGGTGGGCTGGACCCGCGGGAGGGGGAAAGCGGCAGGGGACCATGCTGGCCGAGCCACGGGCGAAGGGTTTAGCCTGCTTTTTCATAGCCAACTTCCAGGGGTCTCTGGGTGATGGAGAAGAGCTCTTCTGCACAGAGCCAAGCAGGGCACAGGGCGGGGGACCGGCTGGAGGGTTTGCTGTTGGCAGCGGAGGTGGGTGATGCTGGCAGGGTGGAGGTGGGTGCTGGTGGCTTGACAGCACGTGGGAGGTGGCTGGTGTAGGGATGGGCTGTGAAGAGCCTTGAGATGCAGCTGAACTGACGAGTTTGATGTAACAGAAGGGCAGCCATGGAGAGGGGAGTGATGTGTTATGGTGACAAACCAGAAAATGGCCCCAGGCTCCTCCGAGTGAGGAGACAACCTGTGTTAGAGCCACGGACGCTGAAGCCAGAGTGCACCACTGAGGCCAGCCAGATGAATTATGGCTTTAACTACAAAAATCAGTCCATTTTATTGAAACGCTACCAATGAGTATCCAGCAGGAACTCTTTCTTTTGGGCAACTAACCTCAGAGTTGAAGATGTGAACATGTCCAGGGCCCCCTTTGATACATTTGAGGTGTCACAGCTGCTTTGTGATACCTTCAATGCCACTTCAAGCGGTGTCAGCCCCCGCTGCTGAATACGTGCTTCAGGTCTGATCGCTGCACCGTTAAGAGGGTTTGTAAATAACTCCTCCTTGTGCCATTAAATCCACAGTTCATTCCCTGCCCTGGTATTTTATCACTTGGGTTGCTGATAAATTTCCTGTGTGGCTTCTCTTGGAAAACAGCCTTTTTCTTGCTAAGTGTTTTCTTCCGTTAGTGCATGAGAGTTAATTAAAACCTCCCCAGGATTTGTCGCTTTAATGAAATGATAGCTAGGGAAGATTTTTTTTTTCCTTTTAAGAAACAATCAAGTTTCTTCAGGTAGTCTGCATGCTCCTGCGGCTCTGACAAGAAATTCCTGCTTTTTTGCAAGGTCTTTGGCCACACAGCATTGGGTTGGTCATATTGTGAAATGGAGGAGACCTGTGGCTCTGGAAAACTTCATGGACTAATGGTTTATTATGGAAAACTCAGAGCTTTTGATCTCAAGCCGTGGTTACCCAGCTCAGAATCTGGATGATGCCTCTCAGATTTGCCCTTTTGCCCCTCAGGAGCAGACTGTGGGGTGAGTCCAGCTCACACAGGACTGTGGATCCCCAAAACCTGGTGCACGAAGGAGGATGCCCTGGGCCATTTTGGCTGGCTGGTGAGAGCTGCTCAGGCAGTGAGGGTTGCTTGGCCCCTCTCCAGGTGTTTCGGAGCCAGATGTGCCCAGACCAGGACTGCTGGATGCATCTCCCCTTTTACTCCTGGATGCTTCTGTGATGCTGTCCTATGCGCCGATTTGTATACCTAGGCTAAAAGATGTTTAACTTCATTGCTGGAAGCAAACTTGCCAGCTACACATAGTCATGGCTGATGCTGGATTCCTGGTACCCAGAGCACAGTTTGCACCCCTGGTCATCTCTAACTGGGGTGAGAGCTGTTTGGAGCCACGTTGTGGTTTTGTCTGTGCTGTACAATTGGAAAGACGCCTTCAAGAAAAAAATAATTCTTGTACAGGACAACATATGTGTGTAGCTTGTCTAAAGGACTCGAGCCCTCGGCAGTGCCCGGCAGAGGGTGCAGTGGCTTTTCATGCCTGCACAGCTGGGTTTTAGGGAAAGGATGTCTTCATCCCTCACTTTTATTTTTTGCTTTTTTTTTTTTTTTTTTTTTTTTTTTTTTTTTTTTTTTTAGAAGGGCAAAAGAGATTGCATGGTCATTTTTCTGCCTGAAAACTGAGATTACTTAATGCCCATATAAAAAACAATCACTGCCATACTGTAAAGTTAAGTAGAATTATAGTCTGTTCAGAAAATCCTCTTTGATATCCAGCTGAAGCGTTTGTCAATAGACAAACAATTGGAGGTTTATAACTGTCCTTTTATATTTAATTTCATATGCTTTTATGAAGCATTTACATATCAAACTTTGAGTTGTTAAAGTTCTGTAATGCTTTTTGGGGTGTGCTGTTCCCAGTGTTTGTGGCAAGGAGAGGATATTGCTTTCCCCATGTTACAGGTTCTCAGTATCACAGATGCCACAGGATGGCATTATCAGGTGGATCGGTTGAATCTTTAGATTCTTGCTTCCAACCCGCACACACGGTGCAAAATTAGCTTTCCTTTAAATTGAGCACGAAACCTATCGCAGTGCTCAGCAGCTGCTCCTCCCCGTCCGCACAGGCTGACACGAGCTTTTCCCCTGCGATAACAAGCTTTAAAACCCGTCCACACAATATGCACAGCTGGGCAGGAGGAACGCGATGGCACAGTTGTGAAGCCCTCCTTTGTACAACCAGCTTCAGAAATCGCTTGGGTCCGATCCTTACATCAAGCAGTCATGAAGAATTTCTTTGCCACCGAGGGTCAGCCAAACAACGCCGGAGAGCGGCCAGGGATCAAGCAGTTGCAAAGTCTGTTTTTACACTTTTTTTTTTTTTAAAAAAAAAACCAAACAAAAAACCCAAAACAAAAAAAAAAACCACAAACCAACAAAAAAACGACCCCTGCCACTACCACCCCCACCCCAAAACACTGCTCCTGCAAAAAGCTAGCAGGCATGTTGTCCCTGCCTGGGCAGGAGCAGGGCATCCTCGCTGCATGCCTGCGTGGGCACACTGCTGCCCTGGTGTGCTAGCACCCCTCGAGAGGTGGCAGAGGGTAATTTTGCTAGATTACAGACTGGGGCTTGATGCTGAAGGCTGACTTGATCGAGGCCTTGTTATTCTCATAGCAATAAGCTTTCGTGCCATGTTCACCCACTGGTGAGCTGAGTGACACCAGTGCCAAGTCCCCAGAAGGCTCCCAACCCCTTTGCAGCACTATGGGGATTTATTTATTTTATAGTGCCAGTTATGATTGACAGAAATTGGCATGGGGATAATGAGGACTGCTGCAAAAATGATCTCTGGCTTTGCAAAATCTGCTCTTTGCAAACATCCAGTATGTAAACTGTACATCTCAAACGGGATGAGGCTTTTGTGGTCTCTTTGAGACCTGGAACACTGTAACTCAGTGCAGCCTGATTGGATTCAGCCTCCTAATTTGAGTCTGTAGTCTCTTCGTAATGAGCTACAGATCTTACAGAGATTATTGACGAGATACCAGTGAGTGTGTCGTGAGCAAAGTGCCAAATTTATTCCTCTTGCTAAGGAAGAGAGAGACAAGACTCTGGCGATGCTGCGTGCTGGCTGCGCCCAGGCAGAGCACCCCTCTGCGCCCCGCTGCTCTGGCAGCTGCTGCGTTAACCTAACGAGGGCCAAAACCCGATCTCATTCCTGTAGGAACCGAACTGAGCAATTCAGGTCCCACATTCAGACCTGCTGCTCCCACTGACATCTTAGGGCAATGCCAAGGGCATCAGCTCAGGTCTGGGACCACATGCTCTCCTGCTCGTGGAGGTTTGATTTCTTTTGAGCTGTCTCTAGACATCACTAAAGGGCTTGCTAACGTGTTTGAAAAGCCTGTTATTTCTCTAAAAGGAGAAAATTCCTTCATTTAAATGTGGCACTTCTTTGTGTTTGTAAGTGCCAACGTGATCCTTAGACCAGGACTTGGCCAGCTTCTGCTGAATCTGCTCAGATGTGCTGGGCTCAGACAATCTGGCTGTAAGAGGCACAAATTCAGCAGCTCCTTGACACTGTTCTCCTGGTAGACAGAGAAAATGAGTCATTTCTGCTTCCTCCTTTCCTTCCCAACAAAGGGGCTGAGAAATTGGGTGAACTTCCCACATCGCTGAAAGAGGAAACCAGCCAGATGCTGGTCAGTATTCCTGCTTCCTCATTACTCGTGTGGTGAGTCAAAGACTGACGCGGTAGGAAGGGGCAGTGTTTTTATTTCTGATGGTCATTTCCCTGTGGAAAGGCTGTGCCCCCCCATTTGCTGTTGAGGGTGCCCTAGAATGCAGTAGCAGCGCAGAACATGATTTCTGTAGGAGGATGGTGTCGGGGCACGTTGGGGGGAATTCTTGTGGAGGGCAGGATGAGATCATTTCACCCAGTTTTCAAATCCAATACTTGCCTTCCTTGCGCCCCGTGCCCCTTGGTTCAGAGCGGAGCTGTGGTGGGTGGCAGCCTCAGCAACTCTTTCAGCAAATGACCACGCGATGCCCTGCATGATTTGAGCTCCCGCAGTATTTCCAGTGGAGGAAGGAACCAAAAAGGTACAAAGGCCCCTGAAAAACCTTCCTGTGAGATTTCTCAGAGTCTTGAGTAAACTCAAAATCTTATTCAGACATGAAGGGAAGAGGAGGGGAGTTGCTAGGGCTCTTCTGCCATGACCTGGCAGTGTGAGCTTGTCCCCAGCAAAAGGCTGCTCAGCTCTGATGATAAACGGTCCTGAACAACCTTTGGCCAGCTCTTGCTGGCAATTAATAGGTGACTAATCAATACAGGTAGGTAATTTCCCTCGTGACCAAAGCAAGCTGAAGCCGTGGTGTGCAAGCACACCATCGAAGCTGCACCCTGCCCTCACCAGCCCTTCGGGGAAGGAAGCCTCGCTCCACTGGCCCACCGTGCTTCCTAGCAAAAAGTTCAAATCCTAATGTAACTATATATATTTTCTTCAAAAATGATGAAGCAATGTTTTCCTACTGAAATGTTATTCCACCCCTCCCTGCAAGTGAGACTTCGTTTTCGTTCTCTTTGAAAAAATGTACATCTCGTCTCAGCTCTGCCTCTGTCCTGGTCTCAATCTTTTGCATTTGCAGTTAATTTCCTACTTCAAAGAAATACAGAAAAGTCTTTGATTTACTAGATTGGCTAAATTCAATATCTTTCCCAGAAACAGTGGCTCAGTGTTTCCTAACAATAAGTTCAAATGCTTGAATGATATAATTTCCTCACTTCTGACACTCATCAAAATCAGCATATTGCATCCAGTTCGGTCTCCTTCATATCCCCATGGCAAGCTTAGCATAAATTTTATCCACTTTAAACAATAGTTGTGTTTGCCACACAGTGTCCTAAAGCTGCAAGGTCTGATTCGTGATACGAATAACATGCACAGTTGGACACCTACATTAAGTATGTATGATGAGATCACTTCCAGTAAAATCTTGAAATGCAGTAATGTGAAAAACATCTGGTTGTTGTGCGTTTGATTTAAAGTTGGAAGTCCTGGACAAAGGGACTATACATTTATTAATGAGTTCTGTGCTTTATGGAGGTTTCCATGCAATTTACTCATTAGACTTCAAAAGCAGGAAATTATACAACCTTTTTGATTGAAATTAGCTAATTAGACATCAAAAGTAGGAAAATATATGATGTCTCGATGGAAATCAATTATTGCATTGGGGTTTTTTATTAAAAAAAAAAAAAAGTCTGAATTTAACATAGCAATTCCCTCCTATAAACCCACCACCGATGCAGTGTGTGTGTGTTTATGCACACGTGTGCCAAAAATGAAATGGGGAAAACGATTTGGATGTTGGGAGTTGGCCACACCAAGCCGTGCTGGAGCCTTAGCGGGAGATGCTGGTGCATGTACAAGGAGTAAGGTCAGAAGAGGGGATCCAGGGGTTCCCATGGACAATCCTGTGGCCCTTGCCAAACGTTTAAAGCCATGTGGGGTGGCTACAAGAGGTCTCTTCCCCAGAGCAAGGAGAGGCAGGGATGAAGCACAATCTCTCCCATCACCTCTCACCTGGCTTAGTCCCTGCTGTCACCTTTGTGCCCTTGGCAGAGCCCGCTGCTCCGGGCAGTCGTGCAGGAGCGACTTGGTGTCTGTGTCTCCCCAGCAAAAATGTACCGTGTGTTAAGGCGTATCAGTGGTGAGCCATGGTAACCATGGAAATCCAGCTGTTTAACAAATTGTGGAGAGGAAAATCCAACAGAGATGGCCAAGGGGATGGATTAGAGCTGCCCCTTGGCAAGCACGGCACAGAAACTTGTGGGTTTTTTTTCTTTTTTTTTTTTTTTTTTTTTTTTTTAAGTAAGTGTGTACGCATGTGAAATTTCTAATTTTTCATTCCTGGCTGAGTGTCTACTCAGAGATATGGAAAATATTTGCAGGGGTGTTGCAACGTCTCCCATGTTTTGTTTGTGGTCCCGCCTCGCCTTGCTGAGATGGCCTCTGTTTGCACGTGGGTGCTGCTGTGGCGGGGTGTCCCCCTGCCCCCTCCGCTTCTGAGAAATGTGCTCTTGGCATCCCCAAAATCACATGCTTGGAGGGAAGATCCCCAAATATAGGGAGAAAAAGTTCCTGGAAATTCTGCCAAGGGCCAAACCAGCGTGCCGAGGGGCTGAGGGTGTGTGACCCCTTTGCCCATCACAGCTGGGACCTCTCTTTCTATACATAAATCTTTGTATTTGACCTCTCTGTTGTTCTCCCGTTGTCCCCAGTTCCTCACAAACATCCTGTTATGCTGTTTTGATCATTTTTCAAATGTGGGAGCTGTAATGGCAGATCTAGACTGGAAAAACCTAAAAAATACGGGTTATAAGACACATTGGTGTTTCTGAAATTGTTTTGTGCTGTTCTGGCTGATGCTGCTTAAAGGTGCATTTGTTTCTGTATTTTATTTGGTACTGCTGAGTATTTTGCTGCATTAATCCCTTAGTTTCTTATAAATGTGTATATATATATATATAAACTATGATGACTTTAGTCTTTATAAGCACTGCTGCAGAGAAAATACGGATGGCAGAGAGATACATCTCTGCAGCAGTCACCGTATTGTCCTTAGAAATATGGGCAGCCAACCAAGCATCGTTTAAGGAGTTTAGTCCTTAACAATTATTATTAACAGAACAGTTATTTCTGTCTTCCCTCAGGCTGCCTTTTTGGCGTACAGATACACAAACCCCTCGGCTTGGGCGCAGTGGGGATTAATAGGACCAGTTTCCACCTAAGGTGCAGTTCCTCACCAGAAATAGGGATGTACCTCAGGAGCTTTTGCAACCCCCTTTCTGACCAGTGGTTTTTAACTCCCTGTGGTCTGGCTTTTGGCTTTTGATCTGTCGGGTCCAGCAGCCGTGGTTCGACCTGCTGCGTCCCCCTGCACGGCCGGGGGAAATGGCTGGGAAGACCTGTCCTCTGGATGTGCAGACAATTACAGACGGCCAATTCCTGGAAAATATTCTTCTAAGGAAACCGTCTGTATATAGTCTGACTCATCTAAAAGCAGACTGAGAAGACAAGTCACCTCTCATGTTTATACATGGGGCTAATGTTTTTTTAAAAAATTCTTTTCAAGTGGCCCATTACTATATACCTAAGGCATGTTCTGCTGAGCCCGCTGCGGGTCAGTTCCCATGAAAGCACAACCGAGGCACGACAGTCCCAGCTACTACAGAACATCTGCTCTACGTTTTCACATGATTTATGGTAACATGTTGCAAACATATATGCATATGTGTGTGCATATATATATGAAAGAATAATACATTAGAACTGATGAAAAATCCTGCTTATTACTCTAATGCCAACAAACTACTTTCTTACATTTTGCAAACGATTTGCTGTCCAAATTCCTACTTGCATACTTGCATAATAAAATAAGAAGAAAACAGCAACTCTACAGATCTTCTTCAAACTGCACTTTATTTTTCTATATGGAAAGATTATGGGGAGATTTATATACACTATTTCTTTATTCCTACAGTTACCCAAGAGTAAGGTACTTAGCAGGAGTATACATCAGCTTTGGACTGTGTGGAATAATTTATCTTTGTGGAATAATTTATCTTTGTGTAATACCAATGAAAGTCTCTAATTATTTAAGAGCTTACAGGGTTTACAACATTAGCTCAAATTCCTCACATTAAGCTCTTCATTTGCTGTTGGTTCTGAAAAATGTGGTAGCCCTTGGAAGAAAGGGCAAAGTTTTTTGTAGACAGAGAGAATTCTGAGCTATCATTTAGCGGGAAGTTTTCTTGAGGAGTGTCTCACAGACCAGATTTCACAACTTCTGTGCTTTTGAGCTTGTTTCTTGCCACTCTACCTTTCTTTTTTCCTTTAAATGGGAAGGACTATTTCTTCTTCCGCTTCTGCTTTTTACAGTCTAAGCAGAGCATGAGGCAATAGCACCAGGGACTAATGTTAGTGCCAGACTTTTCCCAGTGGGCAGACAAAATGGGAAACTCAAATTCTAACTGTATAAACTGAAAAATCCTCCGTGAAGATGCCCAAGGGCCTAAGGTAGCACTTGGGCCGGGTTCTCAGCTGCAGTTGGTGTGGATGGGTTGGCGAGCACCATTCATGCTGCTGGTTCGTTAGTGCTGGTGTTACGCTGGGATTTCTGGTCTGGTGAACCTGCTCGTGGTGGAGAGCACAGGCTTGGCCTGCTTGAAGGTGACAATTTGAGGTAATAGGTTTATTCCAGATGTTGCGTGGCAATAAGCAGATGTGAGATTTTTCCCCTCTCTCTCCTCTCACCGTTCACGCTAATCGTGATGATTTCATCCTCCCACACGTAATACCCAGAGCCGCAGCCTCGGGTCCCCTCCGCGCCTCCGCCAGCGGCTGGGAATGAGAAGCAGCCCTCGACAGCAGCAAGGAGTCTACTGTAGGTACCGGGATGTGGATGAATCATGGTCTGCAATTATGTCAGACTCTGCAATATGTTTCTCATTTGCTGAACTAAGGCTTTTGTGAGACAATAGTGCAGTGTGTGCTATGTAAAAGGCAAGAGAGCTGAAGGACAGCAGGGAAGCCACAGCAACAAGAAATAAGTAGCCCACGGTAGATGTGGACCCTGCTTCCTTCGCTAATTTTTAGTTTAAGTTCAATCACTTAAATGACATCGGACTTACTGTCCCAGGAAAATCAGTATTGCCACGCATGCTCCTTTCTTCCTTTAGGCTGCTTAGAGCCTTCCAATGATTAGGGGGAAAAAATGTTCTTATTAATCATTCTTAAAAAATAATAATTGGCAATTATGTAATAGTCATTCATTAGTCCATTAATCAGAATATACTGGCACATCAGGCTCTTGCTGCTACGACCAAGGAATCCAAAGCATGTACTCGGTGGAGGTCACTGGCCCCGTTCTCAGTCCTGGGCACATGCTGAGGTGTGGTGCAAGGCGGGGGGCCGTGGCCAGGACCATCACTCCTCGTGATGAGCGGTCCCTGTCCGCAGGCTGTCCCCGGCCATGGAGCCTTCACAGCCACTGCAGGACTCCCCACGCGTGGGTGCTCTGATAGAAACTCGTAATGCCATTTCTTTGCGCTGACTATTTTGGTTAAGAGCGGTATAAAGTTACTGGAAAATGAATAACCACCGTTACAATTGTCAAAGCAAAATATTTGCAGAGAGCTCTGCTCCCTGGTTTCACCTATCTCATTTTTCACTCTGGCTTTCTGTCCTTCCATCCCACCTCGCTCCTCAAACCGGAGCCAATGCCTGGAGGGCGCTGCGCTTTCTGGACCAACTGTATCACTTACGGGAACAGAATTGCGTGGTTTTGTCCCCCGTGGGAAGGAATAAGGTTACATTTGTATTTCCCACCATACTTGTCTGCACCTCAGGAAAAAACTGGGTTGCAGTCAGGTTCTGGGATACTTGCGCTCCACCAGGGAGATGTGCTGTGGGAGGAAGAGGAGGAGGCAGCTGGAGGTGTACAGGAGGGAGTGACTGGGTGGCCTTCGGTGGGAGATCTGGGTGGGTGCAGGCTTGGGGATGCGCAGGGCTCAAGGGGGAGGAGAATTGCTGTTACATTAGCACGGGGGACCCCAATATTGCAGGTTTGTGGGGGTTTGGTGAGATTTTCTTTATGTCCCTTTGCTTTAGGGTAGAATTTCCATGAGATGTATCCCCCCAGGGCTCTGGGGAAGGGAACAGGGAGCATGGGGCAGGCTGGGGGATGGAGAAACGAACCTGCCTTCCGGGTGGGGAGAAGAGCAAAAGGGCTCTGGGACGTGGATTTCTCCAGATTTCCTTGGGGAAAACATGAAGCACCCTATTTCTGAGTGCTCAGCAAATGTGTGTTAGCATTTGTTGGGAAGGAGAGACGAGTCTTGTTTTGGAAAGAGCTAGTGTTCCTTTCCTATGGTCAGGGATGTGACAGTAGAGGAGAAAAAAAGGAAATAAATCATCACTGGGAACTGCGTGAGAGGCAACGAGCTGAGTCAGCGCTTGTGGGCTCGCTGTGGAACAGAGCTAGTGGTTTTATCTGGGGAAATTTGGAGGACTGGTTCTCAAGCAATGCTCCTCTGGGCTGGCCATGGTGGGCTAACATGGATGGCCTGAATCGGGGAAGGATTCAGCCTCCAGCTGCTTGTCAAGCGGGTGTGATGTGAGGGATCTTCTGCAAAACTGTCGGGTTTGACTTAAAAAGAGGCACTAACGTCTTTGAGAAGATATCTGTATGTTCTTTTACAGCACACATCTGCGTTTTGCAACCGAACCTCTTTCTTTGGGATTTTTGCTGAGTTGCTCTCTTTTCTACTTCACCCCTTTATGGTAGGTTGCTGTGGAAGTGGTGCTGGTGCTGAGGCTGGTTTCACACCGGGAGGAACATCTCAACCCACAACAGCTTTGCAGCGTGAAGAGGTGAGCAAGGTTCTGACTTTCTGGTTTACCTAGCAAATATCTCAGGAGCGGTTTCCAGAGGTGTTTGCTAACCTTCCCCGGTGCTTCGGGTGTCCAGGTCAGGCACGTTGTACCTGATCACTGAGGGTCCTGCTGAGCAGGGATGGGAAGCTCCAACCCAGGCTGTGGGCTGGAGCCTGCACAGGTCAGCGTTGAACCCATAAACAGGGAAAAAAGCTCCAGGAGTTGAACCCTTCATCCTGTCAACCTGGGAGACATTTGCCCAGATGACTTATATTAATTTTAATGGAAACTGTGTGTGGAAACCACAAGCTTAAATCAAGAAGATTATGTCAAAAGAGCAGACTTTACATTCATAAATCCAAATGACAGACTCTGAGTGGGTTTTTCTGCTCACTGCAAAGAACCCATCGCTATTTTCAGCTTCTTAAAGCTGACACGATGCCCAGCCTTCATGGGGATCAAGTTTTGAAATGGTTTTCGTAATTCAAAGGATAAAGGAAGAAATCTCCCCAAGTAGGGTCATGTTAATAAGCAGCTACATTAAAAGAGCACTTCTCAGAGGCTTCAGCACAAGTTTTGGCTTGGCATCTCGCTGTGGTATCTGTGCCAAGGCGGGCTGAGCTGCTGAATATCATTTCCTTGCGGCGGCGTGGTTGGGAGCACGGCAAAGGATGTTACATCAGTCCATCCCGCCTGTCCATCCCAGCAAGGAGACTGGCACTTTCCATGAAGAAACAGCCTTTCTGTGGCCAGCTGCACTGTTTTAATTCTGTCCTTTAACTGAGATGAAAAGAGGGGAAAATACAAACATCAAGAATCTCCACAATGGATAGCACTGATTTTTCTGAGGATATTTTTAGCTTGGAAAAATACTTCCTGAGCTTGTGAGGAGCTGAGGGTATAGGACAAATCCTACATAGAAATCACAGACTGATCGAAATGCACTAGAAGAAAGGGTGTGAAATGTAGTGTATTGCAACAGGGTGAGAAAACCACGACATGTCTTTGGATAAGCCGAAAGGATCTGGCTTCCAGGCTTGGAGCTAAAATCCCCTTACCTCCCGTGCTTGAGAGAGCCCTTCAACAGACAGCTCCTGGCCTTCTCCGTTGGCAAGACAAGAACATCACCATGTGGCTCTCCTTGCTTAGGAGAGAGAAATAGGGAGATGATTTCCCCTTCTTCTATCCCGAACTGCTCCCATAAAGCCCTCCTGCTTGTTTTTTCCAAAGCCATCCTGACCTCAGCATCTGCTGGAGTTCATACCTGGCTCCTCAGGACTGGCAATGTCAACACAGAAAAAAACCTCTCCAACGCCACCAAGCTTTTGGGAACCTCACAGTCCAACCCGCTGACCGCATCCAGGTCTGGCACTTGTTTCTTCTCTGCAGATCCTAAACTGCCCCCGTGGTGTGATGCCTTGTGCCTGGTTTTCTGGTGGCAGCGCTGGGGGAGCCGAGAGCAGCCTTGAGCTGCCATCAGGATGGGGAGCCCCTCGTGAGCCAGCAGCCCTCGTTCTGGGGAGGGAAGAAGAAATCTCTCTGCAAAACCTGCTTTCGGAAATTTCTGAGGGGAAGGAAAAAGCTTTTCTGCCAGGAAACAGTAGCCATCACTAACAAACAGGGAGCAACTTGTCATTAGGCTCTTGTCAATGACTGACATGTTTGTGGCTCTGGACATCTGGAAGGGATTTAGCAGAAAGGTCTGGTTCCTGTGACACCGCTAATCTCCCCGGCTGATGGATTCAAAGGGAATGAGGTGGAAGGAGAGAAGAAAACTGAAGATCCAAGGGCTGATTCTTGCCACATGTGAAATAAACAAAGGACCTGCTCAGGAAAGGGGGCAAACGAGCCAGCTGTGCAGCATCAACCGCTTTCTCTTGCTTTTCCCTTCTGTTGTTTACTACAACAACGCACTGAAAGCAAAACGCGCCCAGTCCCGCGGAGTCCGGATTTCTGTAGGTAGTGGGGGGCTCAGGGACAGCCCCACGCTGCTCCCCGGCCACCTTCCCCTCTTGGACTGAGCGTGTGAGACTCAGCGATGCTCGTCCTGGGGAGGTGGTGAGCCGGGCTTTAACTAAGCCCAAACCGCCACCGGGTACAAACGCTCACCCAGATTTTGTGAGTACATCTGAGGCTCAGCCTGTGACCCTGCCTTTTTGACCCAACCTTGTGCGTCTGCTCCATGGCACGACCCAAGCAGAGCCCACCGCTGACCTGAGACAAACGCGGGGCTTCTCCTGCTGCTGCAGATGGCGGGGAGAGACGTGGAAACCCAGACGTTTTAATTGTTGGTGTGACAAAAAACACAAGACTCCTGGAAAACACTGTGCAGAGAAAGAGAGAATTCCCAAAGCCGAATCTGGTGGTTGGGGCTCACCTGGGCTGTGGGAGGAAGTGCTTGGCCACAGGTACATGGGCTGCTCTGGGTTAGTCACACTCAGAAATTACTCAGTCTTACATAACGAGCCAAAGGCTGGTTCATAGTAAGAGACATGACCTGACTTTCCAGCCTCCTTGATTACTTGGCTGTCAAGGTTTCCTAGGAGTGACTAAAATTTCATCTTGTCCAAGGTTTGGGAAACGTTCAAGCTGAAAATGCAGCATGTGGTATCGTTGTGCTTTTTCCCTTGGTTCAGTCCTGCTGGAGATCACCTCGTCCCTAGACGTGGTGCTGCTATACATTGTGTACTGATGAGCAACGTATTTTGTCTCGAGATCACACAATATTTGGAATGCTGTCAAATGCGTGGCATGCCTCTCTTTATGTAAGGAGAAAACTGAAGGAATATAGCTGGTGTGTGTGTTTAATGTGCAGCCCTAAAATATGCCATTGGATGGCTCATGTTTTTGGGATGGCCTTTTTTTAGTACCATCGGGGCTAAAATAATAAGGGTCTGTCTGCGAGCCATAAGCCAGTCTGTGAGCTCAGACCTCAGTAGGATTCAGCTACAATTCCTAATTTGGACAATTCCTGATCCAAACAGTCCCCAGAGAAAAATGGCCAGGGAATTCCCTGGTTCTACATTTTAAGTATAAATCACCAAAGGCCGGTGAAAGGCTAATGAGCAAACCAAAGATACCTCAACCACCTAAATAAGTATGCTCAGCTTTAATCGGCTTGGCGGGTCTTCTGATGACCTTTAAAACATTTTAGCTTGTTCTTTTTTCTTCACATTTGAGAAGGAGTTTTGTTTAAAGGAGCTTCCAGGGAGTTTGAGAATTGGATTTTGACAAGTTCTGAAAACTCAGAGCAACAGGTGCCCGGCATCGGTGTTGGAAAGTTAACGTAGCGTCCTGGCAGCCCTGTTGTGGTCTGGAGCAAGAACAAGTCCTTGTGCCTGTTTGTGGCTGTGTATTTGCACATCATGTCCCTAAAACCCTGCGGTTTGCTCCTGGCGAGCCCCAGGCGGGGAGAAGTGCGCTCCATCGCCTACCTACCTGATCCGGCCTCTAGAAAAAAAAAAAAAAAAAAAAAAAAGTATAGTTTGGGATTAACCAGCCATGACCTCATCCTGGGAGTTTCACATTGCTGCGAGGATTAGGACCATATGACTGGAAAGTCTGTCTGATAAATATTTGTTCCTGCTCATGGATGAAATATCTCTGGTGCAGTGGCCGGGGCCGGCAGCGCTGCCTCCCTGCGCCCCCCGGCTCTGCAGGCACACCGGGCTGCTGGTGCAAAGCAGCCCAGCGCTCCCCTATAACAACAGGAGAAAGCGAAGGCGTCCGCTTGCCAGCTTCAGTCGGAGAGTGATGGGTGCGGATGGTGCCAAACCATTGTGAAAAAGCAGACTTAGAAGAATTAAAAACTAATAATGAAGAAATTAGTCTGTCTTGATTGTGCTACAACTGCCAGACTAATCCTGCTGGAATCCTCCCAGGCCAGAGCATCACTTATTCACTTTCTCGGTAGCTGGCAACTCTGCTTTTTAAAAGTAGTGGTGGAAACAACTTTGGTTTTAAGAAGCTCTTTATTTGTAGTGAGCTTTTGCTTCGTTTGAACTGCAGATTTCCAGGCACTTGGGGCTAATGCAAATACAAAGTCCTATTGTATCACGCTAAAGAAATCACTTCTCTTATTCTTCCCATAAATGTCCAAAGCTGAGTTTCTGTTTACCTTGCCTGAGTGAGAAGTACCACTGAAATCAAGAGGTCAGCTTGCCTAAACAAGAGGAACTGGATTTGGCCCAAGATATCTTGCTTTACAATGTGCTATGTCTCCTATAAAAATCCACGTCTCCAGTTTCTGCTTTGGATATGCCAAAGTCCCGGTGCATGTTCAGACATCCTCTACGAGACCTATCCCCACACCTGCATCTCTTGTAAAAAGTAATAAACCTACGTGCATGTGAGCCTCAGAAATGTGCGTATGCTTTGCTGGATAAACCAGCGCATGCCCTGCTTCTGATACTTGACTGAGACCTGTAGAAAATGCTGCTCCTTATATTTTATGGAAAATAAGCTACGTGGACCTGGCTAGTTATAGAAGTGGTTTATCCAGGAACATATGTCTGTACATTGAACTTGCATAATGAAGGCAATTATTTTCCATTCAACCTTCCTAACACAAGTTGCAACATTCGTTCTCAGCAGCAGTGAGGAAATGGATCCAGACTGTTCCAGCTCTGCCTGGCCCTTTATCAAGGAGCCTGTACAAGTGCTATAGATTATATTACTAAATCATTCTCTCTTAGAAATGATTACTAACCTTGTCATGTTATCTACTCAGCTGTAACTACAAAACCACTGCAACTAAATTAAGCCATGTGTCCCCTATGATTCCTCACAGTGATGATGAACTGACAATACCTAATCAAGAATGACGTGTCGCTATGGTTTTTGGTTGGGGGGGTATGTGTGGATGCAAATAGAAATGCTCCAGAATCACAGGCTCGGTGAAGCTCTGCTTGGCATCCAGCACCCCAAAGCAGACAGTGGTGAACGGGATGTCCCCATCTCAGTTTTCTAGCCACGAGGAAGCAGAAGGTATAGAAGGTAAAGCACAGACATGAAGGAGCTGATGAGGTATATGACCACCTTCAGCGTGCAGTCTCGGAGCTGAAGGAGAGCCTGAGGAGGTCTTTGGCTGCTGCTGGTGTGATGCCAGGTGGGAGAGCATGTCGAGTGGGGTTGTTGTGCTCTCGTACCTCCCACGGTCCAGTCCTGTGGGGACGGGGCGGAGGTGGCCACCGTGGGAAGGCTGGGACAGGCAGAGCCCATGCATGAGTCCCTGCTGCTGCTGGCATCACTCACTTCCAGGTGGAGTCCCTGCTCCTGCCCACCCTGCCTGCTGCCTCCAGGAAGGGTCTCACTGCTGGGGAGCCGGTGCAGCCCATGGGTCCCGCAGGAAGCTGGACCTGCAAAGTGGGTCCTGCTGTGCTGGGGGGGGAGAGGAGCTATCTGTGAGCACCGCGCCGGGCTGGTGGAGGCAGGAGAAGAGCTGGTGCATGGGAGAGGGAGGAGCAGCCTTTCTGGAGCAAGCCAGCCGTAATGTCCAACTCAACCCCGCAGAAACTGGTCCGGGAGTGTGTAAGTGGATCTACCCCACACTGACAGCTCAGGTCATCTAGTCCATCTCCCCATCCCAGGGCTGGCTCGGCACTAGCTTTCCCCTCCCAGCAGACATCTGTCTGAGCTGCTACCGAAAGCGAGGGGGGAGGTTGCTCATTTTCCTCCCTCCCAGCTGTACAGTCCGCTCCGGTGCCAGGTCTGCGATCACGCGGAGGGAGGGTGGTCACCGGGTCCGAGCACTTGGTCCGATGGACGGCGGGAGAGGGCTGTGCCTCCTCGGTGGTGGCCTGGTGCGGGACACGACTGGCTGTGTTGTAAGATGTCCCTCTAGTGCAATTGATGTTTGTTCTCTATTCATTAAAAAGGGAGAGTTTTCTTTACTAGGACCTAGTTTTCCTGACATTTATTAGTGCTCACTTGGTCTTCTGTCCTGTGCTTTGTTACGTACCTGCTTCACCTTGGTGCTTGAGGCCATTGTCTGAGGAATGGAGCAACCACAAAAAAAACACCCAGCACTTGTATAACTTTGCAGAACTGGGGTGTCAGTGATGTGCAAATACTACATGAAACAGCTACCAATCTTTTTTTTATTATTATTATTATTTAAGGCTCTTTCTTCTCTTAGACGCTGCATCTCTTCCTGAGTGTGTGAATCAAACAAAGCACTGCAGCCTTCAGACATAGTCTGCTGTTCTCCACTTTTTCACTTCCCAGCACTTTGTGATTCTAAATGTTTTTACTATGCTCCTAACTGCAGAAGCCCACAGGGTTTGTATAAACCCTCGGGTTTCCTTCAGAAATATGGACGGTGTGTTGGAAAAGGTACAGTAGGGAATGTGCTCGCACATCGTGCTCTCATGTCTCTTTTCCTTTGCTTCAGAAACACCACGTGAAACGTATTGAGAGATGATTGTGCAGAGGCCCTGTGATCAGTGGGTAATGACCACCTTGTCATGTTAGGTGTAGCATGTTAAAATCTTACTGAAGAAATTACTGTGTTACTGAAGAAATTACAGAGGGACATTTTGAGGTTGATCTTGAAGTCAGTTTTGTCATTCAGCTTTCAGTGACCTGAATTTCACGCAGTCTGTAGGCTAACAGAAGCAGCCTGCTGGCTCTGCATCTCCAGTTGCAAGATAGTCTATTGGCATCATGTAGTTTGTGTATCTTTTTGGCAGGTTTCTTCTGCCTGTTCCATTTAACTGAAGTTAATGAGTATCTTGGGTTTTGGTTTTGGCTTGTTTTTGTTTTGTTTTTTTTTGGGGGGGTGTGTGTGTGGTTTTTTTTTTAGGAAGTTCCAATATATCATAATAAACTAAATGAATTCAGATTTAAAAGCTTAGCATCCCAAAATAAGTCAAATAAGTCTGTTGTAATTTGGCTCGGGATGCTCAAACGTTTGCTCTCTTCCTGCATTACAAAATGGCCTACAGCCAAGCTCAGCAGATTACTGCACTGACGTTGGGCGTCTATCAGACCTTTAAATCAGTTGAAGCAGGCCAGAAAAAACTTGCTTTTATCCATTTTAAGGTCTGTAGACTCTGCTTGGTCAAGTGGTTTGCTCTCCAGTGATGGCGCAGACTTTTCCATGGCTTACACAGCTATGCGTGGAAATGAATATTCCCCAGAAAGATATGTCAGAATAAGATTTCTGAGGGTTTTCCTACTTCATTGCTGGCTTGCTGAAAACAAGAAGATAAATTGCAGGATAAGGAATAAAATGAGAACATGTGAGAGCTAGAAATGCCTTGTGGGAGCTGTTTTGTATCTCTTTTTTCTTTTTCTTATATGGACAATATGACTAAGTGACACTGAATTATTCTCTGAAAGTTGAATTGCTACTTCTTGTGACTTCCTGCGCTATAATTTTACTGTATCGTATATCTGCAATATGGGACGGGGGGAAGGAGGGGAAAATAGGAAACAGATGAGGGGATATCAGCTTGGCCCCATAGCACCACTTGTGAGCTTCAACGGGTTTATTTTCTGTGTGTGCCTGTCAGCATATGAGAGAGAAGCAGCCAGGGAGGGGTGTTCTTAAAAAGATTTATCTCGAAATATCTAATGTGGGAAGATAATTACAAGCTTGTACGATGAGGTAAGAGAATTGTTTTGTTTATACCAGACAAGATAAAGCGCATATTTCTTCCATCACAATGATATATTAAAAGGAAGCAGAATATTGTGTGTAATTGCTTTTTTGGCTAGCGCTCGCCGAGGCCCCTAAGGACAGGACGACGCGGTGCCATCCATCTCCTGAGCTAACCCGGGGCAGCTGCCCTGCTTAAATGCTTCTGGGGAGGCAGTTTAGCATCGCTCAGAGTCATTTCATTTGGCCAGACCTCACAAGACATCAGCAGTGACTTCACCCTTAATCAGAAAGGAGAGGCCAAGCAGTAACTGTACCCAGTTTTCTTCAAGCCTGGGGGGGGGGGGGATGTCAGAATTGGGCTGGCGCTGCCTCTGCGGTGGAGCATCGCGGCTCCCCCCAGCAACCCCCCGCCCTGGGAGCTGCTGGGTACCCAGGCTGCCTGCAGCTCGCCGTGAAGGCCCCGCAGGGATGCTGTAGACTGAGGAACTGGCAGGTTGTTGTGCCTTTTGACAGGGGTAAGTTGGCGGTGCCGCCGCAGCGGTGAGCAGAGGCTGTCACTTTCTCAGGCTCTGACGAAGCACTGGTCCCTCGCCGTAAACGTGATAGCCAAAGCACTTTTCGCTTTTGCTTCTTTCTGTTCTTCCCCACTCTTCCTCCCCCAAGCCCTACCCTGATTTTTATTTTAATTTGAATTTCCACCGTATGTCACCTCTCTAAAGGGCTGGACGGGCTCTGCTGAGGTTTCAAAGACATGCTGCCTGCCGCTATTCCAGCTGCTGACCTAGCTGTATGTTACTGTACATAATAACAACACTTTACACATACAGAGGGTCTTTTTGGACACAGTTTTGAGCAGAGCTGGAACATAAATCCTACGAATTCCCTGCTGTGTGCAGCAGAGGCAAGCGGGATTAGTCCTCTTCCTTTTCCAGCAGGCTCTGGGCACATCAAATGGAGCTGTCTACAAAGGGAAACGAAGAGGATTAAGTGATCTTTATCGGGATCTTTTTACGAGACTGATGTGTGAAAGCAAGAGCGTGGTGTGAAGGAGGATCTGCCACATCATTAACACACAGGACACAGAAAAGGCACGTGTAGGAGCATGTGGGGAGGGGGGAGTGGTTCAAAAAAAGACTTAAAAAGACACAGAAGGGAAAATCTTTTCCCTGGATGTTAGTACTGATAGTGAAAACAGGTGAGAGTGTGGGATGGGGTGGGATGTATTTCATACCAATATATTGACAAGCTCATGGCTAAGGTCATTTCCCACCAGGTTAACTGAACTCCCAACCCAAGCCAGGCACGACTCACTGGCTGTCAGCACTGCTGTTGCCAAGGAATATTTTTTTGCGATACCCTGATTGCATCTCTATGAATAATTTTTTGTTTGTTTCAGTCCCTTCTGTGCCGGAGCCGCTCAGGTCCTGCCATGTCCCGTGCCGGGCAGCAGCGATCTGTCCGCCTGGCAGTTCACCAGTGTCTTGACAGTAAAATAAATGAAGCATCATCTATTTATCCTTCTGAATTAAATCTTCTGAGTTCAAAATGAGCACAACAAAGACGCTCAGAGCTATTTTCAGTGCTTTTGCTCAGTCTGTGAGAACGAGAATGGAGGCTAGCCTGGGGGGAAAAAATTCAACCTGAAATCACCACTAACTAGAGCTCAAAATGAAATGGAGATTCAGCGTGTTGCAGGGATGCAGGTTTTACCAAATATCACTAACTTTTTATTATGGGAATTACTGCTTATATTATTATGAAGATGGTAGAAATTTCATATGGCAGGCAAGTACAAAAATCCTTTTAGTTCTATGTTGTTGATTATTTCTCCCGAAACTATTACTAAAGAGATGGAAAGGTATTTTTTCTCTAGAAGCTCTCCTGGCCTTTCTGTGCAGCTCTCAGAACAAAGTCAAAAATATTTATGGTCTTAATGATTTAGTAAATTCAGGCTGCAGATTTGTTTATACAGGAAAAAATCTTTTTAAATAATGGATGTATATTATTGCTGAAGATTTCTTCATTTGGCTTAGTGTAGGTCTTGGAATTCCTCCCTTTTGGTGGAGCAGCTGTTATTTCTGCTCCTTGCTTTTCTCTGAGATGTGTATGGAAGTGTCTATTTGTGTAAGTGCAATTTTCTACGTGATTGATTTTGGAGTATTTGTATGATGAGTGTGCAGGGAGTCCACTGCCCATGGATTTCATTTCAAACTAAACATCCGTCTGAAAGCAGAGGTTAAAACAAGTGCAAACCAAAGCCATGGTCATTCACAAATGGGTTTGTCACAGTCTGATAGCCCAGTGTATTTGGATATTTCTTTGCAACAGTTGAGCCGCTCTCAAACAGAATCACAGAAGCTGAGGGCTTAGCCAGTACAGAGAGTCCTGCTGGAGAGGAATAATGAATAAGGATGCACTGGAGAAGAACAAGGAGGCAGTGGGATGGGGAGGGAGGGTGAGGAGGAAGGAAACCAGCAGTGGGAGATAAAACCAGTGAGTTTGCCCGTGGGGTTTGCAGCAGATCATTTTCCATGTGAGCTCTTTGCTGCCCAAATGGCAAACGCACCCCCCCTGCCCACCTGCCTGTGCACCCGGTGGTTTCCCGTCCTGCCTTGGCCTTGCTCTGTGTAACTCAGCACAACCAATCCAGAATTTCTTGGGGGCAGGAAAAGTCGAGTGTGGCTCAGGGCACCCAGGCTGTGTGCCAGTGCTGCGTGCAGGAAGGTGGTGGTGCCACCCCATCCCTCCCCATGCTCAGCCCTGACCCCCTCGCAGCCCCTTGTCCCTCCTTGCCCGCAGTTTGCTCAGTCTCCAGAACACCGGGAAAAATCTTTGCCAAGTTCATTTCCAACATTATGGGTTCAACAAACTCCTGTTGACTACAGCGCGAGGCCTGGTGCCTTGGGGACGTGAACCCTCACTTTGGAAGGTCGGAACAGGAACGTGGTGATCCCAGCGAGCTCATCCTAGGACAGGCAGCCCTGTGCTCCTGGGGGAAGATGCTCTTCTGAGGATCAATGGTTCCTGCTCCCCGGGGGTGTTCAGGAGAGAAGCTGACAGTCTCTAAGCCAGCTGTGCGAATGAGAGGGACCTTGCCATTCCCGAAACAGCAGTTTAGCACGGGGGAGGCGAGGCGGGAGCCTACGACCAGGTGCTTGGCCCTGCCACCACGTGGGATCTTCGCTGCTCTTACTTGCAGAGAAGTTGCAACCGGCTCCTGCTTTCAGAGGACTCAGCAGCTGGCAATGCCTTTGCTGTGATCTCCCTCCTCTTTTCTTTTCACTTTTTAGGAGCTTTAAGCCTTTCCCTGGCAATAAATTACAGTAGCTGGTAGAGGAGGAGAGAATTTTAAGGCTTGTTCCCTTCTGGGGCCAAGGGGTCTAACTCTGGCCTGGAAAAATGCACATCCATCAGATCAGGCTTCACAGTCCTAAATCTTCTCCCAGAGCCGGGGGAACCAAGTCACCCCTTTCTGGGAGACAGACCGAAGGTCACTCCTCCCTTGCAAACAGCACTGGGGGCACGCAGAAGGTGCCTCAACTTCACAGGAGTGCAGCTGAGAAAGGCTTGGGTTAGGCAACTCCTAAGAGGGTTCAAACCTCACCTTTTTCTCAGGAAGACCTGAAACCTCTATTTCTTGCCTTTTCAGCTGGAGTCACGAGCCTTTGTAGGTATGAGTTACCTACTCCAATGGAGGCAGCAATGAGGCGCTCCCCAGGGAGAGGAAACGCCTGAGGAATGGTTTTGTGTATTTTATCCGAGAAGCGTTAATGCTGTTTACACTATCGGATTTATTTACTGTGGGGGGGAAAAAAAATCTTTGTAAATTCAAAGTGTTTATTATTGCTAAAGACTTCTTCTGTTTGGCTCGGTGGCTGCCCGCTGGATACATTTCAATTCCTGTCCTTTGCCGAGCAGCTGCCCTTTCTGGCCACTGCCCCGCCTGCAAAGCTGCGTGAGGGTTTTGCAAAAGTCTGTCCCTAAGGGCAAGTGGCCACAAAGGACCCCATCTGCTTCCCGGGAGGATTGAGGGAGGAAAAAGCCCTTCAACTCTGGTGTCAGTCCGGTCAGAGCGAACCCATTACAGACACTGGGATGCTGCAGCGAGTCAGAATGGATAAACTGGAGGCCAGGTGACCTGAGCCTTTCCTGCCCCTTTGTGCATGGCGTTGCAGAAGGAACAGTTTGTGCTTCGCTTGCATTTTGGCCCCTTCAGGACTTCTCCAAGGGCTCTGTCCTTGAAGCCTGTGGCGATGAGCACACTGACAGCCCCAAGCGAGGGTTTGACTTTGCTGCCATCACTTTCACAAGCAGCACTCTGCCCTTGGCTGGAAGGGGGGTGTCCCACATCAGCTGTTAGGATGGCTGGAGTGCCCAGGGCTGCTCCTGGGGGCTTGTCACAGTGGCCACAGTGGGCTGGCACCTTTGTGCCTGTGACCTTCAGAGCACTGGGGGGGCATGTGGCCCGCTGCAGAACTGCGGCTTCACCCCAAAGCCGTGTGTAACACAAGCGACCTGGGTAAGGGGACATGCTGATGGCAGCCTCGTGGCTTCTGCTTGGGCTTAACAGAACCCCAAAACCCACGGCACGCGCGAGCACTGGGAGATGCTGGGGCGGGGTGGTGGGTGACACCAGCAGGCACTGAGAGGGTGCTGGCTGAGGCTGCATGGGGTGACTTTCAAACAGTGGCACAGGGCTGGGCTGGCCAGGGGGCAGCCAGGAAAGCTCTCTGGGGTGGGGGGCTCACAGAGCGGCTGAGAGCAATGGGACCCCCGGAGCATGTTGGTCCAACCACCCACTCCGACGTCCGACTCGGAGTGGGGGAGAGGAAGAAAACTCCAGAAGAAGAGGGAAAAGCAACTGTGGATGAAAGGCTGAGCGGGCAGGGCACGGAGGATGGAGGGCCACCGCTGGCTGCCTGCTGCTCCCGCAGCGGCGGGCACGGGACCGCCGGCCGCAGGGGTGGGCGGGTGGATGGAGGGAGCGACGGAGGGATGGAGGGACGGATGGAGGGACGGATGGAGGGAAGCCCT
>JAVJGJ010000061.1:61108616-61150222 GCA_035590215.1 Microhierax caerulescens | reverse complement strand
GGGCTGCTGGCCACAAACCACGGGGGGGTGAGCCAGGCTGAGCGGGGAAATGCTGCACTGGCCAAACCAGCAGCCAGGAAACTCCCAACTCCTGTTTGACCGTATCTTTGCTTGCAGTGATGCCACTTCTTAGAAAGCTGAAAGGCTGCAGTCAGCTCTCCGTGGGGTTAGTCACGCACATAGTGCCAGCCGTCTGCTTTTCTGGTTGAGAAGGAGCTCTTGGTGCCTTCTGGGCTCTCGATCTGTGCTGGCCTGCCTGGTGTGTTGAAACCGGAGCGGGCAGTGCCACTGCTCATTTTCCCCATCAGCATCCATGTCCAGAATCAGCTGAGTCTATCGTGCAGCAGAAGTGCCCGTTCTGGTTTTCGTGCAAGTCCGTCCATAGGTGATAAATACCTGTTCTTCTTTATGCCCTAAATGATGACATAATGGGGGGGTTTGGGAAGGATTTGAATTACATCATGACTTTTTCAGGTTTTAGCTGGGATCCCAAATTGCAAGTAGCTGTTCACCATGGAAATGCTGAGCAAAGTATTATTTTTAACTTAATTTCTTTGTATTTTGGTGAGAGGTGGAACATGGAGCAGGGTCAAGAATTTGCACTCAGTGAAGAAAAAGATGCCCTGGCAGAGTGAAGAGAGCTGTCTTTCACTGCTTCCTCCACTTCATGACAGTCATTATACACTCAGACTGAGCAAGCTGACTTACAGCTGTCAAAGTTTCCTCCCTTGCCACCCAGCAGGGCTTTTCGGGCACCGTCAGGTAGGGTCTGGCTCCATCTTGGGGGCCAGCACCGAAAGGAGGGAGGCTTAGAGGACCCTCTTGTGCTTTGTCTTTACCTGTAGCCCCAACGTGTGTGCGGTGCAGAAGCTGATCGGCACGAACAGGAAATACTTCACCAACTGCAAGCAGTGGTACCAGAGGAAGATCTGCGGCAAGTCGACGTAAGTACCCGAGCGCCAGCCAGGGTCTCCCCAAAAACCCCGTTGCAGAGGTGGGTGCTGGGTGGGAGAAGCAGACGGCATGACAGACACGGGATGCCACGGCCCATGGTGTGGGTTTAATGTGCATATGTGTTAAGAATTGTTCTAGCCTTTTTCTCCCTAAGAAATATTTGTGTTTTTCTCAAATAGCAAACACAATCCTAAAACACTTAGATGTTAAGAATGGAAAGCACCGTGTAAATACAAACCCTGATGGTTTATTCTAATTGCATTTCAATATATACTTATACAGCTCTCAGTGCGGTAATGAAGTGCGTACCAGATGTTTTCTGGTACTTAACTGTGTCTCTCTCCATGCTGCCTAGATTAAAAATAAAAGGGGGAGTGCAGAAAGGCAACCCAGAGCTGACGGATATTGGAGAGAACATAAAACTCATCTACATATGTTTGCTTTGGAAGGGAAAACAGAAATAAGGGGAAAGAGGTGTCAGTTTTAGCCAACACTCTCTGATGACTCCACCAGGAAAGTTAATTAGACTTGCAGTCCAATTCCACGTCTAAGATTGCAAACAATAATATTCAAGTAGCTGTTGCATAAAGTATCTGTGTAAGCAGCCTCAGGACATTCTTTTGAAAGATGTAGTCAGCGGATAATTAAGGATATGCATGCTTGACTATCCGCCAGGCTGTAGATCAGGAGTGGAGAATCTTTTCCTTTGGTGTAAGGCCAAACTGGGCTTTCAGACACATTTGCATGCACCACCAAAGATGCCCTGAACAGTGCTGGCCATGGGGAGCAGAGCTGCGGGCCAGGGCTGGTCCTGGCTCTGCAGGGACAAGAACAAACAGCAGAAGACCATCTCAGGTGCTTCTGACATGGTCCAATGTAAATTTTATATAGATCTATAGGAACACGCTGTTCTTTACTGCAGGTTAAACAAACTCAGTTTCTGTAGTCAACAGCAGACTTTGAGATCTTGAGTGGGGGTAAACTATTGCCTTTATTGTGGTTGCCTTCGTTGGTTTAGCTGGGGTGGCTGGCCGTCGGGATTCGTTTCGCCTGTCCGGTGTCGGTATGGTGAGGAGGGAGGCAAAGCAGGAGCCATCACTGTGCATGGCTTTTGGCCTTTCATGAATTTGGCCTTCCCGTGAATTTATTTAGAAGAGGGAAATTCTGTACTTCAGGAGGATGTGCTGCAGGATGTACCATACAGTGAGCATGTACAGTGGTTTCCCTTACATCCAACTGTCTTTGCAGAAAGAAAAAAAAAAAAAAAAAAAGGTAGAGAGGCAAGACTATAAAAACAAACCAGCCCCCTCTCCTTAATTCTACAAAACCACTGAATCTGGAAAGACTTAATTTGGGTGATTAGAGTTCAGGCTCTCATCTTGGCCGAATGTTGTCTTTTTTGACATAAAATGGATAAGATTATGGCACGGCAATATGGTATCATCATTGCCTCCTCTGATAACGGAGTAGCACGTTAGGTCTCCAAAGAAAACATGACTCAGCTGTGGCTGTGGGACAGCTTTGCTGTTATGGTCCCTGAAGGGCAAAGTGATCCGGCCACAGATTTCTTCAGCTCTGAAACAAGTGAGAAACTAACCTCACGTAACCTGACTGTGCAGCTGCATTTGGCAGACAAGCTCATCTGCTTATCTCCAGAAAAAGGTGGAACAACTGGCATCTGGCAGTATTTCATGATTTCGTCTGAGGAGATGGAGTGATCTCTTCTAACCTTGTTTTCTCTGCTTTTACCCAAGTGTCTAATCCAATGATACGTTGCTGAGAGAAAAGCACACAGAGCATTAACCTGCCTGTTAACCTATGAGATAATGTTCCCATTATAAATGGAATTTGCTCACTATTCTTTACTTTGCATCATCTCCACAATGGGTGTTATTGTCTTCTTCTCTCTTCTTAGTCATTTTTGAGCCTGGGCCCTACTTTGCCCTTTAGCAGCGCTTAAGCAGAACAAAAGACACATGCCTTGACTCAGATTTTCTGGAGGACCCTGGGACAGCTCTGATTACAAATGTTTGTTGGTGATGGCCCCCACTGGACACGGTGTTCCTGCATATGGAAGCAATCAGGAGTCATTTGGGCCACGAAGGACATGATGCATTACGCTGCAGCAGTCAGATCCTTAAGGCAGTGTCAGGGGCCTGACGCTGTGCAGCGCTCAGTGCATCAGCGCCCAAGGGGGGGTGTGGGCACAGTTAAAGCTGCTCAGCACAAACCCTCAAAACTGGCCGGTGTGTGGGACTGAGCTCTGGTCCATGAGAGGTTTTGAGAATACCAGATGCCTTTAAATCCCAGAAAGAGTCAGGATTTGGCGTGTCCATCAGCATAACTGGGTGGATCCAGCCTTTGCTTGGGGATCTGTAGTCAGATGTCCTCTCCTGAAGCGGTGTGCTTGGTCCTCTTGTGGGCAGGGGGATCCACTCCGTCAGCCCGGGGGGTCAGTGGAGCTGGATAAGCATGGCCATTTCCTCCTCCTAAAAGGTTTTTCCCACCTGTGAGAAGAGCAGTCCTGGGACAGAAGATGCTTGGCCCATCTTACCTACTTCACCTGTGACCTGGCTGTTACTGTCCTTATTAGCCTGAAGGGTCAGAGGTGCCACGAGTTGGACGTGTGTTGCAGGTGCAAATACCTGGCTCGTGGAAGATAATTTTGGCTGTTTTGATTTCTTCTTTTTTTCCTGCTCTGAGCACCGTTTCGAACAGGTGGGAGGGAGGGAGGTTGGTCAGTGAGAGCCAGGTACTGCGGAGAAGCAAAGCTGAGCTCCTGCAGGGCTGACTCGGAGCCGAGAAATTCCACCCCGAGTAAGGAAGGCAGAAGAGGTGCCACGAGCCCGCAGCATAACCTCAGTCCTGCTTGGGTGGTTGCATCCTGCATCAGGAGACACAGGGCGACGGGAACAGCAAGGAAAGCCGGCTCGGCAAACGCGGAGGTGCCTAGTCCTTACTCTTGTGTCCAGGTGTGTCACCTTTTGGGCGCTGCTCCGGGCTCACAGCCGAGAGCCCTCGCGGCCGCCCCGGTGCAGCGGGCGCTGTGCTGCGTTGCTCCGTAGCTGTTACCAGCAACAAACAGGTTATGGCTGCGAGGCAGAGCTTGGTGCTGAGGCTTTGCAGCCTTCAGCAGCAGCATCTGCTGCTCCACAGGGATGGAGTGGTGGGCTGGGGCTGGATGTGCGCGATGGAAATTTCAACTCATGCATCAGAAGAGGACTCTTACCTCTTTATCTGCTTTTTTTTTTTATTTTATTCGTTTTTCTTTTTTTTTGCTGAAGTATTGGCTCACACGGTTAGGGAGAAATTAGATAGAGGATTTATGTACATTTTTTATCGTTGCTGATGAGGTGAGATAAGGCAGTTGGCAAGAAATCTGACACTGCTTTGATTTTAATGAGCACTGAAACAAGATTGTTTTGGTAATTAAGTAATTTTCCACTGTTGGCTATTCCAAAGCCAAAGATATAGTTTACTTAGAATATATTCTCATTGTTGTGCCTGTGTTTTTTATATTTTTCTACTTCCCTTATGCACAGGACTCATTCTTAAACACAACCCCACATATTTGTTTGTCTTGAGAATGAAAAGACAGCTTATATAAATCTGGGGTTTGATTATTTTTTGAGGAATAACTAGTGGCAGTAAGTTATCCCTTAATATGTTCCTTTTTTTGTGTGTGTGTGTTTAAACTAACTTTCCTTTTCTTGTCTGATGTACTTTCCTCAGTTCATGAAAAAAAAAAAATTACTCTCTGCCAGTTATTTTACAAAACCAAAACATATGGGTTTTATTACAGGAAATTATTACAAATGGATCTTTATTCACTAATATATGCCTAAGCTTATTTTTATTACCTTGAGAAATGCACTTAAAATTTAATTTCAGATCCTAAGAATGCAACAGCAGCGAAACAATGACTAATAAAAGCCAGGGAGCTTGCTTCTGCACTCAGACACAGAGAGAATTTAAAAAATACAGTGTTTCAAAACCAGAGGCTGAAAAACTATAGATTTGACTCGAAATTACTCAATGAGGAGGTCAGGAAATTGTGGTCAGAGGTGTTGCAGAGTGGATGACAAATGCTTTCTGTGTGAGGGTATTGCTTATTCGTTGCTGGAATCCGCTGTGTCCCGGTGTATTGGTCTGTAGCTGCTGAGCAGACACCGGGAACAGGGATGGACTTGGCATCTCCAAGGGCTTTTGTGCAGAGTCCACCGCGTGGCGCGGTGCCTGGGAGGTGTCCAGTGTTCTCTCCTGTGAGCTGTTTGCCCCTGGCTGTGTAAGAGAGATACTCCTCTCCGGGCAGCAGGCTGTGGCTCTGACCCAGCTGGAGAAGGACCTGCCAAAGGAGGAGCCTTCCTCCCACATGGATGTGTAGGGTACCATGGCATCAAGATGCAGAGTCCTACAAATGAGGGAGAGCAGCCTTCAGCTGCGGCTGTGCTGCTCTTCCCTGAGGGCTGGAGGTGGCTGCAGGACCCGCTGGGAGGATGCCCAGCCCTGAGCCACCCCTCGAATGGTGCCTACGTGCCTGTGGGTGGGCTGGGTGCTCTTGTGCTTCCTCCAAGTCCGCCAGCCATGGCAGGGCAACTGGCTGAAGCTGAAGCTGTTTTTTACAATCCCCATCTCTGGCTCCTTGTAGGTACAAACACTTTGCCGAGCACCTCTGTGTTCACCTGGCCCTTTGCAGAAGCTTTCTGGCACTCCACTCAAAATGCTGGCGTGCAAAACGCATACCAGATGGTGCTGGTAGGTCACCTCCAGCGGGTGAGCGAGACCGGGAGCTTGAAGGAGCCCCTGCCCGGGTGGAACTAGCCCCATTACTGGCCTGGGTGCTTCTTGCCGTTAGCTTCCCTATGTGGTGGTGCTGGAGATGCCCACGAACCCGCTGAGAAGCAGGCGGTGTGGTCCCTCCATCCCCTGCCAGTGCCCTCCCTTCCTGGCTGCTGGGGCAGCCCCGAGCTGGCGAGCCCCGTGTGCATCAGCGGCCTGCCCCTTCGTCACAGCTCATTAATCTCCGATCGATCTATAAATAAGCTTTTTAAAACCTACATCAGCGCTCAGGAATTATTTATGCTGAACTTTGGAATGATTTCTCTTTAATCAGCTCTTCGTCTTTGATTACAGGTCTGAACCAAGGGAACTGTCTAGACTGGATTTAGTTTCTAGGGTGAAAAAAAGAAAAATTGGAGGTAGGGGAGGGAAGTGGCAGTGGGAGAAAGTGTATGTTTCTAATGAACATGAGATGGAGGGGCTGGGGAAAGCGGAGCAGCAGGGTGTTAAGATCTCCAGTAGCCAAAGGAAGGGATTGCTTTAGGCAAACTCTTTCCCACATGGAATATATAATGTCTAGACAATCAGTCTGGGTTTGCTTTGTAATTCTCTTAGGAAATCGTGACACAGAATTTATTTGCTTCTGTCACAGAAAAGCAGGTATTTGTTTCACTTACTGGCTCTTAATTACCCTGAAGAATTCCCTCTTAAACCCCAGGCATTCCCACTGTTTGTTAACAGTGTTAAAATGATGACAAATACCTGAAGCTCGAGGACTTTCTCTTTGAGTGAGCGTGCTGAGGCTCAGCGATACTGCATCCTACTTGTCCTGAATCCAGCCGGGAGCACCGAGGAACCCCCTGGCTTTGGGAGGAACACCTATCCCCTTGCTGTCTTCCCCATCGATCAGATGCCCTTGCTCCTTCCACACCAAGCCTATGAGCAATAGGTGAAAGAGTCCCCTGTGAAAAATAAGCGGGCGACTCCTGGATTTTTTTGTTTCCTTTCCCTTTTTTTGTTTTCCCCCGCTGTTGATATCAAAACGTGTTCCCTCAAGCGGCCGGCTTTGAGAATCAGATGGCTTTTGTTTCCCATTGAGCTGCGGGCGACAGACACAACGTGCAGGCAGCTCTCACTTCTCGGGGGTCTGCAAATCTGCAGGATGGCCCCGTGTCCCCAGGATGGGGTCTCTGGCCCCTTTGGTTTTGCTAGGGGACAGTGCTTAGTCAGAGCAGCAGTTTGCTGCCAGCCAGAAGCACCGAGGTGCTTGCAGGGACGTACCCGGCATCAGCAGAGACGGGTGTGCTGCTACTGCCCAGGGTGCCCATGGGTGCACGTGCCACCGCCGGGGAAGTTTGTCCTCGCAGGGCTCATCCCACGCCCTTGTTCCAGTGCATCCAAGCCCAGGGATGCTCCTTCCCCTCCAGGTCCATCTTGTGGATTTTGCCATAAGTATGCAAATAATTTCTGGTGGTGGGCAAGAATGGGGTGAAATGAAGGGGAAACGCCTGGCAGGCTGGGTGAAGCAGCCATGTGGGAGTCGCAGTGTGTTGCCCAAAGAGCGATCAGGCGTGACAGCAGCAGTCAGCCAGGGAGATGCCCAAATCCCACAAATGAACCAGCACTTGCAGTGTCTTGCGTAGGTTGTCTGTTGGGACCATGGCGTTGGTTTCCATCCACTGTTTCTACAAAGTCTCCTGGAAAGTGTGGTTTTGAAAAGAAATTGTGTCTGCTTTTGTTCTGTGGGGAAACTGGCAACATGCAGCCCTGAAGGAGATAAAAATCGTAGTTTGTCTTTTGTTCAAGTCTGTATGTCTGATGAAGGGTCTGCTTAGCAATGTCACCAAATGTGGATGGGTGCAGAACTACAGCAAATAGAGAAAAAGCAGTGAGACGCCGTCAGTTAATCTGCCGTATCCATCTCTTATTCCAGAGTAATCAGTTACGAGTGCTGTCCTGGATATGAAAAAGTTCCTGGAGAAAAAGGCTGCCCAGCTGGTAAAAATATGTTTTTAGACTTCTTAAAATGATACAGCTACCTAGTAAAGGGAAATGTTAGAAAATTACTCAAAGTGGATTTGATTTTTTGCGATTTGTGCATATTATTGCCATGAACAAGTCAATGGCAAATGCAGAGCACCAGCTGAGTGCCAGATCTGCTCCAAAGCATGCAAAATGTTCCAGACAACTTAAAACCTTGGATATAATTAAAGCTTAATCAAGCATGGGAGGGCCATAGGGAATTACTTATTCCAACAAGTAATATAGCTGTTGGAAATGCAATACAAAGGAACGATAGAGTCGCACACAGCACTGCCAATCTCTGCTCATTTTTATTTTGGCAAGCATGAGGTTAGAAAAAATTGCATTTAGGAGAAAATACAGTTCAGCCACTGGTGGGAGTTGGGAGGGAATTAACTGGGTTTATTGAAGAAAGACATATTTTGCTTTTGCTTTCTGAACACTTCCTTCCACAAAAGTTTGATGCCACCCCGTTAAGCACCTGAGCTGGAGTAGATGGGCCATGGAGACCGAGACCAGCGGTGAGCTGCCAGCTCCGAACACCAAAAGCCTGAGTATAAACAAGGATTGGGTGAAAGCAGTGAATATCTTTGCTTGCCTCAATTCACATCCATATAAATCCAGAGTAACTCCATTTAAACCTGCAGAGATGTGGGAGACCCTGGATTACACTGCTATAGTTGAGGCTAGAGCTGTCTGGCTATGATTATTTATTATCTAATTAATGAACAGATGTGAGTTCCCTGACATGCTTCATTTGCACAAGCGTTCTCAGCAGCAGCTCTGCTGTAATGCAGCGCGGGCAGGATGAACGTGTTGGGAACGTGACCTTCTCTTCTTCCAGCGCTGCCGCTTTCAAACATCTATGAAACCCTGGGAGTTGTCGGGTCTGCCACCACGCAGCTCTACTCTGACCGCTCCAACCTAAGGCCAGAAATCGAAGGACCTGGAAGTTTTACAATTTTTGCCCCGAGTAATGAGGCCTGGGCGTCCTTGCCTGCTGTAAGATATAATTCCTCTTCTTTCATCTCTTCCTCTGGCTTTCTGTAGTGGAGATCCAGCTCTGCAGGGGTCTGGATCGAGCCCCATCCAGCAGAAGAGACACAGTTCTGATATGGGAAGGACGGTGAATTTCCAAGGTGGGAATCACTGTACTGGTCCATCAGGTCCAGGGCTTTGTTTCTGAAAGAGCCCAGCACCAGAGAGATGTGGATGCTCTCCAGCAGGTAGATTTGGAAATCACCTCGGTCAGTTCTCCCTGCCTCCCTACCATTAGAGATTGCATTAACACCTGCAACAAGAGACTTTCCAACCATTTCACTTTTTCTAGTTGACCGTGACTTTATCACTCTGGTTGTTCTTAATAATTTTTTCAAGTAGCCAGTCCCAGCTGGAGCCTCGGAAAACCTTCAGCCTTGTGCATCAGTGTGTTCTATGCTCAATCACATACACATTTCCTTTACATTGGTTTTCGTTTTCTCACTCTGTGTCTTGTGACATTTCCGCTCCTGGAATTGCCACTGCTGTCCTGCTGGTGCTGCCATCCTAGTGGGGCATCGCTGTGAACAGGGGAGAGTCCTGACTGTACAGCCCCTACCCACTTACATCCCATATTTAAATCACTCGCCCATAAATATGTAAGAACAACTACTGGGGCAGGGAGGGAGCATTTTGATTGTTTTTTTTTCTTTTTTTTTGGTTAACCCCACTGCCAAGCCTCTACCCAAAACCTACACCAGCAGAGCCCCTTGCAGGGATGATGCTGTTGGGGAAAGTCTTCTGGTGCGTTTGTCCTTGGCCCTGAGCGATGCCTTTTGTTGCCTTACTGCTCATTTCGAGGCAGTGACCCCACGCTGGAGCTTGCTGCCGTCATCCCTTTGTCTGCCAAGGGTGGGGGGCTGCTGTTGTAAGGCAAAAGACAAAGATTCCTGAAAGTTAGAGCTCTTAATTTGCACGGATGGCATAAGGCTGAATACATCACTTAATATAAATGCATGCACACACCCCTGCATGCAGCCAGACCTCCCGGCTCTCTCTAACAACTTGTCTAATTGCACTCATCACTGAAAAATTACTTTTTCTGATTTTCAGGAAACTCTAGATTCCTTAGTCAGTAATGTTAACATTGAGCTGCTCAACGCCCTCCGCTACCACATGGTGAACAAACGGGTCCTCACGGACGATCTGAAACACGGGACAACGCTTAACTCAATGTACCAGGACCTGCCTATCCAGATCCACCACTATCCCAACGGGGTAAGACATTCGTATTAAACCTGCCCACAGCACGCTTGCTTTGCTGCTGCCTCGCACCTTCCACACTGTCCTTGGACCTCTGGGACTCCGTAACACCTAGGCTGACGACTGCTGATTTAGGATACATATTTAGAAGGAGCCTGAAAAGGATGTTTACAAGCAGGTAGTTCCAGTGTTGCTGTTGCAGGGAAGTTGCCCCCATTGCCCTGTACGGTATGCTTGCCCGAGCGTTGGTTCTTGCATATTTTCTTCGGGGTAGAATGATTCAGGGTAGAAAACCCCCACTGATTATCTTCAAAGCTCTTTAAACATGAAATGATTCAAACATTCTTGATAGAAAATTCTCACTCTTTGTGTGCTTTTTTAGGAAACCACATTTCTGCTCCTGCTGATTCCGTATTATAGCACTGGCTGTGTTTGAAATGGAAAACCAGCAGAGGCTGCTTTACCTTCTTGGTTTAGTGCACATAACGCCCCGTGGCTCTTTCCCTCTGCAGATTGTGACGGTGAACTGTGCCCGGCTGTTGAAAGCTGACCACCACGCCACCAACGGAGTGGTTCACGTCATCGACAAAGTCATCGCTACCACTACAAACAGCATTCAGCAGATCATTGAGACCGAGGAAAGCCTGGAAACTCTTCGGGTGAGTCCAGCCCGTGCGTGCTCCAGGGCTCCTTAAAGATGTTCAGTCACCCCACTCCCAGTGAACTGTCAGGAGGAGCTTGCCAGCCTGTAGGTGCCGTGGCTCTAAAGCTGCTGATAAAATCCTCGTGCCAGTGTAGCTGATTTTGCTTTAAGAGGAGAAGCGTTTGCTATCAGCACAGGTGGGGTTTTACGAGAATAACTGCCACCTTGCTATTGCTGTCAGTAAAGAGGCATCCACTGAGTGTCTCCTCACTCTTCTATGGGAGTCTTAGCCTGAGGAGATACTAACGGCTCAGATCTGATGAGTACCAGTTTATTTGCCTTGGTATTTGCCAAGTTAAGGAACAACTTAAAAAGCACAGGGGTTTTGCAGTGAGCCAGCTGTGGGTTCTGCTCTGAATTATTCACTGGGAGTACTTTCCAGGCATATCAGGGTATTCAAACTAGCTGTCAGTCTTGCCAAAAATGGGCTCTTGTACTCGTATTTCTGGAACACAAGAGGACCATGGGGCTGGGTCAAATTTATAAAGGGACCAAACTGCTGAAAGAAGCTATTCAGGATTTTTTCTAAGTCCTCAGAAATTATAAAAACCTTAATAAATCTGGCCCTTAGTGTATGCCTGGACAAAGCTGCTGACCTCTGTGTTATGGCTGAACGTTTTACCCTCTCTCCTCATTCCTCTGAAGGCTGCTGTGGCAGCTTCTGACCTCAACAGCTTACTGGAAAGCGAAGGGCAGTACACACTCTTGGCTCCAACCAACGAAGCCTTTGAGAAGATCCCACGAGAAACACTGAACAGGATCCTGGGGGACCCAGAAGCCCTGAGGGGTAAGTGCTTGTTTACTGAGCCCCTTGAGAGACTGAAGAGTATTTTTCAGTTCTTCTATATTCCTTCTCGAGGACATCTGAATGGCTCCTCAATACACTCTGACAACAGCTGCTGTAAACAGATTTGACAGACTCCAGCTTTTTAAACTGGACAGCCCAAACTTCTTTGGGTGCAGATATAGTAGATGTGTAGACTTGGCCAAGAGTTGTATCCAGATACGGAGGAGGGAGCTGAAGCAGTCCCTTTTCCAAGTTTTCCTTTAGCGCTCCTGTATGTGATGGTGATTGCTATCAATCCAGCAAGCCGCAAGAAAACTAATATCTAATCAATGCAACTACCCCTGGCAAATGTGTCGCATAACCACACAAAACCTTATGAAATTGACAAAGGTGTGTAAAAGTTATTCTTTTTAAGCACTTGATTTCACTAAAATCAGCACAATTGTACAATTTAAAATGACTGCACATCGTTTGGAGTAAAGCCCCGTACAATGCAGTACAGGCGGCCCTTGCCACTGAACAGGATCCCTAAAAGCTGCAATAATTCCATAGTTGAGTTTTGCAGCTCCCCAAGACACTCGCCTCTCTTCCAGACCTGCTGAACCATCACATCCTGAAGTCAGCCATGTGTGCTGAGGCCATCATCGCTGGCCTGACGATGGAGACTCTGGAAGGAACCACCTTGGACGTGGGCTGCAGCGGGGAAGAGCTGACCCTCAATGGGAAGCCCATCATTGCCAACAAGGATGTCCTGGCAACCAACGGCGTCGTACATTTTGTTAATGAGCTGCTGATCCCAGACTCGGGTACTGGTGCCTCTCTGCATCCGTTCTGTTGCCTTTCTTCTATTTTGTCAAGGAAATATTGGATTTAGAGGGTGTAGTGATGGCTGGATTGCCATTCATGCAAGGTTACTATGTGTTGCTTTTTTTTTTTTCAGCTAAGACCCTGTTTGAGTTGGCACAAGAATCTGAAGTTTCCAAGTCTATGGACTTTTTCAGACAAGCTGGTCTCAGTTCCCATCTCACTGGCAGTGAGCGAGTGACCCTCCTTGCCCCAGTGAACGATGTGTTCAAAGGTAAACTGGGGGAGTAAATATCCCTTTCTGCCATCGGTTTGGTCACAGATCTCCCTCAGACAGCCCTCAGCAAGTTTCAGTGCACACGTATGCATGTGCTCCCTCAGATGCCTCAGCTATAGGCAGGGGCAGGGGTAACACTCTCTATTTGGACTTTTTTTAGTGTCTCAGTGGTCATTTTAAGTGAATCGCTGGCTCTTTCCATACCTTTCGCTGCAGATGGACTCCCCGTTGTTGACAGCAACATGAAAAACTTGCTTCTGAACCACATTGTTAGAGACCAGCTCTCCTCCAAATATCTTTACCATGGACAGAAACTACAGACTCTGGGTGACAAGGAACTGAGAGTTTTTGTGTACCGCAACGTAAGTTCTTGCAGTGGGTGGTGCTCTCTATGGCTGAATGATGCTTGCTGTCTGCAATGTTTTGGGTATCATGTAAAAAGTGTAACTGAGCTTTGTGGAAAGTATAAAAGTCTCTCTTTTGAAGCATATGCTAATAAAATACTTTTTTTCTGCAATTCTGTTTTCGCAGAACCTATGCATTGAAAATGCATGCATTGCTGCCCACGACAAGAGAGGAAGGTTTGGGACCCTGTTTAGTGTGGACAAAATGTTGACTCCACCGTCTGGCTCAGTGATGGATGTTCTCAAGGCAGACCATCGTTTCAGGTGACCTTTCCGCTCTTCCTCAGTGCTAGTCAGGAGTGCAAGAGCTGCCAGAGCAGTTTCTGTTTATTATGGGTTGTAGTCATGACTATATTTGGTTTTTTAACATAGAAAGAGCATCCAAAACCATGGTCTTATCCCTAAATTATAGGGAATGAGACTTCAAATAACTCTTCAATGAATTGTGAGCCAAGAGTGTGTGGTCCCCCTCTGTACAGTAAGAAGCTGGCTCCAAAGCCATCTGTTCCCATCACAGCCACAGTGGCCCGACCGGTCTGTCTCCTCACTACCATGTGGTGCCCAAGGAGTCAGCATTCCCAGGTTGATTTGCCACATTCTGGTTGGATTTCACAGGCTCATTTCCTACCTAATCAACTTTTTTGGTTAATTGATTTGCTGGACCACAGCAGGATTTTGCAATTCTCATTTCACAGCTCTCTTCTGAACGCAATGTGCCATTGTTCACGTTGAGGCCAGCGAAATAGATGGCAAAGGGGAAGCATCTTATCTTCCTAAAATCTGTTTCAAAAGACCAACCAAAGTTGTTTCTAGTGACGCATTTGACGTGTGTTTTGCAGTACGCTGGTGGCTGCAATCCAGTCTGCCGGTCTAACGGAGAACTTGAACAGGCCAGGTACCTTCACGGTGTTTGCTCCAACAAACGAAGCTTTCCGAGCCATGCCCCAAGGGGAGCTGAACAAACTGATGGGTGAGCATTTTTAGAGCATTTAGATGAACAGCTGCCATGTGTTGTCGGCGTGATACGTGGAGAACTGGCTACGTTCCCCTGCCGTATCTCATTCTTTGACCCTCTCTGTTGGAAGCATGGGCTTCCTACACGACTGATTTGGATAAGCCCTACCCAGCAGAAAGCCAAGGATGCACAGAGTGGCACTGAACCCTCAGACAAAGCGTGAATGCAGGTTTCTGTTTCCCTTGTGCTTGGAAGACATGCTTGTAGTGGTTGCTACAATGGCTTTAATTTGGCTGTGCTGGCTGGTGTAAGGAAGATAACTCTAAGGTGTTTCTAGAGAAAGCGATCAAGCCTCTGCCTTTCTCAGGGATGAATGAAGTGAGAATGTGGCTGTCAACCACGTAGGATCAGGGTGTCTCAAGTAAGTTTTGCAAATGGAAAACATGGTCCACATGCAGCCTCAAGTTACACTGTATGAAATTTAAGTAGTAAAAGGATGGAGCTGTTGCTCCGTCTGTGTGTACGTGGACAAAGCAGGAAGTCCAGCCTGATCCTTAGAAGACAGCAAATATTCCAGTCTAGCACAGGCAGACCGATATCCTGAAAAGCACAGGCGTGCCGGCTGGGTGTGGAAAAAAGCATGGGAATGTTTAATAACACTCTTCTGGGTAAGCAGCACGATCTTTTACTTTGTTCATGTTGAAAACTGTCTGTGGTTGGAAACAATGTCAGGTATTTGAGTGTAATGTCTTCTTGGCATTAAAGCCCAACCAAACATTGACATCATAATTTGGGAAGCATCTGCCCACGGTAGCTGGCTATCCTTTTAAGTGCAGGGATGAGGAACTGGTACTATTAGACTGCACATCCAGTCTAGTGCTTAATATGTAAATATTTCAGAACTGTTTTGCAGCTATTGTAAATGGCTGCAGGAGTGAAGTATCCCAGATGTGGACACTTCAGATGTTCTTTATTCACGCAAACATTTAGCTTACACCCCTGACGAAGAAGTGAATCATGCTGGTGAGGACGTGCAGTGTGAACTGTGGCCACCCTAGAAAAACTCTTAATGGGAAAAAAGCTCACAGCGTATTCAGATAGGGGCACTGAAAGAAAAAATCCCCCTTGCTGAAGGAGCTGCTGTGGGTTTGTAGATGGAGGCCACCTTTTGCACTAGCTGGTCCCCGTTGCCTGTCTGGGTGTTATCAGTGACACTGCATCCTCTGAATGGGTAAATGGAGGGGGGCTGCTGGCCCATGCTGTGCACGTCACGGCCTCTTCTGGAAAATAGATGGCAAAGGGGAAGCATCTTATCTTCCTAAAATCTGTTTCAAAGCACGGCTAGATGGGTAGAGGCTCAGTGGGGTGGGGATTGGGCCAGCAATCTGAGATCTGTTAGTGACATTTCTCCTGCACTTTTCCCCTTCCTACTCAGGAATCCTGCAGTTTCAGCCGTGAACGTTATTGCCAGGTGACACTGGTGTTGGTGACAGTATCGACATTTGCAAATACCAGAGTGCTCTAGCTGCTTCCTTATTTCACAAAGGTCTCTCCCCCACCCCTGGACTTCCTTGGGAAGTGAAAGCAGCAACAGAAATGGGTTCCTGCTGTGCACAGTGAGAGAACGAGGGACTGAAAACCCAAGAGAGAGGGGTTTCATGTACAGGGCAGCTTTGGTACACACCAAGGTGGGACATCAGAGGAACGTCCTTCTGGACTTGCTGGGATCCTCACCTGCCCGGGCAGGAATGGCCTCAGTGCCCTAACCAGCTCCAGCCAAGGTCCTGCTGCCTGGTCTTTTCAATTTTACATTGTTCCCTTGCACTTTCAGGAAATCACGGTATTTTCCATGTAGTTTCATTCCCCCACATGAAGTATAGGAAGCAAGCGGTGATGCTGTTTTGCAAATGTAAATGTTTTTTTCTTCCCCCAGGTAATGCCAGGGAACTTGCCAACATCCTCAAGTTCCACGTGGCTGATGAGATCCTGGTGAGCGGCGCGGTCGGTGCCCTGGTGAGGCTGAAGTCCATGCAGGGGGATAAACTGGAAGTCAGCGTGGTGAGTCGCCTGGGATGGGGTCTCATGGTCAGCAGGGCTGTGCTCTGTGTTCAGCCGTCCATGTCGAGGACCAAAGTATGTCTGTGCTCATTTGGGTGGTGTGGGAACCTCTTCTAATTGTGTGCACAGCCCCACCAACCCGGGTTTTCTGCCTGTAGCGGAGGGACTGTTGCCATGTGTTCAATCCAACAAGCTGGCAGTCTTGAAATGTGGTTTGCTTCAGCTTTCTTCCCAGAAGACCGATTGTAAATGATTTCCAGGAGCTGTTATAAATTTAACCCTAAGTCACAAGGGAAAAAGCATAAATAAATTAAACAAATAGCTTGTTCAGCTAACACATCTTTTTTAGTGTAACAAAAATGATCTCGGCATGGGCTCCCTTAACGCAGCAGGATTTATTTATATATACAATTTCATTTCACAAATTCTGCACAACAGTAAGAGAATGTAGGATCCTTTATTGAAGAAGAAAACATAGAAAATAAATAACTACGATCCACTCTGTGCAGAAGGAAGAAAATGCAGGACAAAAAGGGAAAGGCCGCTGTTTCCAGGCACGTTGAGTCGGCCAACTTGCACGCTGGACTCCTCCGGTGCCCGGGCTCCACCTGCCCTCTCCTGAGGCCACCTCCACAGCCATCCCTCCCGGGCAGGCAGCAGTGCCCGGTGTCACCCGGGAGCTGGGGGATGTGCTCTGCTGCCGTGGGACAGCACTCCCAGCCAGCGCACCGAGAAAGTCTGTGCTCCAAAGCCTGCCAGTCACCCCAGGACAAACTGCTCGGGCTATAATTTGGTTTTATGTTCTCCTTAATTGGCAAGAGGAATGAAAACGCCTACAGCCATCAAGTAAATGAATGAATGCAAAGCGAGGGCTTTTCTAAATAAAACGGGAAACCACCGATGACAAAAATTGCTCATTTACTACTTTTCATTTACTAGTTCTTAATATTTTTTTCTTTTCCTGAACAGAAAAACAACGTAATACATATCAACAAGGAGCCTGTTGCTGAAAGCGATATCATGGCCACAAATGGTGTGATTTATGCCGTGAACTCCGTCTTACAGCCACAGGGTAGGTCCGTGGTTAGAAATATCTTGAGCCACACCATCACAGCAGAGCTGCTTCGGGAGGGAGTGGTGGCACGTGGCAATTGCTTCAGTTGGTTGAGGAGGATTACTCTGTTACGGGATTTTCAGCACATAATAGTGGCAGGAAGCAGCCTGTGTGCTTTGAAGAGTGTTTCAGTGCTACCTGTGTCCTTCCCTTAGCTTCGAGGCCACAAGAAAGAGGTGACGAGCCTGCAGATCCTGCATTAGAAATCTTCAAACAGGCATCTGCGTTATCCAAGGTAAAAGACAAAAAAATCTCTCACTGTAGAACTACTGAAATTACGTTTTGGTAATAATGATTGGAAGGTAATGTCACATTCAGACATTGACTTCCACAGAGTGAGCATACGTGTTTCATGGAATGACCAATCCTCTCTTCTTGCATGATTTAATTATAGAAGAAATAACAGATTTTACAATATGAAGCCTACAGTTTGCAGCACACTGTGAATGTAACCTTGGCACGGTACCATACATGTCAACTTCCAGTAATGAAGTTGAAATTCATCCATAAGTTTTGGAGACTAGGGATAAATATATTGACGTGCACACAGTTCTTAGAGCTCACAGACATTTGGGGCATTTATGCAAACCTTGTATTTCCTTTCTGTGCAGGTTTCTCAGAGGAATCCTCGACTAGGTAAGAGAACTTCTCCAGCTTGTTTCTAATTCCCATCGCATGTCCCTGTCCCTTCAATAGAGGTTTATTGTTGTCTTGCTCCAAGCAAGGTGCAGCATAACCAGGAGGGGAGGGGACGGGGGGATGCTGTGTGTCTGTCCCACGCAACTCGCTCTTCTCCTCGGCAGCACCCGTCTACTCCCGGTTACTGGCGAGGATGAAGGAGAACTCGGGTGGGCTCTGAGCCGCGTCGTGAGCAACCACAGTCAGCGCCTCCGTCTCATCCACTCCGGCTGACAGCTAAAGAGAAGGATGGAATCGTTTTTCAAAACCAAATATCACCCTAAAATTTATTTTTGTTTCCAATGAAATGGATAGGAAAAATGAAAAGCCATATATATATGTATATATTTTATGACCATTTTTATTTGGTTTTGACCTGAAAGTTCCCAGACTGAAGACAGGTTTTGTGTTTGGTTTTTTTTTTTATTAACGTAGTCCCTAATCTGCAGGTTTTAACATAGCCAATTTTGGGCTTGATACAAGGGCAGGTGCCTAATTCTGCCCTGGTTCAGGAGCTCAGCGAGATGCTCAGAGCTCACCTTGGTGCTGTCTCACTGGGGCAGAGCAAAAGGGGCTGAATTCAGGCCCCTTTTCCAGGCTCCCAGTGGTGCCTGCTGGCACTGCAAACCCGAGGCTCCCCAAGCAGAAGGCCAGGCACGTTCTCACTGACCCCCCCCTCCAAACCAGTGCCAGAACTGGGATATTTTGGTCAGAATGCAGGAATTGTGTATGTTCAGATTTCTGAGCAAATACATCACCTGGGGCCAACTGTATGGCTGGGCTAACAGCGATTGCTTTGGAGGAAGTAAATTTGTTGAATTAATTAACCATTACCCAAGCAAATTTTTTTCCTATGTTTTGGGTTTTTTTAATTGTGCGGGTTTTTTTGGTTAGTTTGTTGGGTTTTTTTCAAACAAGCATGTGTTTCCTTCTTCCCTTGTGTTTTAAGTCTTCCATGAAATTCTGAATTGAAGGCTTTTAACAAAAGCCTCTCTATTGACATTGAGGAAACTGAATAATTATAAGCTATGGTTTGAACTGTTCTCTTTTTTTTTTTCTTTTTTTTTTTTTTAATTTGGATTTGTTTATGCCTATGGGTTTTAAATGTGCTGTGTTTTGTTCATGAGATTGAAATGAGAGTTCTCCCTGGCTGAAGCCTTCCAGCAGACGATTCATTTTTAATAATGGATGTTTTTTTAATAAAAATTAAAAATAAAATCAAAAATATAAATATGACAAGTAACAATAATGCTTGTTTGGATTTTGTTTGGTCTGAATTGCCTGATGGCACAGTTTGACCAGCTGGGAAGGAATGGTGTCAGATTTGGCTGGATCAGTATAACGGGTCTGATAGTGACTGGAGTGGAAAGGCAAAGCATTTCTCCCCTCCTATCCCGGCCTGTCATCATTTTTTTGGCAGTACTTCCATGAGCAGTCAGGGTCACACACTTCAAGGAGCGCAGAGCACATCCCTCCTGCTGGATGCTCAGCCCCCCTCGCCCACCGCTGGAGCCGAGCGCTCCATGCCGTGATGCCCACACATTTATTTACCTCGTCAGGGCTTTATACTCACTCCCCAGCCAGTTGGTGAAACCCAGGATTACAAGGCAAAAAATAAAAATAAAAAGGGTATCAAATGTAGAATACAGAAAACCCAGATTGTTTTGGTTGCTCTGTCTGAGACACACACTGGTAGTTTTTCTTCTTTTAAAAGCCCAAATCGAATTCCCATATGCTGTGAGCCATCTGCACAACTCCAATGTGTGAAAAATAATGAAGCTCTTCTTTTATTTCCCTTCCCCAGCCTCCCATCTCACCATCTCATCTTTTTATTTTTTGGCATGGTGTAATCCTGTTATTTAGGGCTAGAGTGGTGACAGGAAACCCTTTGAGCCACCTATTCCCAGCAGCCCCAGAAATAAGAGTTGTAGCAGGGGACTAGCTCCTGAGGGAAGCTCAGCTTTTTGTAATTAGAATAATTAATTAGTAACTCCTACAAAAGCCTGAGAGAGAGGGAAAAGCACTTTGCATCTTGCTCAGTAGTAGTAGCATGTGTAATGTAAGGGTAGGGTCTTGCTGTTTTTTTTGTTTGTTTGTTTCATTGTGGGTTTTTTTTTTTGGGGGGGTGTTTTATTTTATTTTTCCCCCCTTTTCCTTCATGCTCCATGACTAAGTGATACAAAGTCCTTCAGAACTTGGCAAGCAGGTGTGATCCTCGTCTAGGTGAGTGCTCCTTGCTTGTACCTTCTTGGTGTCTGGCCTGGTGACAAAGCATTTCTTGGTGAAATGAAACCACTTGAGCGGATGGCAGTGGGGGAAGCTTTGCTGAGGCATGCTTAGTAACTAGGAGCCGTGCCATCTGCTGGGAGAGCAGCTGTGTCTCCTGGGAGTACAGCCCTGCCTTTCCGATGGGCGGTTCGTGGGTGGTGGTGGGCTGGTGGTGACGCAGCGATGATCTTTGTGTTTTTCATAGGGCCTGACTTTGCTCGCCTCGCTTGGAGGGGCACGCCAGGCTTACGAGTTCCAGTAGCGTCGCAGTAGATTCCTTTTGTTCCTCTCTCCTGTTGCTTATTCTCCCTGGTCCCCTGGAAGTGCTCCCTCCTCTTCTCCTCCGTTCTCTGAGCCGCTGTGGGGTGCCAGCAGCGGTCCCTGCAGTGCTGTGGATACAAGGCGTGTGCCCCTGTAGTGCTGCCTCTATAATTTCCCTGGGATCACACATCCTGGGAAGCCATCCCAGGATGCCTTCCCACAGGGTCTCTGTTGGGAAGCCCCCCAGGGCTTTGGTGTCCCCAGATGACAGTTCGTATTGGTGGAAACTCTCGAGGTGACTGAATTCCCTCCCTTTCCCTGCTCCAAGTTGTTTTCTCACCCCACTGTGCTCAGGGAGGGTTACCCAGATGGCTTAGATCAACGGCGATGGGTGAGCTGCTTGCATCGATCAGCATCCCTTGCTTTGATTCAGCGACACTTCGGGATGGTTTCCCCCGGGACGTTCATCCCTGTACCTTACCCCGTGAAGTGAGGGTGGGTGCTGGCAGGGGAGCAAGATGTCACTGCCTCAGCCTTCGAGGGGAGCAAAGGGAGGAAGCAAGAGGAGAACAGCTGAAAGATGGGGAAATGAGGAGTGCTGATACGATGGGAATATAAAACTTAACCGTCATTTTCTAAAGAAATATTTTTTAAAATATTTTTTTTTAATGTGACAAAAGGTGGAAGTGAAAGGAAGAAGGAAGTTGCTGGTGCTGAGGAGAAAGAGAACTCCCCTGGGGAAGTGCTGGCCGAGGGTCAGAGAGCTCCCACGAGCCCAGCTGGGTATGGGAACCTGAGGGATGTCCCAGCCGAGGGCTGTGGTGGGATGGACGAGCTGGACCTCCCCCCTGTACCCATCCCACCCTGCCAGCATCTCCATCCCACCTCACTCATCATCTCACCCAGCAGCACTCTGGGGGGAAGGAGCAAAGCCTGATCAAGGCACTGCGGGGCGAGGGTCTGGGCTGCTGTGCTGCGGGGTCCCTGGGGCAGCCTTGGGGTGAGCAGGGTTTGGGATCAGCCTTCTTGGGGCAGCACAAGGTGTTCAGCACAGAACCGTTTTGTACCTGTGGGTTTTGGTTTCGTTGTCAGAGTATTTCCGCCTGAAACCCAGAGTGTGTGGGCACGTGCCACCGTGAGCTCGAACAGGGGCTGTTCTCTGCGGGAGCTCCCTTCAGGGCTGGGGCAAAAAGAGCCAAACTGAGAGTAAATAAGAGCTTTTCGGAGGATAATCTTGCTTTTTTCCTCAGTTGGAGTCAAGAGCATTTTCCTATTGAAAATTCGCAGGAATGTGCAGACGCCCTTGTTTACTCTTGTAGAATAAGGATTCCTTCACTTGCAGTGGCTCCAGTTCAACAAAATAATTAAACGTATGCAGAAATCCATTTAGGAAAAATACAGCTTTCGAGTGTGTGGCTTAAGTCCTGAAATCCTGCTGATGCTGGTGCGTGGCTCCTGTGCCGGCTGGGCACCAGCACTCTCCGGGGTTGGAGCAGTGATAAGAAAGCAGTGCCTCTGACCGGCTGCGAAAGCAAATGCTGAGTGTGAAATGCTGTGTTTCGGGAAGCTTAATGTGGTGGGTTTGCTCATTTATGTCTTTAGACAAAAGCCAGAGATGCTTTTTTTTTTCTAGAAAACTCCTTGACTTTCTGGTGGCCTTCTGCAAATATATTTAAAGCAAGAGAAAAAGCAGTGCTGTGCTTTGTCCCGGGAGAGATCTCATGTGCAGCACTGTAGTGGGAAACATGTGCTCTTCCAGCATCGTGGAGATCTCAGAGCGCTGTTTGCTTGGCTTACCAAAGAGGTTTGGAGCTGACCTGCCCCAAGTGCCGGGGCTGGGCTGGGGGGGCTGTGAGGTGGGTGACGGCAGCGCCCTGCACCTCATTACGTGAAAGGTGAAAAGGCAAAGGCCAGGCAGAGGCTTGAATGAAGCCAAGGCACCGCAGCCAGATGTGCTGCAGCAGGATGACCCCTGAAAGTCAAACCCGAAGGTAGGGGTGAAGCCACCCACGTGCCATCGCTGGAAGAATTTGCACTCCCTGCTTTTCTGCTGTACACAAATCCTTGTTTCCACATGTGATTTATCGGAAAGTTGTTGCACCTGTTAGCTGTTGTCTCAGGAGGAGCAAAAAGAACGACTAAGGGTAATATTAGCGCTGGTGAGAGACAGGCTCAAAGGAGCAATTGGCATCGGAGGCATCCAGCTGTGGCTCAGGCAACTCTTGCATTTATTATTTTTTTTTCCAGAGTCCTCTTTGGTGACATGTTTAAGAGATTTTACAGAAATCTGTAAATTCCCCAAAGAAAAATATTTAAGGGACTTTCTTCACAGCAGTGAATGATGCCTTACTGTTTTGTAATATTTTTATGATTGAATACTTTGCAAAAGCTCAGCACTTTTCCTAGGAGAGGTTGTTTGGTGTGAGAGCAGAGAGGTATCAAGTGTCCAGTGGGTCATGCAGCACACTGCTGCAGGAAGGCATCCTCCTGCCAAGGTAGAATAACTTTCCTAAGGATCAGTTATCGCATCCTGGAATAGGAAGGTGATGGGAAGGGTTTGCTGGCTGGATGCTGCCTTTTGCGATGCACTGAAAAATTCCTTATAGAATTGTTGTGAGTTGGCCCTGGCACATTGCCTTCCTGGCACCCTTACCCTTGACTTTTCTGCAGCTTTTCAGAGAGCTTGGCTGCCTCTTAGGCTTTTGACTTGTCACCTGTCTCACCTTTGTCTGGCCTGTCTTTCCAACAGGACTTCATCTGACATCTGAAGTCACACCTTCCTGTTGTTTCACATGCAGCTTGTGCATCAAGCCCTATTATCTGATGGATGCAAAATGGGTTACATTTTAAGTTACTTCTGGGAAAAGAATTAAGAGCTCCTGTTTGGAAAAATAATTGTGCAGAACCTGGAGGCCTTCTGAGGGCCTCTGTTAAATTTCTGGGTTTGTAGAGGCAGGAGGATGAATTAATAGATGTTGGGGTTTCCAGCAGTGCTTCTGTGTAGCTCTCCTAGCTCTCTGCCTTTGTTTCAAAGTTTACAGTTGGGATGAGTGACCTTTTTCAGCAACTCTAAGGTGGAAAACCCACATAACCCCCAAGTATTACAATACTATCTCTGTACATGCAGCACTTGTGGAGTTACCAACCTCCACGAAGAGCCACAGGATGGTTCTGAAGAAAGGTGAAGCATCATGATGATCATGACAGCAGCTGTCACTTTATAATTAAGGCTGATTTCTATAACGTTGGTTTGGAGACACATCCATTTGCTGTAAGCTGTAGGCACCCTAATCCCCGTACCCAGCATGGTGTGTGTTCTCCTGGCAGTGCTGTCAATGGTGTTGGTGGCTGTGGACACTGGACGGGCTCGTGTGGTGGTGCAGCTTCCAGCTTGGAGCTGGCATGTCAGGGTTCAGGCTGTGGGACTGGCTGGACAGGGTGCCCTACCACGTCTGGCTGTGTCTGGTCCTGCTCCTAGATGGGTAACGGATCCTCACCCTTCCCATCATGCAGAACCCAAAGTGCTTACACAAGAGTATTTTCAGACTCGTCCCTGACGATGGTACAACCATCCCTGCGCTCAGGCTAAAGGGACCCAATTTTGCAATCTCTGCTCACGTGAATGGTAGTGGCACACCCCGTTAATCACCCCCACGGATGGGCACTGGCACCAGCAAGTGATTAAACTAGCAAAAGTGGCTGGTTCCCTTCCTTAGCTCATAACTGAAGAGCAGGAAAAAGTGAAATAAATAAACCAAAGCTGCAGAGTAGTCACGCAAGGCAAAGGGAACCGAGGAGCATCAGCAGAAAGTGCTGCAGGACAACACCATCTGCGAGCACTTGGGGCTCAGGAAATGCTGCTCTTTAAGAAGTTCGTGGTGCCGGAAACAGGCTGGGGGTGAGGCTGTGCAATTATGCCTTTTATTTGCTCAGCATTTTTTGCCTTTTTTTTTTTAACGTAAAACTGGCAAATGAGGAACTTAAAGTCACTTCTCCCATAAAAGTCTTGGACTGCAGAATCGTTCATGGGCTTTCTTCTTTTGGCCTGCTTCTACCTTACGCTCTTGCTGCTTTTACCTTGAAATGTAAAGAAATAGTAATAAAATGACCTGCACTCCAAGCTGTTCCTTAATGCATATGAAACTACAAAAGATCTCTGAGTTGAGATCCCAAAAGCTGGGACACTGAGCTGGATCAGCCCTGAGCTGTGAGCCACAGCGAGATGGGCTGAGCTGTGCAGGCTCAGACACAGTCCTGTGGTGTGCCCAAGGAGCTCCTGGGGCAGATGTGGGGGATGCCCTCCACCAGGTCTGCCGGCGGAGCAGGAATGATGCTCATTCACATCTGACTGCCCAGGCTTAGGCATGGGAATGGTACTTGCCATGAGGTCCCAGTTGCCCCCTGGCTATGTGACTGGTGTCACTGGGGCACAGGAGAGGCTCTGGGGCTGCCCCTGTCTTGACATAGTGAGAGGGCAAGATGTAGTAGCAAGGCAGTAAGAAGCAGACAGTCTGGGGGAAAGCAACTCACTGGCATGTATGTCTTCTCCACCTGCCATTCCTCTGAGTAATCTTTCCCCTGCTAAGTACCTTTACAGAAAAAAGGGCAGCTGCTGTTTCAGGTTAGTGGTTTCTGAGGCAATACCATTGCCTCGATGTTCTTTGGGTTTCCTGACTCCTCGGGGTGAGCTGGCTCATTGGGAAGCCACCCTTTCCTTCCCCTCTGCCCATCACTGGGCGACAGCATCAAGGGTGGAAAGCACATCCATGTGGGATGCTATACATCAGCTGCACAACAATATCCCTGAGCCCGGGGAGATGCTGAGATGTTTGGAGACTTTTTTTTTTTTTTTTTAAGGACAAAAGCAGTCCAGATCATATTGGAGGTTATGTAAAAAGATGGGAAGAAATTGGCCCTGGGAAGCCCTGAAGTGAGGTGGTGGCTGTCTGGGGAGAAATAACCTGCCTCAGCAGAGGTGAATGCTTTAAAAAACCGTGGGCAGACCTGCCTGGGAAATTGCAGGGTTGTCTTCATCTGGGCTCTTCCTTCTACTTTTCACTCTGACTTGCTTAGTTTTATGTCACATTAACAAGAATTGGGAGAAAATGAGGCTGGGCGTCCCTGGGGAAAGCACAAAATGCTGGGATGTGTGGGGCTGATGGGCAGGGAGAAGCTTCTGCACTGCACAACCTGGGGATGCTGGAGGGCACTGGGGAGCGAGGGAAGCGCAGTGAGTAATGCTCGGGGTAGGTGGTCCCAGGCCTGCTGACCAAATGTTCCTCCCGAGCTACTATATTTGGATACCACAAGCAAGTGATTTCACTTTCCCGTTTAAAACCAGCCCCCCTGAAGCTGGGTTGCTGGCTGCTAACGCTCGCCTTGCAGCACATGCGGCCGGCCCTCTCCTCCCGCGGGTCACCTCGGGCGGCACGAATCCTGCCTGGGAGCGAGGGGCTGCGGAGCCGCACGGCCTGCCGTTTAATTGTAACCAGATTGCCCTAGAAATGTCTGCTGAAATATTTATAAATATTATAGCCAGCAGCTGCTAATGCCAAACAGGAAATTTTAAGCTGAACAAACTTTTCCACGTTTCTAAGTGGGGAAAAGTAAACTGTAGCTAAGACCAGTATTAAAAAAAAAAAAAAAAGTCTAAATAGCAACAGGCTTCCACTGTTCCATATCCTGAGAGAAGTTCATGATTTCTTGAAGTCTTGGCCCCTTCCAGCTAAGCCACTCTCTGTAAGCAGCATGTCTGCACAGTGATATAGAAGGTGGCTTTAGAGAAGAAAACTGGGTGACAGCTCAGCGCAGGCGGTGGTGCTGTGACCTGCAGTGCTGCATCGTGGAACAGCCTTTGCATTGGGGAAAGGGCCATCGAGAAGCTTTCAGTAACGGTATATATGTTGTACCTGCTTAGTGGCAGCTGTCAGTCTTGCAGGACTGGCGTTTTAAGCTGTTGGTTAATGTAACTTCAAGGGAAAAAATAAAAAATGCAGAACTTGAATGGTAAGAAATGAGTTGGGGGTGAGGCTGGTGGGAGCAGTGGCTGCCTGAGGGAAAGGAGCCCTGGTTTGTCTTGCACTTCATGTTTTGGGCTTTCTTCCCCTCTCAAGCTCTCTTCTAGGATTTTCTCATTTCTGCTTGTTCATTACTTGGTATGGAAGTGCTATCTTGGAGCACTAAAACATGGAAAAAATGTAACACTAAATTTTTGTGGAATTGCTCATTTTAAACAACTTCTGCCATTTATGTATTCACTAAATTCCCCTTCAGGCAAAAGGCGTTACTAGGCTTTTTAAAAACTAATTCATGTCACTTCATAGTGATATTGAAATAAGAGGTGAAATAAAGCAAATGCCCTCAGTGTGCATGTTCATTTTGAAATTGTATTCTTCAGCTCAAGCATCTTCAAAATGAAGGGGAGAAGTACAGAGCTAAAACCTCCAGTCTTTTAAAGAACAAATTACCAAAATAATTCAGTTTCTACCATCCCCACTATTACTTCTATATGCAGATATTTTTGAGTTTTGGGTTTTTTTTTTGATTAAACTCTGTTTACTATGCACCTTAATGGAAAGAGAAGAGCTTTTTGATGCTGAGGCTATTTTTTGTTTGTTTTTCATTTCTGGCTTTTGGTAGCAAATCCTTATCCACTGCGTGTACGTGAGTTAATCCTCTTTGAAATGAGTCGCCGGTGCGTGGTGAGCCTGGCTATAGAGCACGTAGGCTGAGCTGCACTTCGCTGTCTGGGTGGGGTGGGGGAGCAGCATGCATTTTAAGAGGCAAAAAGATTGTATGAGGAAATGAAGATTTAAGGATTCCTGTAAATTCTAGCAGCTAATAGTAGTAGGATCTCAGGAAAGCTTTATTACAGTATAAAAATGTGGAGTTCAGCAGCAAATTTATTCATAGCTTTTATACTTGAATGGGTTCTATCTGGTTTAATTTTGGGTGGGAAATAAAGCACCCAGGCAGCCCTGTGAGCACTTGATTTTATTATGAGACTGTGATGAAGGAAAATCTCAGCCTGGTGTGGGATGAAGGGGAGTGTGGCTGGCTGGCTGGTCAGAGACATCTGGGATGCTCAGAGATCCCTGCTAGCTTCCTTGGGTGCGTGGTATGCTATACTGCCAGCTCACTATCCAGAAATTAATTACATGGAAAGCTGCAGGAGTTTCATCTCTAAAATCCTCTTTTCCACTCCGCTGATGCCTCTGTAGGTTGCTGCTAAAGTCTCTGCTTTCAGGTTTCATCTTTCTCAGTTGTGACCCTGGCACCCTGGAAGGATGCACGTGGGGCAAGAGAAGGGTCCAGTCTCCATCCGTTACAGGCAGGTGGTACCGGCGGTAATCCTGCCTGGGCTTCCCCAGGCATAAGAGAAAATGTCCCTTTGCAATTACTTTTTCTTCTTTCATACTGTCACTACGGATAGGGCATGGAAAACCAAGCTGAATTTTTCAGCAGCCAGTAAGACACCATAGCAACTGAAAAGAAAGGTGGGGGCCTTTGGATAGTGTCCACGTAAATGTTCGTGATCACAAGGGTTTTGAACAGGATATCTTGCTAGTTGTTTGTCACCACATAATCCATCCTCCAGCTGCCTTTAATGCTGACTCCCCCTCAGTGCACAGGTTTGCTGAGGTACAGTCTGCCATGCTTGAGCGACTTTTCCCTTAGGAATTGCTCAGAAGCGTGTGTTTGTCCTGTTGTGGAAAGTAAGTATCTGTCCTGGACCTTAAATCACCTGCATCATAGGCTTGGCCTCTGCTTGCAAATCCTGGCTGAGTACCTGCATGATGTGCAGACCCCTAGGCAGCTCCTTGTTGCTGCAGCACCCTGTACGCTTTAAAGCATCACTGGGTTTTCCTTTCTCTGCTTGATAGGAGGCACCAGGCTCCCTTGGGCCAGAATAGGCATGACGGAGCATGAGTCACGAGTTCTCCATGTTCTGGTATCTGGAATGACTTTGAGTCTAATTTAAACCAGACATTTAGTGGGAAAGAAATGTGCCTCTGAGCCTCTGCAGATGTTTAGGCAGTCAGAAGGGGCACGTCTTAGCGGAGACAAATGTTTTGTCTCACTCCTAGTTAATGCTTAAGAGCCCCAAGTGTCACCAAGTGAGGCTTGAACAAACAGTTAAGGCAGTTCGCTGCCACTGGGCAAGTCTGAGCTCTTTGAGGCACTCTTAGATACAGCTCTAACAGCGTGAGGCTGGGGTACTCGGTGGTTCTCTTCTGCACATCTTCCCTCCGGAGGTACGGCTTTTCAAAAGCCTGAGTGATGGCTTTACCCAACGGCTGGTCGAAGCCTTGGTGTGGCTCTTGCATGCATAGACAAGGAGATGACTTAAGGACCGTGTTTCCCTGCTTTTGTGCATCGGCACCGGTGGAACAGCCTCAGCTCTTCACTGTCTGCCATCCCGTGACTCTTGTTTAGATTCAGCTGTCTCCGTGGTCAATGTCTTCCTCTGACCACAGGGATTCAGCGACTTCTTAAACACGCAGACGCAAGAGAAAGCGAACGAGCTGCGGTCAGACACCCCTGCTATGACAAGGAGGTCTGTTTACAAGTTTAGTTTTGAAAGGCCGGCAATTAAATCCATTTTCTGCATAACTGATGAGAAAATTCCAGCTGCCTAGCACTATGCTCTGACTAAGGACATGGTTTAGAAGGAACTTTACTCTTCCCAGAATGTGGTGCTGTATGGTTTTGGGCTGCACATTACTTTTAAGTCTCTGCCCATCAGCTTGGATGGGCTTTGCCTGACTCCTACCTGATTCTTCAGAATTTTATCTTATCAGAATAGCACCTTAGTACATACTTACATTATTTTTCTGTCAACCTCTACGTGATTCATGGGGAATGACAGGAACAGAGCAATCCCGAGAGCCTCTTTTGCAGGGTTTGGAGGAGGACTCCACATGCGAGGAGATAACCATGTCCTGAAAGGCAAAGCTGACTCACTCCAGAGCAAGGCAAACACTGAACCGCCTGCACCTTCTAGTGCCAACACAAGCTCACACACAGCTCGGAGCGAGAGATCACCGTGACAGCTTGAACAGCAAGACACGAAAAAAGGAGCAAGTTACAGATCTAATTACAGCTACCCACTGCAGATCGGGTTGTTTAAGGTAAAGGCGAACTGGAATGTCCATAAAGAGCAAAAGTAGCTGGGCAAAGCGCTGCGTGCCAGGTCCCTGCTGAGGTGGCATCACTTCACCTTGCCTCAGGCACGGGAACTGCAGCACTTGAGGATCTGGCCTGGAATTTTTATTGCATTCAGGAGCAAATGAATCCAGTTCAGAAATTTTCAAGCGGAACTCTTCTTTGCTGAGGAGTACTAATTCACTGAACCCAAATCTTTGACAGTATAATGATAATGAGGAAGCTTTCTGGGTGGGATTCTTGGTAAGAGAGATGCAGACCACCACAGCATAGCTCACACTTGGGCTTAAGAAGCTGAGGCTGGTTACTTCAGGCTGGATTTAGCCTAGGGAGGAGCTCACCCATAGCTCAGGTGCAGCTTAGTGCTTTTCCCCTGCTGAGGGACCAAGAGGTCTCCCAGCCTTGTACAGATGCAGGCAGTGCTGTGAACTAAACGTCGGGGAGTATCTGAGCTGGCTGGCTCCTTCCCAAGCCCAGGGCGGTTCTTGGAGGCTGGAAGAGAGGTTCTCCCCTGACTAGCCATGCAATGCTTGATGGGCTGGTGGCAAAGCATCCCTTGAGCATACAGAACTTGCTGGAGATTTACAGCAGGTGGAGGTTAACTTGTCAGCTTTAAGCATTTGACATCTCTTACAGTCCCACAGACTCCTCCTAGCTACGACAGTGGAAGAGGAAGTTAAGATGATAAATTCCCTCATGCATTAAAACACGCCGTTCCTGTTTGCACCCTGCCTCTAATACTGCATCCCCAAAGCACGATTTTTACCTCAAATTGTTTTCTTCTGTGACTTCTGGTACTGTACCAGATGCTCACCAGGGATGGCAGCTCATTAGAGAGGGATGGAAAAGAGGAAGAAACACCAACTCCTGCTTTTTGGCTGCTCTGCAAAGGATGGCTTTTCTGCTCCATGCTGGGAACTTAGCTGAGCAAGGCTGTCTGGCTGAAAGGGGGCCAGCCTGTAGAAAAAGTTCACCCTATTGATTAATCAAAGTTCCCATGAGATTCTTGAAACTGGACCTACTAGAAGGAATGAGGCTCCGCTGCAGCTGGAGGCTGCGGTTGAACCTACTCGCATCCATGCGACAACGTGCAGCTGGGGCTGCAGCACTGGGTGGTGGGCTCGCAGACAAGAAGGTAGTGGCCATCAGCCCAAGTCAGCAGCCTGAGCACCCATGTCCTAGTAATTCTGGGCTTGTTAATTGTACGGATTGTGGTGCATATACCTTGCTAGGCTGACTTAGCCCTGACAGTTGTGCCTTTTGGTGACTTGTATGTGCCACACGTTGGTCCAAAAGCAAAGACATGTATGAGTGCTGCTGTTCCAAACGAGCTCCATCCCCCAGGGATCTATTCATAGATGTACCCTTGAGTTCTCTGCTTCCAGCCCACTCCTTTGTGGTAAGCTGTCTTTACCTTCTGTTTCCCTCATTATTTTTAACCAGGCCAGCACAAGGGTATGCAAATGTGAGATGGTGAGCAGCACCTGCTCACAGCCCTTCCAGCGATGGGCCTGGGCCTGCCTGCCTCAGCGGGTGTGAGACAGCTCCTGGCTTGGTCCTTCCCTAATCCCATCTCTGCTTTCAAGACATCAGCGTCATGCTTGGGATGATGCTGAAGCTCAGCTGCAAGTGCTTTGGCAAGTGCTGTCAGCCATGCAGATCTTCTCCATTTAAGTAAACTGTTTAAATAGATACGTACTTCAATGTACCTAACAGACGTACTTAAATATATAATACAGTCCTGTCATACTATTGTTGCACCTATAGCAGCAGCTCCACCCAGGTAGTAAGTGCACATTCGCATTAGTGTGGCCTTTCACACCATGGCACACCATCTATTTGTGAACATTTACCGGTTCTTTTGCAACTGTGCCGATGGGATGCAGCGTCTGTAAAGTTACAGTCTCCAGTGGCTGTAGTTGCTGCTAGCTTAATGCTGGCAAAACCTCTGGAATTTGTTCTGCGTTTCATCTATTGGACTTTAACGATTTTTCCCCTCCATCACTCCACATTTTGCACATACAGATGCCTTGCATTTTATGAGCCTTATGTAGAAAATGTACCACCACTTTAAGGTAGTAGTATAATTATGGTTACTATAAACTCCATCCATGTTCTTCTGGTTCTAGCAATTTGTTTCTGGAGACTAGATAGCCATGTCATTGACAGTCAAGTGCATCATGACTGTGTCATGCAATTACTATAGCAGTGGAATTACTGTCATTTGCAGCAAGCCTGTCTTTTTACTTGTGAGAGGGTGACTATAATTGGAACCACCTGAAGTCACTGGAGCCAGGAGCCTTTTGGTTTCAACACAGTTTTGCTGAGAATGCTAATGCAATTACTTATGTGAACTAATCTGTAAGGGATGTTTTTCTGTTGTCTCTGCATTAATTGTTTCCAGCTTAGGGCATGGAAATGTTAATGGCCCTGGGAGGCCAAGGGGATAAGGGAAAGAAGGAAAGTCAGAGGCAAATGTAAGGCTTGGATGCATGTAGTAGGTACTTGGGATTTTTTTCCTCCTACATTCATTAAATCATAGGAACAAAGGTAAAACTATTTGATTAAGTCACACATCATAGAGCAGTCCTTGGTCTGCCACAGGGCAGCTGTGAACTATTCTACAGCTACAAAACTTTCTTAAAATGGGTCATCCTGGTCTCTGGACATGTCTTCCTGCTTGGAAGGAGATCTTCAACCTCCTTTCTGTCACTGGTGCAAAGAACTGACTCTAGTAAAGGTGTCTGTGGGATTCCTCTTTCCAGAGATCCTATAAACTTGCTGTCCCAAGGTGGCTGCTCTGGGAACCTGTGGCTTCCCTCAAGTTGTTCTGCTGCTTCCAGTACACAGAAGGCAGGTACCAGCAGCTTTCAGCCCAAATATTCAAACTTCGGGAGCCCATGAAACATCTTTGTTACTGAGTCTGCATTGTTTGGCTTTGGCTTCCTCACCTGTGACTTAAAAATGTTCACCCTTTGCCTTCCCTCCATCTGCTCTGTCTCCTCACCCTGGATCTTGCCTGACCAGGCTACAACGCTGACCCTTGCATTAAGCTAGCTTGGCAAAACGTCTTCAGAAGAGCACCCTCCCTGCTGGGTTGTCAGAGCAGCTTTGCCTTCAGAGAAACATCTACAAATGTACCCCTTCCCTCATTCTGCTTTTTTGTAAGATTCATTCCTTTCTTCTGTTCACCTCAAATCCCTACTTTTTATTTTTCCTCTTGGCACAACTAGTTGTCCCTCCTTCCATGTTTTTCATACTTCTCTGTTCCAGTCCCTTCCTCTTTCACTTGTGATCATACCAATATCCTTCTTGTTGCATATCAGTTCTGGAAAACATCCAGCTTCTGTGCTCTTCTATCAGCCTCTCCAAGCAGAGCTCCTTCCCCAGGGAGTGGCTCCGTACCAGAAGACCCCCAGCTCTCTGGAGACACCACTCGGGTTATGAGCAGAGCCAGGAAGCAGAGGTTTCACACTGAAGGTGGTTTCCCAGTTTGTAGGAGGTCACCTTCCTCGGAGGATGGTGTCAGACATCTCCAGCTGAGGTGCAGTTCCAATGCAGTCGCTGCCTGAGTGTTGCTTGTCCAACAGAGCCGGGGCTGTCAGGAAGTGCTGAGTGTAGCTGAGCTGCCACTGTTTGGACACCTCTCCTCTGCCTGCAGGTAGGTGGCTAAATCCTCAGCTTCACAGAGTTATCTAAGTCACGGGATGTTCACAGTCACTTTCTTCCAACTTCTGTGTGGGAAACATCTGTGGATGTGGGTATTTTTGAGGAGAAAAAAAAACCCTGTAGAGAAGACTTGGCTGTTGCCAGCACTCGTGCCACTTGGGTACGAAGGCTCCGTACATGGAGCCTGGTGCTTGGAGCAGTTGAACTCCCTGTTCTTGAAGGGGGTGTAGGAAACAGTGTCTGACTCTCATACATCTCTGAAGACTTCAACTATGCATGTCAACAACCAGATCTGAAGGCAGCTGTACTGAAGAAATGTTCCCAGATCAAAATGACTCATTAGCAGAGGCTGGGCTGGGGCCACGTTATTTTGAGTCAAGCTCCACTTGTCCTATCTCCAGCAGGCAATCCGTTCCAGAGAGGCTCATGGGCTAGACAAGCTTGGCTCATTAGCTAACACATGAACATCCCTTCCCAGCAGTAGCTTCCACATGTTGCAATTACTCACTTGACATCCAAATATTAATGGAAAATGTCTTTTTAATACTGGAAGCTATTCTGTTCTTGCATTCATGTCCAAACTGTAGCCTTTTGGATAAGCTTCTGACATACTGCTAGTTTCTCCAAAGTGACTGACTGCTGCAAATGGTAAGCAGCTAATGGAAAAAGAATATCAGTTTGAAGCACTTGGAAAGAGAGATTATGAGGGTGCTTCACACACAACTACAGTTTTAATTGCAGATAAAGAAACTAGAATTCTTCTTTGGAAATGCCTATGGCTTTACACTGGCTGTTCTTTCCAGGCATCAAGGTTTGTCCCGTAGAAGCAGAGCAGGGAAGGCAGGTGTTGCAGAGCACTGCTTGTCAGGGTATTTTCCATGTTTTTGTGTGGTTTTCCTGGGACTACCTCTCCCACTACCTGTTTCTCTTTTCTGTTCCATTTTGAAAATGAACATGGTCCAAAGCTCGCAGTGCAGTGCCACAACAAATGGCAGTTTTGCTAAATGAAGTGGAAGCACGTTTATTTGCCTGTTTACATAAGGTTTGTTCAGGCATGACAAGTATTTTAGTTGTGGAAAGAGCAGTCATTTTAATATGGTCAGACTGTATACAGGCGGTCTAGGGATTTCAGAAATAATTTCCTTAAATTTATTGCTGTTTCAAGCTTTTGTTGTGTCTATAATACTGTGTGTTCTGGGTTTTCCTTTGCAGCCTACTCATCATCTGCAAAGTTATTTTGAACGTGCTACTGTGTCTTGATCTGGTTCCTCAATAACCAGTGTTTTCCTATAAAGCACTTTTGCTTTGCCCTGCAGAACCAGGATTGATTTTTCAGTGAGCCACAACCCAAGACCTGTCAGTCCCAGGTCGCCTTTCTGCAGAGGTGCTGGTGATCCCAACAGGATCACCTTTCAGAAGGGAAGAGGCCAGCCTGGGCCAGGTTTGGGCTGTGAGGTGACATCTAGAGCCTCTCACCTGGCCTTGCAGAGGTGGTGGCCGCAGGGCTGGCTCAGAGGGCAGACGATGGCAGGAGGTTCCCTTTCCCACATGCTTTCGGGAAGGTTCTGAATGGAGCACTGCACCCAAAGCACGGGTCTGTCGGCATTGTCTTTCTTCCCGCTCCCATTCCCTTGGCTCCCTATGGATCTCCACACTGGCACAGCATTCCCCAGCCTCCTGGAAAGAGTCCTGGGTTCCCCTCTTCTAGCAAAAGCCCCTCTATTTCTCGCTGGCTGTCAGAAGCCAGAGGGATTGGAGTCTAATGCGTCTGGATGCTGAACAGAAATAGATGGTGGAACAATGAGGTCATTGGAGTGATGTCAGACAAAAGCTTTTGAATGTGGTGTTACTGAGGGGGGAAAAGATGTGGCTGATGGTTTGCATATTAACTTGACATTTTTCCAGCTAATTCTCAACTTAAAAAAAATTGACAGAACTACTTTATGTTGTGATAAGGAATGATATCATGGTCAAAACCAAAACCAGTGTAGTACCATCATTAGGATTCTTGGCTATTGCTCTACCATGTGCCTTTTTGGTTTTTTTCTTTAGTCAACATAAACTCAAAGTGTGACCCCAAGATCTTGAAGAAAGCATTTTTCTCTGCTTTTACTCAGAAAATATGCTGTTTCTATCGCAACCAAAAAGCCCAGGCCTCTGGCTAGGTCCTGTGGTTTCCAACGGCTGTGGCTCTCCGTGTGGTTTAGTTATTCCACCATCGGTTGTGCAATCTGGAACACTATGCAGACCAAGAGCCAGGCATGGGCTGTGCATGCACCAGCTGGCTCCTAATTTAACATTTCTAGCAATCACTGGTAGTGATGTTAAGGCACACTGGAGCCTTAGTTTTTCTGGGACTCAACCTCCTCCGGGGTCAGCATTGATGGTCTAGTCATGAATTCCTTCAAAAATCAACTATTAATCTCAAGTTTCAATTATTTCTTCATCAGCTGTTAAACATCAACATAAATACGTGTCCGTTGCCATGTAATTAAGATGACTTTCATTTATATAAGTGTCAGGGCTTGGTAGGCTTCATGTTACTCTGTTGGAAAGTGGAAGAACGTGGGTGTGGGCTGGTAAATGGAACAAAATCTTCTCAAGTCCTTCCTCCACCACTGGTTCAGCAGCACCATGTACATAAGCTGCGGGGAACAAATCCAGCTGCAGTGTGGACAGATGTAGGTCTCTGGGCATCCGTCTCTGGCTGTTCTTGCAGGAAAACAGCCCCAAGGTGTGAAGCTCCTCCAGGCTTTTTCAGAGGCTGCCTGCCTTTCCTCTGGGTCTTACCTGAGGCAAGAAATCCTTTCACCTTTTTAACAATAGCTTTAAGGGGTCTTCTTGAATTTGCCTGTCCACACAAATGACTGCAGATCAAAAGTGTCTCTATTCTTGTGTGAGGGTAAAAGACTTATTTCTGTGTTCCCCCTCTGTGTGCTGGGTTTTTTCCTGTATCCTCTTGTTTTTGTTTTTGTTTTTTTTTTTTTTCCTGCAGCTCCTCCAAATCACAATGTATTTCAAGGCTAAAGAAAGAAGGACTCCTGACATCTGCTATTCCTTTACTGTAATCTTCCACACAGACTGAGACACTGCCCATTAGCAGGACCTGGTCTTGTTCTCCCCAGACATTCAAAGGAGTTTATAGGAGCAGAAAGTGAGGAGAGAGACAAAGGAAGCTTCCTTAAAAATTAACTTCAAATGAATGGGGTGCTGAGAGGACTTAGAGAAATGCCCAATGCCCCAGAGCTCTTGGATGAATTCTGGGGGGCTGCACAAGGTGACTAGAGAATTAACAAAGAATTTAGATGATGACCTCCAGGACAGATTTCTCTTTTGAAGGTCTACTAGCACTTCCTCAGTTTGTCAAACCTCCCTGCAGACCTGTCTTACACAACAATAGTCTGCTTTAGCTAGAAGTGATGCCAAAACCTTCTATAAGAGCTGAAGGAGATGCAAAACAAGCTTATTTCTGCATACCTGTGCTGGTCCAAATACTGCTGAAATTAAGAAAAAGCACTTTTTTTGGTATTTTGTCTTTAGATTTCTGCAGTTTAGTCCTCTGCCTTTTAGGAGGAATTATAGCTGCTAGAATACCAAGGGGACTGAGATCCTCCAGCCCTCACTCCCAGTAAAACAATTCCACCTTTTATGTGACATTTGAGTTGTCCAACCTTTTCCTTTGATGTGAAAAACATGCTGACAGTAATGAAATCTGCTTAGTTTCTGCAGGAATTACTGCTTTAGTTTGGTGCCACTGTAATTTCTGGCATGCTTTTACAGGGAAGATGTCTGGAGTTTGGTTTATAGAAGAAAATTAACAATGAGCATTGAAGACTGATAAAAACTCTGCTTGCTTTTGAGCCAAGCAATTAAAAAGCGGAAAATTTGTAAATGAAAGGAAATTTCCCTAGCTATCTAGAGTCTAATTTTGTTGCTACAAATGAATTTAATTAAATGGATTTTTGAAAAGTTGAAAATTAGACTTAGGGGGAAAAAGCATTAATGTCTGTACTTTAGTATGTTTTCCTCCTAACTGCAGAGACCATAAAATCTGCTGTCTCATCTTTCAGAGTAAGGACAACTTAATTTTAATACCAAGAAATGAGAGGCAGAGCGAAGGCACTGGGATGTCTGGGAAGATGATCCCAGCAGGTGACAGTGAGCCATTACCCACCCAGCCTCCACAATGTGAAGCAATGGCTCACAACGAATCCCCTCCCTCCTGTCCTCTAAAGGAAAAACATCCACTAAGCAGATGAAGGTACTTTTTTCTTTCATCTTCTGAATCTTACGCTGTCTAAAGGTATCACTGGTCACCACCTGATAGCATCCCATTTTGCCTTGGATCTGTGAGTCTTTGAGGTTGCGGGTCCTTCTGGAGCCCTGAAGAGAGGAGAAATGTGGCTGGTAAAAGCCTGGTTTTGACGTGATGTATTCGGGGTAGAGGTGGGCAGTTCACGGGTAGGCAAATGAGATGATGGTATTTCAGTGGCAATAACAAACACAAATTGTCTGCCCAGGAGAATCCCTCAAAGTGGGGACTGGCTGTGTCTCACCAGAAAGCCCAGGTTCTGGCAGAAAACGTTGTTTATAGAGGGTCAGTTTGGGGACATGGACTTGCTGCTTGTCCTCAGGCCTGTCCTGTAGATATCTGTCTTTATTTTAATTGGAAAATTGTTGACTCTGGAAACATTTCCTTATAGTAATTACAGCTTTTGTTTGTTCCCCTGTCTTGAACACGTGGTGCGAAGGAGGTTTCATTGCTTCTTAAGGGTTTCTCTCTCATTACTGCACCACTTCTCTCTGCCAGAGGCTTCAGCAATCACCTCTTAAAACACATCAGGTGTTCCTCAATCCCCTTAAATTGACTTGAGTGGTAGCTTGGTGAAGCAGATAAGGATGGGTTTGGATCTGGAAGACTCACTTCTCATGTTGCCTTGTTTTTATGAGTGTTCTTGAAGAGCTGTCCTGGCTTCAATTTGCTTAAATCTTTTTGACAGATAAGGCTGCTCGTTTGTTTGTTGGGTTTTTTTAAGCACTTTGAAGATCTCCAGCTATAGAATTTACTGGTTAATGACTTTCAGGTGTCTGGATCTACAAAGGTGGTGGTGCAGCTCCCGTTCTGTTGCTGCTCATTCAGATGTCAGGGAACGACTGGGTGCTGTGTTATGGCTTTGAAAGCCATTTCCCAGTATTATTCCAGACATCTTTTTCCAGACTCCATGCTCTTCTGTTGATGGTTAGACAAAGTTATCAGTGAGGAAGGGTGGCAGAGGCTGGCTGACAGCTACTGCACAGAGCATTGCTGGAGATCCCAGGGGAGCAGCATTACTCCTGGGTGCACTCCTTGGGCAGTGAGTCTGGGCAGATTTGTATTTTACTGCTATCTCAAAAAAAAGCCTCTAAAAGCTAACATGGTCTTAGAAGCACAGAATCATTTAGGTTGGAAAAGACCTTTAAGACCATCAAGTCCAACTGTTAAGCTAGTGTTGCCAAGTCCTCCTTTTTCATGGCAATGTGCTACTGCAAGATGGAAGGACCAGATTTTTATTGTGGAAGGCGATGCTCATAAGCAAATGCTGACGTGAAGGAATAAATGAATTTGCATTGAAGCAGAAAGTCAGGAGGTGATGCCTCATGCTCTGCAGCCTGCAGTCACCACCCTGTGTGCGATGCCAGGTGTCTGGCCATTAATGTACTGAGGTGACAGACGGACAGAGCTCCTCACATAAACAGCACTGACAAGACAAAAGACCCACTGGAGTAAGGAGCCAAATTTGGCTGCATATATAGATGACTCACACAGAAATATCATCCATTTATAGGTTGTCTCCTGGATAGTGACTAGTCCAATTCCCTGTGGAGTCAGTGGAAACACTTACGGGGATTACAGTGGGAGTACAACTTGGCCGTAGGGAATATTTTTTCCTTTGTAGCTCTCTGGTTGGTTTTTTTAATTGTTTCTTCCAAGACTGCGGAGCGCTAATCGGCAGCAGTGCGATGAGGCAGGGACGTAATTCCTAAAGCACCGCTGCTTCTGCTAATGATGAAACACCACTTTGTGTTGAAGTCATGTCTGGGGCACTGGGGAAACAGGGGTTGAAGCAGATGTTGATGCGGTGCTGCCCGGAGGTCGCTGTTTAATCACATGTCAAAACAGCATCTGCACACGTGTGCCACGGAGCAAAAGCTGTGGGGCTGGAGAGAGATCTGATGGTGCCGGGGAGGAGAGGTGGAAGGATGGAACAGGCACCAAGTGATGGGTCAGGAAAGGATGGGGTGTTTCGAGGACACAGGTGGTGCTGGGGAGGAGCTGCTCTTTCTCCAAAAGGAGAAAACTAAGATTACACATAATGAGACTTGGGTTTCCTAATGGAAGGGCAGGGAGCTGGCAGGAGTGTCACATCCATGTGAGCAGCAAAACCAAGGGGGGACCTCGGGGACTCTCCTCCTCTGCCAGGGCAACCTCGCTGCTGAGGTTTGCAGAACAAGTCCCCATGCCACCACCATGCCATGAAACTTGGGGGCAGGACAGCTGCCCGGGAGCAGGAGCGCCAGCAGTGGCACATGCAGCCCTCCCGAAAGCAGCGGCACCGGGACGGCTCCCTTCCCGTGCCGGCCGATACAGGACATGATCCTATCGAGAGAGGAAAAACCCCCTGAACGTAGGAGAATTACTCTGCACATAATTCAGGGCACTTGAGGCTCATGGCTTGCAGCCGTTGTTTCTCACCCGTGGAAAGGCTGCGTGCTTTGGACCTTGCCACTTCTGTAAGGAAGCACAAACTGTGTGCAAAGGCTGTGGGGGACAATTTTGAGGTTGGAATTTTACCATATAATTATTAAGCGCTTCAGTTGTCAGCACAAATTTTATTAATAACTAGGTGGAGTCGTGCGTGTGGGTGACTACCATTTTTTTGAGGTACCATTTAAGACTACTGTATTTATCATCACTGAAAATTGCTCTGCAGCAAAACTTAATTATTTTTTTTTTAAAAAAAAGAATTGCTAGCTGATTTGTGGTGCATTCGGAGCATGTTTGAAGTGTGGTGCAATTAGGTGTGGGCAAAAAACCCTAACAACTGATGGGATCTAGTATAAACCAGATGGGAATAATTTCTCACGTACAAGCAAGCCACCTACACTGGAGGCTTAGGAGAGGAGCAGGTACTGAAGGCACATGCAAGCAGGAGAGAACGTGAACGCAACAGCAGAGTAGCTCAGTGTGCCGGCATGATGATGGGATGAAGTACTTGTGGTGGCTCTGGATGTTTGGTTTTGTTCTCAGGAATATCCTTCCCCACCAAAGTAAATAACAATATATCGACGTGGCACCTGCTGAGTTGTGAACTGCGTTTGGTTGGGTTCTCCGGCAGAGCTGTTGGGGCAGGATGGTGCTCATGCAAAGAAGGATGAGAAGGAAAATGTAGCTGTCAGGATCAGCTGGGGTGGAGGAGGCAGGGGGGAGGGGGTTTCCAGACAGCGCTGGCCCACAGCAGCCTGTGCTGCAGCACACAGTGAGGTGAGCAGAGGAAAGGGGTGGCAGGGGGCACCTCTGGAAGCACAGAGATCTGACTCCGTGTTATGGAGAAGAATTAAAATTTAAAACAGGAATAGAAAAAAGAGGTGGGAAGCAAAGAGGTGATCTGGAGCCACGTGCAGTAGGAGTCTTCCCCTCCCCAAGCATGCCTGGAGATGTGGCAGGGCATGGCTACAGAACAGGGTCCAGTGGCTACAAGGGATGAAATTGCTTTAACAACAGAACAAAACTTTGAAACAGCTAAACTGCACTAAGCATCCTTAAAATTCTTTAAATAAGCAGCTTCTCAGTGTCCAAAATGTAAGAGGTTTTCTCACAGATGAAAGTATGGCTTTGTGGTTCAAACCCCCGCTCCCCAAAACCCATGTCAAGAGCAGAGTCCATCTGCTTCCAGTGCCTGGGCAACAGGAAAGTTCTTGCTCTTCATGTGGTTTTATTCCTAAGGTTTTAATTTCTTTGATATGAAAGCATAAACCACGAAGCCCAAAAATATTTAAAAAAATAAATTATGCCTGCGCTTTTATTATTAAACTATAAATGAGTATTGTGCTCAGGGCTTAAGCTCTCTCTGCCCAGCAAGCTGTCGGGTAAGCAGGCCGGGCGTTTGCACCTGATGTGCCTTGGGAGAGGCTGGAGAACAGCATCCCTGTCCGGCAGGGACACTGCCATCTTGGGGGGGTTTCCTAGAGGTGGGAAAGTTCCCCATTTCCCCTGCCCCCAGCATTGCTCTTGGAGGATGACCTGAGAAATAGCCTAATTTTTTGGTTTCTTTTTTTTTTTGTTGTTTTGTTGTTGTTGGTTTCTTTTTTTGTTGTTGTTGGTTTCTTTTTTTGTTGTTGTTGGTTTCTTTTTTTGTTGTTGTTGGTTTCTTTTTTTGTTGTTGTTGGTTTCTTTTTTTGTTGTTGTTGGTTTCTTTTTTTGTTGTTG
>JAVJGJ010000061.1:61074167-61108516 GCA_035590215.1 Microhierax caerulescens | reverse complement strand
GGGGGGGGGGTGTTCTTTTTCTTTTTGGGTTTCTCTCCCAGGAAAAAGAAACTTTTGGAAAAGGGAAGGAACAGCCCTTGGCTTGCTGCCTGTGGGCAGTTTTGGTGGCAGCAGGGAAAAGGATGCTCCCTGCAATGACAATAAAACATCTGATGCTGCCACAGAATATAGTTAATGGGCATCAAACCTTCAGGCCTTTTTTATAAGGGTATTTATCCAAAATTATACTTAATAAGGAGAGTTGCTCTGAATTGGTGCAGAGCCAGGTGGCTAGACGGGAGATAACTGAGCAGCCCTGTTGCTCTGGCCTGGGAGGCTGTGGTCCCTGGGCTGCAGCAGAGGTGCTTCTGCCAGCCCGCAGGCAAAATGCCAACAGCCTGGCTTGGCAGCACCCAGAGATGCTGAAATTTGGTCTAAAAAACCCCAACCCCCTGCCAAAACAACCCAAAATCCGAATGGAAAAAACTCTCCTGGATTTGGTTTAAAACGGGTGGTGCAGGACAGAGCTGCAGCCTGGATGGAGGCACTGGGTGGTGCTGGGGAAGCGGGGCTGGGGGGACACCACAGCTTTGAGGGCTCCAGAGGAAGGGGCTCAAGGTTCTACTCAATTCTGGTGCTGCCTGACAGCACTGCCCACGCTGCCATAGAGCAGTGGTTCCAGAGCAATTCCAAGGAAGCCACCTGGAACCTGGGATTAACGGCAGGCTGCTGCTGGTTTACTTGCCCCTAAACCTCTTTCTCCAGATGGTATCACCAGTTAAACTCCGTCCCAGGCTGCTCTGGCTAGCCCTGGCGGAGGTGGCAGAGCAATGCAATAGCAACGGGCTTTGGTGGTGGCTGTGGGCACTGCCGGGCCACCCGTCCTGCCAGCGTTACGTGACCTGCCGGGGTTGTTTGTGAGGCTGGTTGGGCTCGCTGCAGGTGTGGTGCTGGCACAAACGGCCTCGCAGGCAGCTCCGTATCCCCTCCTGTTGTTTTTGCTGCTCTCCTGGGGATTTGGGGAGGCAATCTAACCTCTAGTCCAATTGTTGTGCGAGCTTAATTATGCTTGGAGTCATGCTAGAGATAAATAAAAATCTCCCAGCAGAGCGGCCAGGGCTCAGAACGGCTTCCTTGGCAGGTTCCTCCTGCCCACGGGCCCCGTGCCAGTTGAGGATCCTATTAGGAGAGGGAGGAGGAAATCGTTCAGCCTTAAATAGCTGCTCTGATAACGTCCACTTGGTCCGTGCAGCCTCACAGCTACCTCGGAGGGGTTAACGGTGCGTGGCTCCTTGGCTCTGGGTGCGGAGGGGTGCTCACCCTCTCTCCCAGGTGTCATGGGGAGGTCCCACAGTGAAGTGGTTTTGGATGGGAGGCAGGGAATCTGTTTTCTCAAATACTTTTATGCAAATGTACTGATCTTATTTCACTCTGATTGGGAAATCCCCAAATCAGAAGGAATTAAATGAAATTCCTAGACAAATATTAGCATGGGGGATGAAAGGTTCCCTCCATCTTTGGATTTAAGCCGCAAATTCAAGTGGCTGGTTTAAATTGGGTAGAAAAAGAATGTGAATCCCAGTGAATGGTTATCGGATCTTGGGCCATCTGATGGTGTGGCACAAGGACTGCCCGTGTGTGCTCTTGTCAGCTGAGGTTTGATTTGGGATGGATGGAGAAAGGCAGAAATTGGTGACATGCTGAAGTCCCCGTGCTGCAGCGGTGGGTATGTGGTGTCCCCTTGGCAGCTCCCCTGGGCAGTGAGGCCACAAACCCCTTGTCATTCCTGCATCTCCTTCCTCACACCCACCGGTGGCAGCTGCTGTGGAACACGGGGGATGCGCTGCTTCCTTGAAAATGAAAACGGGTTTCTTGGTCCCTTGAGAACCGGGTTTCGCTCTCCTGGCACTGTGGTTGTATCCCGAGATCCTCATCCTGGGCTCGCAGCAAGGCAGCTGCTCCTGGCCGTTCCGTGCAGGCATTTGACTTCCCCGATGTTTGCAGCAACCGTGGTGGCCCTGTGCCGAGGGGGCACAGCCAAGTGTGGGGTTGCCCTCATTCCTCCCCGCCATGCTGGTGGGAGATGGGGTGCTGCCCGCGTAAGCCTCCCGCCCCCTCCCCAGCAAATCCAGCCCAATTCTGTTCAAAGCGCTAATGGCAGGGCTTGAGGCAGGGAGAAGCAGATGGGCGATGCAGCCTGCCCAGGAGGATGGCTGGAGCCTGGCGTCCCCAGCTCTGAGCGAGAGGTCCCTCTGGTGGGGATCTCTGCTGAAAAGCGAGGCCAAAGGGCTGACCGGCAGCTCCTGGAGCCCCTGGTCCTGCTCCCCGTGGGCAGTGTTGGAAACCACCAGGTTTGTCCATCTGACCCCACAGCAAGCAGGGGATGCCCCTGCTCTGGGGCTGAGTCCTGACACTGCCCTCGCTGCCCCTCCTCATCACCCCTTCCTTTGCCAGGCCCTCTGGCTGCACGCTGCCTGGCAGCCCTGGCGTTACCACACGCATCGCTCTGCTCTGCAAAGATGATGGGGAATTCACCCGGTGTGCAACTTGCCCAGGGCTGCCAGCTCAGCACCAAGCGAGAGGACCCAGGCTTTGCTCATGTGTAAAGGTGTGTGTGGGGGGGGGCTGGTAGCATCTCTCTCCCTGGCAGCTTGGCAGGTTCGCCCCACTGACCCATACCAGGGCTGCCCCAGGATCGGGCTGGCAGCCAGGCTGTGCAAGGCTGCAGGGACAAGGCAGCAGTGCATGCCCTGCTCCTCTCTAATTGCAGTTTCCTTACTGCGAAAATAACCCCAGATCAAAACCAGGACACCTGGCTTATCTTCCAGGAAGAAAACTGCTAGGGAGACGAGTTTGCTTTATGCCTCGAAGTTTGCCGCGCTATCAGCACTCGCTTCTATCTCATTACAGAGGTCAGCGGGGAAGGGTTTCTTTGCGCTTGCTGGGGGAGGGAGAAATCGCCTCTTCCCGGCTTCAGATGCGATGTCGGTGGAGCCTTGAGTGTCGTGGCTTGCCTGGCTTTGTTTATGATTTCTGTGATGTCCCCACCCTGCGTCCAAGGGCTTGGCAGCCTTGGGGAGGGAAGGCAGCCGAAGGCAGCAGGGTGGGAATGCTGCGGGACAATGCAGGCACAGGGTATGCAAGTGCTCGGCTGGGCCAAGGTCAGCTATTGTTCCAGGGATTATAAATAGCTGCGCTGGTAATAACGCAAAACTGAGCCTTGAAATAAAAGCTTCGTTTCTTCTTTAGCTCTGAGGTGAGGAAAGTGGAACAAGTTACGAGGCAGCGCAGGGTGAGAAAGGAGTGTCTCCAGGAACGCCCCACCCGCAGATCAGATCTATAAAACATGGTCATAAAGTTATGCCTGAATTTCCTGCTTGTGCCAATAATGAGATTATTTTTTTCCCCCCCTGCAAACGACAACAGGTAAATCCGCTCTGAGGAGACATGTAAAATAACAAGCATGTTTTCCTCTGTTGTAAACAAATGTGACATTTGTACCTCAGTAGATGTGGCACAGTCAAAATAGGCTTTAAATTATAGAAGTGGGAGATGCAAAACGACTTGTCATGAAATGCTCCTGCAAAATCAGGTTCAGAAAAATAAATCAAGTTTCAGCTTGACAACTCTTCAGGAGCAAGAACTGGGGAGTGATTTTTTTAAAGTTTTGGGTTTTTTTTTTTCAATAACACAGCCAAAACCTAGCAAAACCCAAATCCTCGTCATATTCATCCCTTGGGTGGAAGTAGTGGGTTTGCTGCTTCAGAGGGGACCTGGCGGTGTCAGGGCTGGGAGTGCTCTGCAGGGTGACTGTCTTTTGCAGTGCAAGTTCAAGGACACTAAAAGTGAAAACAGTTCTTGTTCAGCGGCTCCTGGTGCTGACGTACAGCAGTTCAATGTGGGCTGTGGTTGCAATCTCATTCTGACTGATCCTGCCTAAAAAGGTTAATCCCTCGCTAAATCTTTGCATGATATTGTCTGACTCAGGACTTCCCACATTGCTGCCTGATGTGATGGGGTGGCTTGGGGACACTGGAGGAGCAGGATAATTCTTTTTATTAGTAGGGCTCTCCTTTCAAAGAGGGGCAGGTAGTAAGCTAATATCGAGAGACTTTCAATCTGTGTTATGTCTGCTCTGCAGCCAGAGGCCATCAGCCTTTTAGCAGTGCTATAGAGAGGAGGCACGATCCAACAGGTAGGATGCTGTCTGGACTACGGGAAACCTGGGTTCATTTGCAGGTTTATCATGGGACTTTCACACCATGCTTGGTCTCTCTGGCACACATCCTGAAATTAATGTCACTGCAACAAACAAAAAAAAAAGTGAATTTAATCCGCCCTGCTCCAACCTTCACTTCTTCACCTGGGAATTTCACTTGAAAATAATTATCACCCTAAAACCCAACCACATTTGTAAATCGTGTATGCTTTGAAGGAAAAAGACACCACAGATTAATTTTCATTTAGGAAAAGGGCAGAATGTACGTGCAGATCCTGAAACTACCTTTTCTCAGCCAGTTTAGAGAAGCTGCATAAAATTAATATCTATTGTTGTGACAGTGTAAAGTAGTTTTAGACCTTCTCAGTGCCTTTATCCACGTTCGTTGTGCTGTTGTTTTTCTTCTATTAAAGATTTATTATTTTTAGAAATCAGCTGAAAACCTGGACTTGCATCTCAGGCCCTCTTTGTGAACCGGGAGCTGTCATAGGTATTTAATTGCTTGTGTTTGTTTAACTGGATTGCGGAGAGATGAGATGATCTGTATCATTTAACGATGACACTGCTGTGGTCATGTGTGCGACTGAATGGAAAGCTGTGCACTTAGGCTTCGAAACTGATTTCAAGAAAAATGCTCTGAATTGTGCTCTGAAGTGCTTTGATTGTATTAATTACAGCACTACAGCACATTATAGCTTCAGTGCATGTGTTAGTTTATATCTTGTCTTCCTCCGTCTTGCAAGCCCAGGAGAGATTACAGCATATTACAGATAATTACAGCACATCTTTCCTTTTTAAGTTTCCTGCTGGGATATTTTCTGCTTGAAATCAATGCCTGCCAGTATGCCTGTGAAATTTCCTGAGGAAGTAGTTTAAATGGTGCTGTAAAAACCAGAGCTGATTTAGTAAGCTGGAGCAATCTAACATTGTTTCCAGAAACCCATAGCACTGAGGGACGTGGAGGGCAGAGTGGGCAGCTTGTGCCCCTCAGCTGCTGGTTGCACCACTCTGCAAATACCTGCATGGAAGCGGAGATAAGTGGGGGAAAAGGGACATGGATACTGAGCAATGCAGATAGAGGGTGTCCGGAAGGATCATCCTCTTCAGTGTCAAACAGCAAGGTCTAAGGCAGGGGTCCTCAAACCTTTTAAACAGGGGGGCGGCGTGTGGATTAAGTGGCAATCAGTCATCTGCAGCTGCTTGGTTTCCCCCCCAACGCCTGGCGGTGTGTGTGTGTGTAGGTAAAAACCAGGGGGCCAGACTGAGGACCCTGGGAGGCCGTACCTGGCCCGCAGGCTGTGGTTTGAGGACCCCTGGACTAAAGAAACTAGGGAAATAGCATTATTGCTTCAAACTGCTCTATTTACAGAAGGTGTCCTTGTCTCTCGTTAGCACAATCTAGAGCCACATTATGGGAAATAACCTCCTTTTTTCTCTTCTGTCTCTGTTGTCTTATGTCAGGATGCACCCAGCCCAATAGCCAGGCTCAGTTTGCATTCCTGACCTTTGCTGCCACACACTTGGCACCAGCAGTGAGTGGGAGAGTGAGCACTGGCCAGCTGGGAGAGCTCCCCAGTGCTGTTTTCCATAGGGAGCGTGAAGCCAAGCCATAAAGATCTGTATCTTACTCTCCTGTTATCTCTCCTTTGCTGTTACATGCCCAGACGCTGAGGATGTCCCTTTGGCAAAGCCTGGGGATAGTACTGTTATTTGCAGACTCACCGGTGGCATTTCTGAGGGGAGAATGAGCTGCACCCGGGAGCGCTGCTCGGGGAGGGGGGGACAGAGAGACCCCAGCTTTGAATGTCTTGCACAGGTTCCGGGCTGCTGCCCTGGGAATGTCGGACTGGGAGGCCCTTTCCAGATGAAGCTGATGGGCAGTTTCACACAATCCTCTTCCTGAGCACTTGAGCCGCTGTGATAAGAGCATCTTGGTGGGGTTATTTCTGGGTGGTGAGGGCTCGCACCCCGCTGCGATGCTACCAAAGGGGCTGTTGCTGGAGGTGGAAGCTGGGAGCAAAGGGCCAGCTGCTGGGCCAGAGCTGGGCTCTCACTTCTAGGGTTATGGCTATGTTTTACATCAACTCGCCATCAGATGGAGCAGTTTTGGAAGCAAAGACCAGAATTGTTCCCCTTCCACCTTGCCTGAGCTCGGGATCCGGGCAGCGTGCTATAGCATCCTGCTCTCCCCATCAGTGAATCTTCATTTGCCTGTGCTTCTTTCTCTGCCCGGTAAAATAAAGTGTTCACAAATAACTCTGCAAATAGTTTAGTAGCCCTGGTGCTCTCCTAGGAAGCATAAGGTGCAGCTTTCTGTTTCTTCCCACAAAAAATAGGAATTGAGCCTGCAGTGCTGACTGCTGTGGGGCTGACTGTGACTGCACCTGTGAGATGCTAGGTCTGCAGAAGGGAAACTGAGGGGGGGCCGTGCTGGGGCCATGGGAACTGCTAAGGTCTGGGGCATGTGCAGACGTGAAGTGCTGGGTGATGTTTCAGGTGAGGCGTTGAGCAAGGCAGTAAGGGTTTGCAGGGTCGCAGCCTGGTCTGAAGCGCACACAATGAGAGCAGAGTACAGGTCAGATGGATCTGGGGATGCCTCTGGCACGTTGGGAGACTTGGCCAGGTTTCCTGCCCTGCGCTTCAAACATGGACCTGCCCTGTCTCACCTGTGACATTGCCCTGGTTTGGTTTCTGGGGACATCTGTTCAATCGAGCCAGTCTGTGCTGCTTTGCTACAAGAGGCCACACCAGGCTAATCAGCTGGTTTGGGCAGATACTTGAGCTGTGCTCCTGGAACTCACTTAGTATTTACTTTGACACTGCGAGGGCAGCACAGAGCTCAGTGCCTTCAGATTTAGGCATCGGTGCATGAGGGGCAGTTTGCTGGAATGGAGCATCTGAACTGCAGTGATGTGCACAGCAAATAGGGATAAATGCTGGTTGAAGTGCTGGAAAAGAATAAAATGCTGGATCTTTAAAGAGAGACTGGGGCAAAAACCCCACCACCCTTTGCCTCTGGAGGGCTCTGGGGAGAGGAGAAAGTATTTTTCTTTCTGACTGTTTTTCTTCAGATTTAGAAAGGCACGAGCTGAATGATTGCTCGCTGTCTGCATTAGTATCTCGTGTGCTTCAGAGAAACACACCTGCTGATTCCTCTGAATAATAGGAGTTAAATGAGGTACATTAAACACGTATTTCCTTGTCGTGAATTTCCAGGAGCTCAATAATGCTGTTTTGGCAGGTTAATTTAGCAGTCCTTGCAGTAATGTCTTTAAAGGTTCATTAAACTCTTCAATGATCTCTTGTTTTTTCTAAGCAAAAGACTAAACCAAATGTTTTTGTGAATTATAATCTGAGTAAAAAGACTTGATAAAACCTCTGTTACATCGTGTGGTACCTCATCATCCTTAGGATGATGGTACGAACATCCTTATCACGTCTTGATGTGGGGCAGCATCTAATGGTGCGGAGCTTCCCCACAAATATGCTGCCTTCAGCAGCTCTCCTGCCCAAGGTGTGCCCCTTCCACCTTGGGTGTTTCAGATTTTATATCACTTCTTGGTGACAGACAGCTGTAGGTGTCAGGGGTGAGACCCTGCCCAGCCCTGGACACCCATCAGGGGTCAGGAGCTCTTCAAAGTGAGTAGGATTCATCTCCCTCCTCCTTGCACGGGGATGCAAAGGCAGCTACAACTGGGATGCAGACAGAGAAACATAAAGCAACCCAGGCAATCCAAGGAGATGACAACCTCCCTTGCATTGTCCAGCCCTGCCCCCTCCGTAAATCCACTCCGTTGTTTTTGGCTGGTAAATGAAAGCCAAGCTGAGGCCTTGATCCAAAACTTGGTCCAGGCTGTGTGGGAGAGTTTGTACACGACCCTACAAAAGACAGACTGTTTTGTTTGGGAGGGTTTTTGGTGGTTGGTTGGTTCCCCTCCCTCCCCCCAGCCAATTCACTACAGGTTTCACAAACAATATTAAGCCCATAACATCTGTGCCAACAAATTGTGATTCTAATCCTGCTTCCTGATATTTGCAATCCTGGTTGTTTGGCTGGGTGAGCAATTTGTGTCAGCTGGCTTCTTCCCTGCCTACCAAATAACTCTTCTTTCCCACTCTTGGGAAGCTCCCTGCCCGGGCCAAGCTGGGAATGGCTCTCCTGTCCCAGCAGCCTGTGCTGGGGCTGCATTAGCAATCACAGCAGTGATGCCAACCTCTGCCCCGTGCAGAGACGTTGCCATGACCTGCTATGGAACTGGGGCTGATGAAGTACTGACGTGGATGCTGGGATAACAGCCTGGGTTTAAGATGAGGGGAAAAGATCAGGAAGTCACTGTGCATGACAACTGGTTAATTTTTGAGCAGCCTGTAGCTATTTTAGTTAGCATTTCTTTTAAGGAGATCAACACTGAGGGCAAATTCCTTCCCAGATAAATCATGCTCATTCCACATGTACAAGAAAGTGGGGAATTTTGTTTTTCAAGTGGCTGCTTTGCATGTTTCTCTGGCTGGCAGCTTGCACACCAGTGCCAGAGCCACATTAACTGAGCGAGCGATGTTTGTCGCTCCTGATGAGGAGGGGAGTTTCAGCTTTGCATGATGCTTATGGGATAACTCTCCCTAAAGTAACACTCTGAAAAGGCATGGGATTTTTTAAAAATCCTTTTAAACAAGGTGTCAGCCCCATGCCCTTAATAATTTTTTGGCTTTTGGGGTAAGTTGTGTTTTAGAAAGGAAGGGGAAGAACACCCTCAGGACACAAGCTGCTTTTCCTTCATCCTGACAGGCTTGGTTTACATCCTAAACACGGGGCAGCTGCAGCTGGCTCCATTCTGCACATCAGCTGCAGCCTCTGCGCTCCCTGCTCAGCACCGTGGCCGCCCCAGGGCAGGGCAGGCGGCCAACAGCAATACCAGCGCTGCAGCCACCTCCCTTTCGCAGGACCCAGCTGTTTCCCATGTCACTTTTGGCCTGAGCTTTGCCGTTCACCTGACCCTGTTCACATGGCACTGCAGCTCCTCTGCGAGATCCCATAGGACATCTGTGGGGGCTGGGAGCAATGCAGTGGTGAGGACCATGGATGCAGCAACACCTGTACCTCCTTGCTGGGATGCTGAACATCACCTTCGCATGCTCTGTAATGCAGAGGAGGAAAAGCTTTGGTCTTTTCTGCTGCCTTAACACATCAAGATTTGATTGCAAAATTCTGGTGTAGAAAGAGAATGGAGGACCTGAAATGTGAGGAACAGGCCTTTCCTATTCACGTAGGCAGCTGTAGCTGAGTACAGAGGTTTCTTTCTCTCTGTCTGAGCTGTGTGTGTGGAAAACAGGGAATGCCCAACCGCACATGCAGGGGAAGCTCCACGCCTGCTTTCAGGACCACTCAAGGAGAGCATTCCTCTGGAGATACCCAGTCCACTCAAACACCATCAATATTTGCCCATTTAATGATCTTTATCTGCCACTTTTTCATGGCTGAGCCAGAAGTTGAGTCTTAGTTCTAAATCAGCCATAAAAGTGGTGAAAATTCTTCATGTCTGTTACTGTGAACTGGGAATAACTGAAAGAATTAAGATGTATTAGTCCTTAGAAACAACGCCAGTAACTTCCATGCAACCTGCACAGGTTTGTACTGCATGAGGAGGCCAGCATTGGCCTTGGATGTTTTTAAACTCTCTACATCTTGTAATTGGTCTACAAAATTATGGCAAGCACTGGGAAAAGGATTTCAGTAAATCATCTAGTCTGTTCCACTGGCCCAACACTAATTTGACTCTCTAGCCAAAACAATGGATTTGGCATCTATTAAAGGCTGCAGATGGGTTTCTTACATTTGCAAAAACAGCTCTAGATGTGAGGGTTATACTGAATGCATCTTTGAAGAAGGCAAAAACATGTGGTTTGGGGGGTATTTCCCCCCTCCTGCCATGCTTTGTGTGAGTTTTTATTTCCCATGGATGAGCACCAGCTGAAATTTTCTGCTCCTTGCTGCGGGTAATAGCGTCTCTTAAGAGGAAACGCTGCAGAACTGTTCCTATGTTTTCCAGCAGCTCTTGACCTTACGCCAGGCCTCGTTTCTGTAGTTGGCTCCACAAGAAGCTGAACACAGGGGCCTAACGCAACCAGACTGAGTGAATTTACTGGGCTAAATTCTGCCTCTCGACTCTCTCTGTTGTTTGGTCCATCGGCACTAGCTGGAAATAAGCTTGCAATGAGCTCTTCTCTGCTCACATGAAAGCCCTCTCATTTCCTGATGTGTGTTGTGCATGTTAAACTTCTTGAGCAGGTTCTGCTTTGGGCAGCATCTGCTTTTCCCAGCTTCAGCCCTGCTGCAGCCCTGGTATTGTTTTACACGGATCTGAAGGCCATGTGTGTTTGTCCCTTCCATGGATAATGTAGTTTCTGTTAAGAACCATCACGTGCTTTTTGTTTTGATCCTTTTCCCATGTGCTTGGGATGTACTTGGGGTCATCCTTGCTGCAAGCAGCGGATCACGTACAGGGCAGTGAATATGTATTTGCTGGATTTACAAGAGGTGTTGACTGCAATCACAATGAGTAGTTATTACTCCATGTCAGTGGGTTTGACAGTTAACTGTTTTCTTTTCTCTTTTTGCTGTGGATTTGCTTTGTCCACGGCAATAGGATGTTCATAAATAAATATAGGGCTTTTGGTTCGTTTAGACAATTCTAAAAATCGTATTTCCATGTGTTCATAGACTGGTGTCTTATTTTCTTGGTTTTTTTTTTTTTTTTTTTTCCTTTCCCCTTGAGTTTCATTGTCTGAAGGTTTCTCTTTGCTCATGTTTCAACTTCCAGCATGGATCTGAGACCCTGCATGGGACTGCCAATAATTCTTGCCCATCCCAATTTTCTCAAAGATGAGGGTTTAGTATATATTCTTTTTCACTGTGTGTAGATGGGGAGGCACAGACCAAATCTACTGAGAACACTGAAATAGGCTGGTTCCAGGGAGCTGCTTTTGGGCAATCGATGCTTCTCCCTTCCCACCCACACAACACCATCTCTGTCTTTGTCAGTGAGACTGCGTGAAAAATTTTCCAGTGACAGGTCTCGGGTGACCAGAGATTTAACTGGTGTCACCTGATCTCTTCCAACAGAAGCCAGAAATGCTATCACTCTATCGGAAGCACTGAGACACTCAACCAAAATCTTCTTTATCAGAGTCTCTGATAGGAATAGCTACAGTGACTTTCTCTGAACAAATGGCTGTGTAGGGCATGCAGGAGGCAACGCCAGGGCAACATTTTTCAATACATGATTATGAAAATCTCCTCAGGCCCCTATCTTTTGCTATTGATGCTTTTAAAAATCTAATTCTAGAAAACCAGCTCTCACTGTTGTCTGAACTCTTCTGCGCTTTTGAAAACCTTCCTGTGTATCTTGAAGCCAAATGCTCCGGCAGTGTGAGTCTGTTCAGGATTTAGTTCAAAGGGGCTGGAAGGAATTCCTGGTATTGCAAACCAGGCAGTGCTGGAGGCCAGTTGTGGCCCTGCTGGCCCCTGCGCATGCTGGCCCCTACGCATGCTGCACGGGACTGGCCGGAGCCCAGGGGTGGCAAATGGGTGACTCAAAGCATTGGGTTAGTCACTACTTGATGGGGAATCCCGTAAGATGTCTTGGAGGATTGCAGTAGATAGGATGTTCTCCAAACATGGCAAGGAGAGTAGCTAAAATGACTGAGAATTCAATGCATGCCTTAATTTAAGCAAGCCTTAATCTTCCTAGCAATGTATTACCATGACAACTCCATCCATATTTCGAGAACAATCACTTCCAGCCATTAAACTATCAACTATGTACTCAGCGTAACAAAATAATTCATAAACCAATGGACTAAATGCCAGGAAAAGATGTGATCAAGCAGTCTTACAATACTCAAGAGAAATACTGTACTGCTCCAATGTGCATCTGAGTTTATTTTTTTGTTAAAAATAGATGATGAACATAACTGAACACAGAAAATGTTTGAGGTAACTGACAATAAATACTAGGGATGTGGAAATTGCAGCACCAAAGGAAAAACACTGTAAGATCTTGCAGAGTTTGATAAGATATTCCTTTTCTTGTGGGTTGCTGAGCTCTTGAAGGTTAAACTCAAGAGTTATTCTGGGCTGTAGGAAAACGTAGATCCCCTTACTCTGTGCATTTCAATGACTTGTGGCCAAGTGAGAGATGCCCATATGAGCTCCCCATCCCACCACTCTCACAGGAGAACGCTGCATGGTTTTGACACTCGCAGTCTCAGCACACTTGTAATGTTTTTGCCTTCCTGCAGTGGAATAAAGCAGCAATGTCTGTGGCCCCTTATGGAAGAATCTATAAATGGCAAGGTGGTTTGCAGCTGGCTTCTCGAAACACACATGTGTTTATGAATATCTGATGGTGTATGCCCTGAAAGTTTGGGACCACCAAGTGATGCCATGCAGGTCTCTGTCATCCCTCTTTATTGGTTTTTTTTCCATGATTAACAAGGATGAATACGACATGATTTCTGACGTGTTTCCTAAATACTTCCTTGATAGTCTTTACTCCAGCTTAATTTCCAAAACTTTTTCAGGATGCTATTTTCCCCTCCTTGTTGTTTGTTCCCTGGGAGTCCGGCTGTGCAGAATGAGCCTGCTCTGTGTTCTGCAGCCCTGAACAAAAAAGGACTCGTGCAAACGGGGGGCACCCCGGGGCACCCCAAAGTCCCGTCGGCCACGAGTGCCTTTGCCACGGCAGCCGGCCGAGCCCCACCTCCGTGGCCGTGCATTCCTGCCTGTAATCCGGGGTGAGACTAAGCACCAGATGTCTGACCTTCTCACCCTCCTGGCAACACTAAATGTCCTTTCCTGTAAAGTTCTGTGGGGTTTTATTTTCCTTTCTTTTCCCAGTCTCCAACTGCTGGTTATTATCATTATTAAGCATAAATGGCCTCTTTCACACTCCGCAAGCCAAGTGTTCCTATGAATAAAGCCTAACTACCGTGAAAGGGTTTGCATGATGATACTGCAAGTGATTCAGAGACTGTCTTGCAACTAAATTAATAAGAGAAAGGAACATTATGAATCCAATTCACTTTGTAGGGGAGGGGGTATTTCCATGTGCTTGGATCCAGAATGTATCCTGTATTTTTCTTTTGAAATGGAAAAAAAAGATCACGGAGAAGATTTTTCCTTAGGGAAAGGAAGCTATCAGGAGCACAGCTAGGAAGGAGATTTCAAAAATCAAGCAGTGGGAAAATATTAAAATCGTAGTTGGACTTGCAGTCCAAATGAGCAGCTGATTTTCAGTGGTGAGTGCAATTGCCTAAAAAGAAATCTGGCAAAGGCCACCCATCTAGAGTACCTGGCAAGGCAAAACGTAATATATTTATTTGACATGGAACAGATGGGTATTGCCCTTCCACTGTACTTTTAATTTATCACCCAGCACATCTATGCACTAAGGGCAATCTGAATGCAAATGTTACTTCTATTTGCATGAAGGGCTGAAAATAGCTGAATGCAGGTTACAGTTACAGGCATGTAGGTATCAAAAAGCCTCTAACCGCATCCTGTTACAATTAATGGTCTGTGTTCATCCCACTTCATGCTGTGATGCCCTCAAATATCACAACTAAGCAGAGTTGAGCAGGATCGTTACAAGGAAAGGAGAGCTCTTAAGAATCCTCCTGTATTGCCAGCACGGGTTGCTCTGAGCTGGCGTTGCACTGATTCCCAGCACAGCCACGGGACAGGCTGCTGTACAGGGGCAAACTAGAAAATGCATGACCCGAGCCTGAAATACAGCAGCCTGAGAGATATATAATTTATTCTTTTTTTTTTTTTTTTTTTTTTGGGGGGGGGAGTAGGGAAGGGATTTTAGTCTGTTCCCTTAACCATGATTTGGTGCGCAGCTCCTGCATCCTGGTATTTCCCCCAAAAGGCCAGACTGATAACAATGTTAATCAAAATCGTGCAGAGCTCCTCCCTTCTGGGGAAAAGCTGCTTTCCTCCTCTCTAGAGGGAGTTCCTTCTAGCCTTAAATACAACCATCTCTTCCCCATTCAACAGAGGTGGGAGCTGTGATACTCACAGGTGAAGGCAAGGAGTGCACAACGTGGTGTGAGGAAGAGCACAGTGACATGTAACCATTTTTCCAAGAGGAACTGTGAGTAGTAATCCTGTCTTGGAAAATGTGTCCCACAGAAACGTCAAATCCAGCATTCAGTAATCAGGAGGAGGTTCAATCCAGCCTCACAGAGTTCAGATCCAGAAAGGCAAGGGCTGGCTGTGTCTCCAGCCTGAGCAGCTGCGTGTTGCTGACTGCAGTGATGTCCTTATAGTTGCCAAAAGTCCCAGTTCTGAGTGTGTTTTATTCCCCGTTTCAAAACCATTCTGTAGAGGTATCAGGACATGTCTAATACTTGAAAAGAAACATGAACGTCGTGGTCATTTAGCAAGATTTCCCCCCTTTCCCTTTCTTTTGTTAGTGCAGAAGGAGGCTGGATGGACTCTTGTTTACAGTCCTTTACAGTGGGTTCTTTTACTGCCAATGCCACAAATGATGTCATTTGTTTAGCGGGAGACCGGCTAATAGAAATGCCAAATGTAATTAGAAACTTTACTTTCGATCGCATTTTGCAAACACTGATGGTGAGAAATGGCTCCTACTTTTTGAACTTTCAGACTAGCGGTGGGAGCCCCTGAAAGGGCTATTGGCAAAGGTTTTAACCTAGGGCGAGGAGAGATTTCACGTGGTATTTGCAGTTCTCCTCTGAATTTGAAGAGTTCGTAAGCCTTCAGCCGGCAGGGTGGTGACGTCACTGACAATAACTCCTCTCCTGGACAAAAAACCCCACCATCATTAACCCCTGGAGACTGCAGAGCAGAGGCTCTGCCTGCTACAGGCCCTCCAAGTCCGGGCAAAATGGGGCTGAGCCTGGCCAGATGCTGCCAGCTGGTTTGGAGCCAGCATACTGGGATTCTACTCCACCCATGACACTTAGAGAGAAACAAAGGGTGTAAAGGGTGTGTTAGGGACAGGAAGAGGCGTGATGCTTGTGACTGTACTCCAGCTATTCTCCACTGTCAGAAGCCCCCTGAGGGAGGAGGTGGGAGGAGGCGAGGGGAGGAAGGCCAGTAGCAGATGGCATTAATTTAGCACAGCCCAAGGCTGCTGCACAATATGCTGAAGCTTGGTCCTTGTTTAGAACCAGCCTTTAAACCTGCAGCCCCGTGCTTGCAGGCTGCTCTTTTGCCCATCATGCAAGGAGAGGAAGCCTGGGCATTCAAGCCAGTCCTGAAACCCAGCAAAACTCCAGCTGACATCAGTCAAGACGTTATTAACATGCAGCGAAACTCTGGGGGCCCATCCCAGAGCTTGCTGACGTCAATGGAAACCTTTCTGTTGACTTCAATAGACTCTGGATCAGGCCCCTGGTTTATAATTGCAAGCATACATGGTTTCTCTCCTTCCTTCTTCTGACCAGAGGTGGTAGAAGAATGCACAAGTCATCTGCTGCTCTTCAACAGCTCTGGCTGTTCAAGCACCTCTCTTACTCTGACGAAGGGAGCATGGAACCAGAGTAACATGTGTGCTGACACTGTCAGACTTACAGAATCTGGTTTATTGTGATTTAGTTTCGGGACATTCAGCATGGAGAACACTGCTGTCTGTGGCAGCTGGCACTGCTGTGCACAGTGGTGTCCAGCGCTGCCCTCCCCTCTCTCCTTCAGCAAGGGTCCACCTCTCAACTGATGTTGAATTATCAGCTGTAAATTCACAGCCGAGAAAACCCAACGGGTGTGTTTTCTTTATTCTCTATTCACAAACCACCATAGTTCTCTTGCACAAAACTCAGTTCCTATCTGTTGTTCTGAGAAAATACAAGCAGGGCACCCACCAGAGAGCCCAGCCTGTGAGCTAGCAGCTTTATATTGATGTGAAGTTTAACCCACAACCTTCTTGCTGCCTCTAATCCTCTGGTGCCAGCTCTGTGTCCTCCTCAGACTGTTCCCATCATCCTCCAGAGTTCTTCCACCACCACCTCTCCAGGGATTTTTGTGCAGGTTATTTGAGGATACGTGTACTTGAGTGAAAATATGATGATGAAGCACCTGTGTTTCGACTACACACTATCTTTTCCTGCTGGTTTAGATGTTCTGTACATTCCCGTGTGATTACTTTTTCTGCATTGCCTCTCTTTCATTGAGCTTGTGAATGCAAATCAGTGCTGGGATGTTATTAATTTTCTTCCAGCTGATAAAATGTCTGTGCTGCCTCACACAGCGTAGTTTCGTCTGTCCTTTAAGCACAAGCTGCATGCAGCCAGCAGTTTTACCCTGCAGTTCACAGTATTTCCAGAAGTGGATCAGTAAGAGAGTCGCTGATTTGATTTTCAGAAAGTGGAAAAAATGTTATCTCAAAATTCTTAGAAAATTGCAGCAAAGTAGTTTGTTACCAAAACCATGGAACTGACGAAAAAACAAGCCACTGTTACCTCCGTGCTGCTAAATTTACTGAATCCCTTTTGCAGCCCCCAGCCATTAGATGGTATTCCTTAGCCTAGACTGATGGTGCAGAGCTTCCCAAAATTTTTGCCTTATTTTGTGTAGATTTGCCATCATGTTGTAGGCACCTTGTTATTGTACACTACAGGTTTTGAGGCTAAAGCTTCCTTTCAACTTTTCCTATTATAGTAAATGAATGACAATTCATCTTCAGGACAGGTCCAAAATGTTTTACTGCTTTTCTAAAAAATTTTGGTGTTATTTTGGTGCTAGCACTTTAGTTTGCACATCCACACCACTGACTCCATACAACTGTCAGTTTTAATCAGTCCTGAATCTTTTTCTGCTGGGTAAATAGGATAATATTGTGTTACCTTTCTTAGGATATGTTCTTAGCCAAGAGTGAAAAAAAATTTCCCAGGTCAAGTAGTAAGAGGAATATTGTTAATGAACTTTGTCTTTAGGCCTTGTAAACTGGCCCAGAACTACAGAGGTTTAGCAAGAGCGTTCTCATGTTTCCAGTTACTGTGTAGGCTGCGTAAGTCCAGTCTACTGCCATCTTTTCAGAAGAGTAATGGACTGCTCTAATTGTATTTTTTTCTCCCCTCTGCTTTTTCCTTTAGGGGCTGAAGGCAGGATGTGAAGCTTGTCACTGCACGTAAGTAACTTGGTACCCACCGTACACACCAGATTGCAGCTGATACGGCACATTGGCTGGGAAGCAGAGCTGTGGTTTCAGCAGGGGGAACGGCATGAGACCACCGATTTCTGGAGGTGCATCATGTGATGGGCACAGCCTGTGACTTCTGGCAAGGCACAAGCCAGGACGCTGCTAGTCTCTGCACTTCATGACCCTGCTTTTCACAGCTGCTGGCTACTGGCATCCTGGTACTGTGGATGCTGAATGAAATGAAGGATGTTGCACAGAGTGCTCAAACCTGGCCAGGTCTGCTTAGCAAACCCATGGCCTGATGCTCCTGATACTACTACCAGGAGGAGCATCAAAGCCAGTGGTCTCAGCAAGGCAGCTCTGTCCCTTCCCTGGATGTCAGCAGGAACTGATGGGGCTGTGTGTGCAGTGAACTCCTTTCCTTTGCAAGAGGTTAGCCTGAGATGCCGCGGTGGGGCCACCCTTTGTTCCAGGCTGAAAGCTGGTGTAAGACCCACTTCCTGGAGGCAGGGAGGAAGGAAACCCGAAGGAAGGAAGAATAACAACACTCTGAGTCATGACCTAAGTCTCAGCCTAGCTCCGGGCAGCACGTGTGTCGTGCTCACCATGAGTGGGGTTTAGGGCAAAGCGACAACAGATGCTCCTGATTCAAGTACTGTGAAGAAACTGCTCTTATGTGTTCAGCTTCACATTCTAGAATTTAGTGTCTAGGCTGATTTTAAAGCTGGACACCTGGGTGGAATATATAATGTCATAGCTTATTAAAGAAATGTTAGTGATGAGCACAGGTTAGTGCGTAAGGCAAGATAACGAAGGCTGTACTACTGCTGATGTGTCATCCCAGTTTGATGTACCACCAGAATTGGTGGAGTTGGCCAACCCCTGAGAGATTGCAAAGGCAAAACCAAAAGTAAGCTGGGGTAAGTCAGAAGGACACTATCAGACTGAGAAGGCTTTGCAGACATTTTGTGACTAGGCTTCATCTTGTGAGTATAAAAGATCCTTCCATCACTGACATACTTGTTTGAAAAAGCTGAGAAGAGTCAGGAATACTCAGTAGCTTCTGGCTTGCACTGTATTGTGAGAAGCTTTGAGAGGAGGAAAGTGCCCTTTCCTCTTCTCTCCTGCTGATGCTCCACCCTTGGCCGGTGTCATAGCCCGTTCCAGGCAGGGCTGCTTGCTAAGCCTAAGCGACCTTCACATATCTGATATTGCAAAAAGGAGGTTTGGGTGTTTCACGGAAATGAATTTATCAGAGATGTCCATTAACCAAAGGCTTGGTGCAGTTATTTAGTTGAATGTGGTAACGAGATGAGTTCTAGTAACACAGTAAAAATGGCAAATCTATCATCTGTGTTGGAAACATAGGATTTGTTGACAGGAATGTGAAGGTTATCAGCAAAGGGGTGCCAACGGGGTTTTTACACTGGTTTGCCCTTTGCTCTGCCCATGCAAACTCTGACACGTTCAGTCTTCAAGGAAATCACAGAAGAGACAAAGTTGTCAAAGTTTGAGGTGAAACCAATATCCAGGTGAAAACAATGCAAATTTTTGAAAACAAGGGCAGCAAAATATTGAACGAAGGTAAAAAACTCTTTGCTAACATGTGGCTCTCCAGCCTCAGATCCCTACAAAGTTTGACAACTTAATACAGAGATGTTCTTGTTTGTTGCTTCTCTCCAATCTTTCATGGTCATTTAAAAGTTAAAACAGATCCTCCTCCTCCAGACAGTCTAGTACAGTGAAAACAGCTTGTTACAAAACATGGTTAAGAATGTTTAAATAAAAATATGTAGAATAAAGAAGGAACTATTCATAATGCATCACTCCTCTGACAGGCTGTGAAGTTATTTCACCCTTCAACACAAATGCTAAAACATAATGGAATCCCTACTGAGTGTTTTCATGCCTACCAGAACATAAAAAAAAAAGCATAACAAAATGCCCAGTGTGCCCCTAACTATTAGCTTGGATGAGTAAGGAGGCCAAGAGAAAACAGTGGCACTGTGGGAAATATTTGTGGTGAGGGAAGGAAACAATAACTGAAAGTGATAAAAATGGATGATTCTCGCGCAAGCATGCATCGGCCGGGGAAGCGCATTGTGCCCCTTGCAATGGAGGACAGTCTGCAAGCAGAGCATCAGTGTAGTCTATGTTGGTTGTTTTTTTCTCTCTGCTACCATAAAGGATTTTAAAAGCCAGATTTAAAAAAGACCTCCAGTTGGGAAAGGAGGCTGTATCTGGTCCTTTTTGATTACAAAAAGGGGCAATTGGCTTATGAGCAAGACTGTGTGTGAGATACTTGGAATGCACCATTTTAATTTATTCTTTTTTTCTCCTAATTTAACTGAGAACATGAAATGGGCACAGATGTAGCATTGCGTTGTGCAAAAGCGGGGCACTAAATGATGCATTAACATAGAGCTGAATTCTGCTGTCGTTAATCAGGCCCTATTCAGAAAGGAAGCAGCGAGGCTTTTGCCTGCATAAAAACCCCATAACGCTTGGCCTTTAATATACAATAATTCATTTAAATTTTACTGAATTCACTGAACTTTATGAACTCGGAGTGGTTGCTCAGGTACACTTTAATGGTGAGCCAGCTGTAAATGATAATTTGCTCCAAAGAAACTATTAACTCTTACTGGGGTTTTTTCCCCTCTCTGATTTGCAGTGCAGATTGAAAGCATTTCTGAAGCCTTGCGTGTTATTTGATGTTTAAATGCAAAGAAGCGAGGCAGAATTGTCTTGAATTATTGTCATTTACAACAAGGAAGTGAACTTTTATGGCGGTCTAAAAGCCCTTCTGTACTCAGACGCTGGGATGGTCTAACTTTGTTCTCCCTTTGCATTGGTGTAGCTTTATAACCACCCAAAGGGAAGTGATGGTTATGGTGGTGTAAAACTGGTGGAAATAACAGGATTATCTTTACTAACCACAGGGTTTTCCATATCAGGAATTTGAACAGCCTGAAATCATTTTGCCCCTGAATGTTTTTTTTCCTTTATAGAAGAAAGGACCAAATAATATATCTAGGGCTTATACATGGCATTACACTCTTCTCTGTGCAAAGTAAGCAGGAAGGGCAAAAGGCAGACAGGGGAAGCAACAGCCAGAGCCAGATCTCTGCAAACCAAAACTGATTATTTCTTCGAGTTAGAAAAAGGTATTTGTCAATCTAGTGAGGAGTAGGAACTGGGAAATCCATCCTACTCAGCATTTTGCTGTACATAAATTTTGGAGCATCAAATCAGCAGTCGTACCGATATGTCGTAATTTGAGAAAAAATCCTGGGTGCTCATTGAAAGCTTCTCCTAGTTTCACTTCATGATCATTCATCTTTGCTTCCTGCAGCAATACTGGCCTGCAGGAGGGAAAGTCCACCCTGCTTTCAGCTCTCTGGGCTAGACCAGCTCCCTGGGTGCATGACGGAGTGAGCGATGGCTCTGCCTTCTGCTGGGGACATCCTCAAAGGTGCCTGTGGCGGTCTGGGTGTTGGCACCCACAATGCCCTGGCTGTAGCCACAGTCGCCTTCCAGTTCTTGCCGAGATGAGCAGCTGGTGGTGGTTTCTCAGCTCTCTAAACTGGTCATGAATCACTCAAAACTTTTTGAAACTCTTGGTTCTGAAGGTACCGAGTTTCCTGTCTGAAGTTCTCCCAATATCCGTTCAGCATTGTTCTTCCGCTAGGAATATTTTTTCCTGTATATGAAAATAATTGCCGTAATGTTCACCAGATAAAAATGGCAGTATGCTACACGCATTCAATATACTTTTTTTACACCAAGCCTTCCTTAATATTGCTATTCATAGAATTTTTGCATGGGAAAGAATAATTGTATGGGAAACAGAAATTCCAGTTTTGCTGGGATTGATTCTCCATAAGCACTAGCAGTATTAGAAACTTCTGAACATCTTTTATTTCATGTTAATTAAGTAACCATGACACCATAACACAATTTATTTCCTTTAAAATTGAATGGTGGTAAAATTGCCGTTATTTTATGTCACTTCTCAATTTGCATTAGAAATACTCTAGCCAGTGGTATAAACTGGCTTATGTTCAATTTTTTCAATTATTCTTTTACTTCTTTTTAAAATGCTCGTTCCTCTGGTGAATGGATCAAATGTTAATGATGTTTGAAGGGGGGTTTTTGAGCCACGTAAGATTTAATAAAACCATAACTTTGCATTTTACTGCTTTGGTGGGGAAAAGCTGTTAATTAGGAGTACCATGGCAAAGAAAACTGCTTTTTGGCTCTGCCTACCAACTGGTTTATTCTCCTTATAAACAATTGGTCCCACTTAATGACTAGACCACACTGTATTTACTAGCTACCGTCAAGCATTCCCAGACCTCATAGTTTTATGTCTGTGAAACACTTGCATATTATGATCTCACCTCAAGATACAGAATCTCTCTATTCAAGTTTATACATGACGTGGAAAGTCTCTGAGATGTACTCTGAGGTGTAAAATTAGTGTAATTCCCCTGGAATGAAAGAGATGTGCCAATTTGTATCAAGTGAAGCTGTGGCCCACAATGTCTCAAAGCCATTTGCTTTTGTCTAGCAAACAAGCAAACAAATGTTCTTCATTTCAATGGAAAATAACACTTATGTCTCTCCTTGCTCATGGACAGAAGGAGATCAAAGATGGCACAATCTGTTCTTGCAAGGCAGCATTTCACTACCAGACAATTAATATGATAGTATCAGGGAAATGAAAATCTGTTCCATGCCTAGGTGTTTCCCCTCATGGCCTGGAAAACTACTGCATTTACCATTTTCTGTCTTTAGGCAAAAAAGGTAACTCTTATTTGCATATTTGTCAGTTTGTGCTTGTGAGTATAAGCTTTACTTAAAAACAAGCCCAGCCAGCTAAATGCTCTTATTACCCTGAGAGAGCAAAGCACTTAAGCCCATGATTAAAATGAAGTTAATTGAATTTAAGCATGTGCTTAAAGTAAAGCACAGTCATAAATACTTTGTGGAATAGATGGGAGACTGTTCTCATACTTGGATGTAAGCACTAATAAGTATTTTCCTAAAACCAAAGTTTATAGCCTTTTATCAGCAGTTCCAGCTACCCCACTAATAAAAACTGGCACCAAAAATCAGCTTTTCTATGAAATTTGTGGAACAGAATGAAGATCAAGGTGTCACTTACATAATAAATGGGCAGAGTAGGTTTGAAACAAGAACACAAATATTAACATCTGGGTGTGATAAGTTATGTATAAGAAAGACAGGAAAAAGCTTATTTCAAGTTGAATTGTGTGGCTTTCGCAGAAGCACATCCTTGGTAATCTAGAATGGAAACACCTCCTTATTCTACAAAGCTCACAAACGTACGTAGGGGGTAGTGGGAACTGCAGTGCAACTACTGCTGCCCTGAGTTTTTACACCTGAGATCCTCTGTATTGGGTTAGTCTTTGAATTCAAAATTGCAGGTGGAATTAAAAGTTTCACCTTTGAAGTTGCCACTGATAGATCTGACTGGGTTTGGACATGTGGCATTTTCTAGTTGAACTTAATTTTCTTTGTATTTCTAGTAGCAATAAATGAAAATCTGTTTCTCTTAGAAACTGTGAGAATTAAATACTCATAGATTATTTTGCTGTCCCTTTGAGCTGGACCAAAGAAACTCTGGCCTAAATCTGATGCATTAGCATATACAAATATGTTAAAATACCTTGTGAAATACATTGCATTTTACTGCTACTTTAGGGAAGGAGGAGAAGGAACAAATGGAAAAGTTCAGCTGCAATCCCATCTCATCACTGTCAAAACCCAAGTTTGGGAAATTACTCTTCCATTAGCTGTTCCTCATTTGCATTACTGTTTTAAAAGGATTATTTTTTCTATCAAAACACAACTTCTCAAGTGCCAAATGACTGTCTTGCCTGCTACCATCTTCCCTTCACAGAAAATGTAAAAAAGCCTTTCCACCACCCCCCACCCCCATTTGGCATAAAGGGAAGTTCCCCATTATTGTTCAGCTCTGGTATCACTGGAGGCCAGATGTGCATTTCAAAACAGTGTTCACTGTTGTATATGATGATATAAAAATGTGGGTGAAAAGATGTTATATGGTTAGTTCAGAATCTGCATTGGGCTGTAAACTCTGCATGGTTGTGCTCTACCATACTGAAGCTTCACTAAATTGAAGCTTCTATTTAAATTACCTTTAATGTGGAGTTCTTAATAATAGTTATGTAGATTAGAATAATTAATGAATTTTTGAGTTACATAGTGTAAACTCATTACTGACTCTTTGGAAGCTTTGCTCCTGAACATATTGAGAAAACCAGAGTAGCACACTAAACAAAAACGATTTCACAGTTTTTTACCAGAAGAATTTTATTCCTAATAACAGATGCATTTATATGTGTAATTTGTAAATATGTAAAGATGTTTATAGAATGGGGGAGAGAGAGAACTGGGCTATTGCACCATTTGAAAAAAAATGCAAGCCAGAACTTGTGCTATTTCAGACAATAAAATATGACTGCAGTGAGATCCGAGCTTCAGGATGAAAAGCAGCTCTCCTAACAGCATGTGAGGAACATGAGTATGACCCTACCCGGGGGAATCAAAGGTCCGTGCGGCTCATGTCCTGTCCAACAGCCAGCAGCAGAGGATGCCCAGAGGAAGAATGTAAGTACAGGGCACACAATAATGGCACGGAACACTTGCCCAGCAATTTGCAGCTGAGGATTTCTGGAGCCAGAGGTCAGTGTCTTTATATTTAGTGACCTTTAATGGGTTTTTCTTCTGTGAATTTGCTCTGGCACTGGTTTTGGTTTTTGAACTCATGTAAACTTCTAGTACCCACGATGTTTGGTGGCAGATATTTGAACCCCTTATTACGCTTTGTGTGAAGAACTACCTTTTTCTTCTCAAAAGCCTGCAGCTAAGCTTCCTTTCACCTCCTCCAGAACTGGAAGAAAAAGTCTTTCACCTTCCCTGTCCCAGATGGGCTTTTTGCAGTTGTCTGTAATATCCCTTCTCAGCTCTTTCTTTTCCACATGGAAGAGACTATTTAGACATTCCCAGCTGATGCTTTACATTGCTTTTTGGCCTTGTGTGTACCTCTGTCACACATAGTGTTTTTTCTGAGATGGAGAACCAGCCCTCTGCATGGAACCCAAGATGCAGGTGCACCAGGAGTTCACTGCGTCAGGGCGATCTACTTCACTTTGTTTGCTATTCATTTTGTAGCAGTTCCTGGCATTCAGTGCACTCCTTGGTGATTAAAAATGTATTCAACACCTGCACTGAAGTACTGTAAAATATTGTTCCTGCCTAATAATATGTTAGAGCACTTCATCTTGGATGTGACTTCACTCCCACATGTGTTACTTTATATTTCCACCAAATTCCATCTGTCTTTTGTTTCCCACTCAGTATGCTGAACTCCTTCAGTTCTCTACTCTGAGCCCTCATCGTCACTTTCTAAGAGATTTTTGTTATTCATAGATGGTCTTTCTGCCTTCTCCAGCTCACTCAGGCAACACATTGAGCAGCACCAATTTGTGTGCGCTTACCTGTGAAGTTCCACTTCCCTCTGCTGTGAAGAGTAACCAGGTATTGCCACTCCTTGCTGCCTTTCTTTTGAGTAGTTACACCTTTTTAGGAAACCATTACCTCCTTTCCCCTGGCAGATTATCTTCCCTGAGAAAGGTGGGAGACACTGCCAGGAGTTTTTTAGAAATGCAGGTAGAATACATCAAGAAGAATATTATCTTCCTCACACTCCAGCTGAATCCTTCTAAATAACCCAGTAGTGATCTGCAAAGCCTGACTTCCCTTTGATGAGCCACGCTCATCCTTCCCCAAGGGGGATGACCAAAGTGGGTCTCTGAACCTTCCTTTCTGCTGCTGGTTCAGGTCTTGCCAGACAGCTGGAGCTTTGGCATGGGAGGTCAAGCTTGCAGCACAAGGAAGGCATGAGGTTTCTCATGAACTAGGGTTTTAAAGGGTTGAGCTGATCTTCTAGACACAACCCTAGTCATCTTCATGAAGACCAACAGCTAATGATTGCACATAATTATATTAATCTCATTATTTTAGTAGAGAAATGCTTTCATTCTGCAAGCATCTAATTGCACGACTTTGATTTTCTGTTTTAAGTGGTTCTTCTAGGGTGTGCAGCTGTCAGACTGTTCTGATTAACTGGACTTTGAAACGTCTATGAGCTTTGTTGTCAACAAGACTAATCAGCTTTCATTGTATTTAGCTCTGTAGATTCGCAGAGCACGAGCTGTCTTTTGCAGGTTCACACTCTCGTTTATAAATGTTACTCTCTCTCTTTTTACCATCTTTGTATATATGCACAGAGTGGTAAAATGCAATCTTAAAAGGCCTGCTAAGAAGATAATTCATACTTATTATCGTAGTTTTTACATAAAAAGTGTCATTATCCTAATTAAACTGGCCCATTTGGAGGGTATGTGTGTATAGGCATATGGCGTGAATGCCTTAAATGTGTGTATCTATATATATATTTATCTGTGTGTATATATCTATGTATATGTATTATACATGTATATACACATTTATAGCCATTAAATACATTCAGATGGCAAGTATTCTTTTTGTGCTGAGAGACTTAATGCAAAGAGTCAATACACCGTGATTGCAGTTGTTCCCATTTTGCAAACTAGATACATTATTCACCGAAAGGGATCAGCCAGCTCTGGCAAAGCCAGAATTTACCCTGGCAAAGCACTTTTGATCTACAGATTGTACGAAAGACACAGCACAAAAGATGGCTGCGTTGCATCGGACCGAAGAGCATTATTACAGGATGAAGGAAGGAAGCAAAAATAGACTTGACACACAAGTTTTGCTGAAAGTTTCTAAAGTGGGAATTTGAATTGTCTGCAGCCAGCTCTGGGTGTGCAGCGGGGTGTGTTACCCGATCCAGTCCCCGCTCCCCGGCAGGCTGGGGACCCTCCGCAGGGCTCCTCCCCAGCCGCCCTGCCGCCAGCATGAGGCAGAGAGAAATAGAAATCACTTGGAAGGGAGCTAGTGAAAAAATAAAGGGTCAGAAAACGGAGCTGCAGTAATTTGCTGGAAGGTAAAGCTGTGTTCGTTTGTTATTGCTTTTTGCTTTTTTTTTTTTTTTTTTTTTTTATGAGAGCCTGCCTGCCACTTAATTTCTTAAGCTTTGAAGTATGTTTTGCAGCCGGGGGAAAGGAGATTCACGGAGATGGCGTCACTTTATAAAAGTTTCCAGATTTTACTGAGCTTCTTGTTTGTTTTCTTTTTTTTTTTAAGGGAGGGGGAGTTGTACTATTTGTAATACAAGTGGGCAATGTTGCCGAGATCTAAATATATGCTTGTGAAAACAGAACCCCTGAGATAGCGACACCGACAGCAGAGGCTATTGTTAACTTTTGGGATTCCAATTAAATCCTGCAATGTTAAATATTTATTTAATTACTGGATAGAGAGCAGGCATTCTCTCTGACTACACTAATGGAGTCAGAATAATGCAGTAAGGGAGAGCTTTTTCTCCTTCCCCCCACCACCCACCCCCACCCCCAAATCTAAATAGCTATAGGCAAGCACAGGCTAGAATCTGAACATTAAAGGACAAAAAGTTTCAGCTTTGTTTTAGGAGTTATATTTCAGTCTGGTAAGGAAACTATACTGCATGTATTTTTCCATATCTTCAGCTCAATCCAAACATAACATTCCAAAGGATAAAATCTGTTACAAAATAAAACCGACTTCGTGACAGCTGAACTTCTACGCAGAGTCTAAAAATTATCTAAAAGCGCCTTGAGAATCCTAAATGTCATTCCCAAGATGTGGTGAATTGTAATTAGGTTGTGAACTATTTTAGTGACAGTGCCTTACATGGGGCCCGTCTAAGCAGCTGGAGCATTTATGAACTTCTTTCTTTCCTTTACTGTGTGACATGTGAAGGTGTTTAGACAGTAACAATAACCCTAATTTATGTCAGATTTGCAAAAATGTAAACAAAATTGAAAATGTGTTGTTTGCCTTTTTATTTTCCTTCCTGGATTTCCCTTTAAAACTTAGTTCATAGGGCAGTGCTTAAAGAATGGAAGAAAGCTCATCGACAATAAAATAATGAATGAAAAATAATTTTTATTATGATTATTATGAGAAAAAAATGCTATTGAGTTATTCTCTGATCTTACTGGCTTCTCCAGAAAAGCTTTTATTTTTGTTTAAAAAAATGATCCAGTTTCCCTGTTCTCCTAACAAAAAGCTAAGAAAGGAAAATAAAATTTCTGTGGAAATTTTTCAAAGAGAAGCAAATAGCTTGCAACATGCTGTCCAAAAGCTGCTATGTCCAAAAACTACACTATGCCCAAAAGCACTTTAATTTTATAACAGACATTATTATGCTTGTATATGCAGATCTTGATACTGTAGAGGAAATTATAAACCCCAACTATTTGGTCAGGAGGGTAGAAAAAAAAGTTGTGTCCCTAAGTGTGCCACGAAATTTAAATACATGTTGTAAAGGCTTGGCATCCTGTAACTTGGGGACTTTGGCAGAAGGCACCCAGAAGGAGAAAGTCAGGTCCTGTCAGTTCCTACATGAGAAAGCTTGAGCACTCTGCATTGCCATCGCTAATTGTTTCATGTTGTGAAATCCCGAGGTGATAAAATTGCTGTTAGAAAGTTGGCTTGTGAGTAATTACATGCAGGTCTAGCTATTAAAACCTGATTTGTTACTCATAGGCTATACTCATCTGTTGCATCTTTTTTTGAGATACAGATAAACTCCACGTCCTTTTCACTGGTCTAAGCCAAAGGTACCCACATAATGAACGGAGAGGGATTTTTAGCTATAGGTATTGTTCAGACATACATAGTGGGATGAACTACCTTTATCATAATAGGTACAATTATTGTAATAGATCGATTCTGTTTCAAACTGTTTCTTTTTCCTTCCCTTGTATTTATTTCTAGAGGAAATGCTGGAGGATGTGACTTTTCTTCATTTAAAGTTTAAAATACTGATTTTGCTCCTAAGCAAAAGTTTCCCTTTGCTTTTTTTTTTTGTTTGTTTGTTTTTTAATTTGTTTCAGAGTGTTTCTGTTTATTATATTCAAGCTTCTCCATAGAGTGGGTGTAACCAGGAGAAGAATTTGGCCTGTGATGTGAGCTAAATTTTCAGTTCTTCCACTATTTAGAGCTCTGTTGAGCTAAAAATAGTTTTCCTGTGGTTTTGGCCATGGAGCCACAAATACAAGTTTTCAGTGTACAGTTATTGTGGATGTTGGTCCCAACTATTGCTACAAGAAATGGAATTCCAGCTCATGGCTATGTCAGCAGATGATTATGTTGAGTGTGAGGCTGCACGTTAGATCTCCTCGCTGTCCCACAGCAAGAATGCATCCCACCCAAAGACCAGTCGCTTCCAAAAGAGGGACCATGCTCAGAAGGTAGTGCCTGGGCGGGGGAGCGAAGAGCCAGAGAAGGAACACTGGGTCTGTGCAAGTGATACCATAGAAGAATATACCCAGGAGGCTCTGTGTTTGACTAATGGTGTGGGATATAAAACAAGTGGTAGGGAATGGAGTAAATCTCTAAGAAAATAAGACATAATTTTGGTCATGAGCAGAGTTTTCATGAAAGAAAAAAGCTCCTAGCGATCACGTAGTTACAGTACGTGGAAGGAAGTTAACTGTGATTCATTCTCTTTCTGTACTACCTTTTCTATCCCACTTCTGTGGTCCAGCTTTTCTGTTGTCCACCGGTATTTGGTCTGATTATGGCAGAAAGCTTTTAGGAGGCAGGGGCTGTCTGCCTTCTGAGCTTAGTAGTGGGTGTCAGGCTCCAGCCAGTGTTCTTACAATATGAGGTCATGCTCTGGAAATAGTTGAAAATCACTAATTTAGAAGAATGAGAGTACTACATGTTTCTGTACTGCTGATGTAATGGTGAGGACAAGTTGGGCGACAGTCTAGAAAAGTAGCAATGCAACACTGGCAGAATACTCAAAGGAATCGTGTCATTTAAAATTCTTTATCATTTCCTCTGTAAGAGTAGCGTATTACTTTTTGTTAATCAGCTGGGACATTTTTTCCATTCCTCTGGGAAGGTTTCCACCCCCTGCTCCACGAATCACTCAATTCAGCAGTACTCTGCCCTGACCAGATTCTATCCACAGGTGTCAACGGAAAGAGGGTTCACACTCTGATGAGGACTCTGCGATAGTTCTCAGGCAAAGGTTTCTCTTACTTATTACTTCTTACATGTCTTACTTTTCCTGCAGTGCTCTTTTTCCCTTTCCTTTTTTGTATGTATTTATTTCTTGGATTGAATGTTCAGTTTTGCACCCTCAGTTGACTCTCAGATCTGTCAAACTGGATACACCATCCCCAAGATGGTCACATTTTTATTCTGTAGAGTGTGAAAAGACATGGTAGGGTTGAACTTACAAAACCTTTACATAATGTCTTCTTTTTTTAACATCTCTGTAGATGTACCAGTATTCAGTTACATGTCTCATCTCATTTGTTCTTCCAGTCTAGGAAAACAAGTTTGCAGCTTTAAACTTGCTGGGAAAAATACCTTTTGCTTGCCTTTCCCTCCCCTGGTCTACAATTTCATGTTAATGTCTTCTACCCGTAGCTTCAGGAAACAAGGCGAATTCTTCTCTCCCTTTCTCTGTACTGCTGTGTGAGTTGAGTCATGCATGGTACCCAGAAGTGTGGCTATAACAATAACAGGGTACATAATTCATTATCCTAGAATTCAAAGGCTGTGAGCCAGTGAGTGTAACTTCACAGGAGCTCACACCACCAAGGGCCTTGTAGATGAACACTTTTAATATATTTCCTCCAGACACTAAACTTTTTTCTTTTTTTTTTTCTTACATATGTGATGCAATGTACACCACGTTTGTATTGCCTTCTTGTTGTCAGGCAGCTGCTTACCATCTATCGCGCTTGCTCTCACTCAGTGTGCTGTACATTGCGGGGTTATTTAAAAGGACCACATGGCCAGAGCGAATGCCACCTCCCTTTCCACTTGCTGAACTCTGCTCAAACACAACGCTGTTTTTCTGCCTCAAAAATATACGTAAAGGTATGTATAGTATGTTAGCCCCTCCTTAGCCTTTCCCACCCTGAAACTTTTTGAACAGGGATGGCATGTTCCTCTCTTCACTGCCAGAAAAAAAAAATTCCTTTCTCAGCATTTCCCCCTTCCCCCATTTCTTCTCAGCTGACAGCTGTGAGAGTGGAACTTTCTTGAGCTATCCTATCCATTTCCCCCAATTCTGTTTTTATGCTAGGTTTGGTTTAAATATCTAAGCCATCTTTCACACTACAGGATATTTTTAGCATAAAGTGGCTTTGCAAATATGTAAATGTGTAGAGACATTGTAACTGTGCGTGTTTGTTTATCTATCTATTTATTTATTTATTTACACAACATTCCCCCCTCTCCCCCCTGCAATTTAGAAAGTTGATAGGAAATTAAATTGAACAATGCAGTTATTTTAGAAGTCACAGGAAGGCCAGAGTTTCGTAATAACGCAACTTTTTTCAAGACTATTTCCTTATAATTCAAATAATCTATTTTATTTTCAAACTATTTATTTCTAACGGAACAATAATCTCATTAAGATATAAGGACCATATTCAAAATCTGGAGAGAAAATTCAAAATAATGTAATGTAAGATACTTGTTGGACTTCATGGTTGCTTCTCAACCATGCAAGGCCTGACACAAACTGGTGGTAGTTTTGTTGATTGTTTTGTACTTTGACTAGATGTAAGGTTATAGCTAGCTCCACCATAAACATCTGCAGCAACGAAGGTTTATGAGAAGACAGTTTTCTGTCTTCATTGCCATTAACCTGTGTGCAAAGGAAAGTGAGGCAGGTACTTGTACTTTAGTTGACTTTAAAAGGCAGGACCAAAAGTATAAACATGTGCAGTTGTCTCTGCAGAATCTGAACACACAACAATAATTAAAACATCCAGGTAACTAGAAGATTAGCTAGTTATTTTTCCTTGGGTTATCAAACCTGTGTGTCTCTGTGTTGGAAAACCTAGGTTTGCCAATGCTAAAAGAGAATTGATGGTTCCATGAGTTGTGAAATTCATGAATTCATGAAACCAAATGATTTCTGGCAGCTGTGTTCAGGATGCCTTGTGAGTCTCCTTGTTGCGAGCCTTTTACTGAACTTGCTAAGTTATTAGTGGACCCACTGTAGCATGGCAGTAGAGATTTAAATGATGGAAACCACGTATGAAGTAGACAGTAGTGAAAGTGGTGGTCATTTTATTGTGACCTTAAGGGTATACAGAATTCAATCATTAGATAGCCAATGTAATTTACTTTGTCCTTTACTCTGTCTCATTGTCTAGGAAGAGATAACTTGACTTTAGACATTTGGGTTTTGCCCATTCAACATTTGACTGCGATAAAATGGAAAAAAAAAAAAAAAAAAAGACGAAAACTATTTTTCAGCCCATAGATCACATTCATTAATACCATACTCCAAAACAGTCTGTATAGTTGTGCTTAAGAATCACTTTCTGCTTTCTGAGGAGTGGTGTGCTGCAAAGCAGGTATGTCTAACTTGCTTGTAGATTTGAGAATGTTCTGTAAAACTTGCAGTTTTCCCTGTCCTCTCCCATACACTTGCACGCACACCTTCAGCTTTCCTCATCACTGGAACTCTTAAAATCTCTGCAGGAAGAAGCACATCAGAGCACTGTGCTGTAGCTTCATCTGACAGTATACAACTGTTTTTTAACTTCTCAATAAGAGAACATTTTGTTTCATAGAAACATGATGACTGGCACATGAACAACACCTAAAATGCCTGCTGCCAATTTGTTGTTTGTTACTTGGTTTATTAATTAAGTTACACAAAAGATTTGGAAAAAGACCAACATATTTTTTTTTGTCCCATATTTTGGACTGCCTGGCCAAAGCAGAACAATTGCTGGTGCAGAGATACATAGGAGTCCCCAAAGGTTAGCTCTGTTCTGTGGCTGAACTACATGAAAGCCTTGCTCCTCCACTGCTGTCGTGAACTTTAGTAGAGATAGCCTGCTGAGCTATTAGTTGATCTCTGCGTAGATCAGAGTACACTGGGGCTAAAAACTGTTTACATCAAAACCAATCAAGTGCCACGTAGGTCCGAATCAGAAGAAAACTTCTTCAAAGCTCACATATATTTGAAATTGAAACTTCAGTTTGGATCACCGGATATTTTTCTCTGTTTCTACAAACTTTACATGGCTTTTTCTTCTCTCTCTCTCTCTCTCTCTCTCTTTGTTTTAGTAGATGTTTTACTCTTAATTTACACAAATAAAATATAGGGTTTCATGTAGTTTCTTTTTAGCTTTATTATATATGTTTGTAGATATGCATATATATGTATATGTAAAATAACTTCATTACTTTTGCTTGTTTCCAATATTTTCTTCCAAAATTAGTTTGTTTGATAGCAAGATTCAGTTGGCGTGCCAAATGCAATTGGTGTGCCAGATTTTTATCTGCTGCAAGATGGTGTAGTTAAATATTCTACAACAGCGATACAAATTTACGTACAAATGATGATTTTGCCCTGTGTATCTGTTCCTACACCATTTTTTTTGCCAGAGGAAGAAACTCTTCTGTAGGAATTTCCGTAGTGAATCAGACTAGAATTTAGTTTAGTTCAGTAGCGTGTCTGAATCAGGCTCCGATCAGCCTCCTCTGAGGAAGGCAGCCTCTAGGTTATGAAGTAAACTTCCTGGAGGTAAAGTTTCCTCTTAAAATCACTTTGTGGGCTGAAGTGTGAAATACTTTCCCCTAATTGTGGATGTTCCTGTTGTCCATATAAAGCTGAATTTCTCAATGCCCTCAGAGTTCAGGCCTCAACAGTACTTTGTAGAGAGCATTTCCACCTGCCCGTGAACAGAGAGAAGAGCAGAGCTGAAGGTGGTTTTAGCCTTCCACACTTTGCCAGTCCTTCTCTATGATGAGAGGCCTTTAAACGGACAACTGATTTTTATCATCAACTTCATGGAAATAAGCACATTCTTCAGATCTAGTGGAAATTTAGGTGGATTTCCAAAAGTCAGTTGCATATTCAGAGCAATTTAAAAAGTGAAAACATTCTGTCATCAAATCACGGTGTGGACCCAATTCTTTAGTTTAGCCTCATACCAATTTACTTAGTGAAAAATGACAAGAAACAGTTATATCAGCAGTATGCTTAATCAAGGTCAGGCGTTGTTGTGGCATGTTGGAGGTGGTTTTAGCCTGGTACCACTGAAACATTCTTTTGTACTGTTTAAAAAATACTTTTGAGGAAATGGTGGTCGCTTCCCCTTAATGCGATGAGGACAGTTGTGAGAGAATTCTGAGTTTGTCCAGCACTGACATCGTATACAGTATGTAAATCCTCATCCCTACAGTCCTTTCGAGAGTTATTTCTAACGCTACTAGCACGTTTTCTTGGAGCTTTACTATGTGGTTTTAGTTACTATGGGATGCAGCCATCTGAAGGGCCTCAGCTACACCGCGGTGGGTAAGACCCAACCAGCACCGCAGAACAGCTGCCAGTGGGCTGCTGCCAGCTGCCGGGAAGGCCGGGCACACGGCTCCGAGCGGCGGGAGTGCTGGACTCCCCTGCAACAGCACGGCCTCGGCCCATGAGTGGCCATAAGGCACGTCTCCCCGTTGAGGGGCTTGCTGTGGGCCCGCACTGGGCTTGAGAAAACTGCTTTACTCCACCATCTTGGGGCAAATTACTTTTTCGATAACAAACCCCAAACATGTCAGGGTTTTTAATTTATTTCACATTTTCTGCGGTGCAGGTTTGACCCCCGGCGGGCCCTTCCGCCACATCCCCTCAGCACAACCCGGCCCTTCCCGCCACGGCCCCTCAGCGCGGCCCGGCCCTTCCCGCCACGGTCGCTTCCCCCGGGCAGCAGCGCGCATGCGCGGCGCGCAGGAGCCCTCCCGCGCGCTCCCCCCGCCCC
>JAVJGJ010000061.1:61031309-61072131 GCA_035590215.1 Microhierax caerulescens | reverse complement strand
ACTTTCTTGTTTAATCTATGGAAAGGAACTCAAGGTAAATTATCCTTTAAAACATGAGGAAATATGCATCTGGGGAAATGATTTGTGGATCTTCAGCAAAGGTGTGTGTGTGATGGACTGAGTCCCATGAGATGCCTGAACAGAGAGGGATGAGAAGCCTCTGCATCCGTGAAGAAATAGAAAAATCCTTTGCTGTTAGAACTGTTCATTTTTAAAAGGTGACACCCCAGATGTCTGAAGCACCTCTGACCCATAAGCAGCTTGGGAAACTGCTAATGGGAGGAAGCCACATAGAAGCAGGTTTTTTTCTCGGGCGGCTGTTTCTGTGAGAGTTCAAACCCACCAGAGAACTGTATTGAGTTGTTGGTGGGAAGAAGATTCCAAGATGGAATAAGAAAAGCTCCTCTCCTAAAGAACTGTTGAAAGACTATATTTAAAAAGTGAAACTGACTGAAAATCACATCTTTTGGGTCCCTATGTTGTTTGTAAGAAAGTGAACAGTGGTAGGGGGAGGAGAAGGGTTTTGAAGGTTTCATTTTCTTCTTTCTGTTCCTTTTTTTTCTTTTTCATAGTGTGTGTTAATAAACTATTTGTAGTAGTAAGTGGAGTCTGTCTTTGCCTTTTCTTTGAAAATCCCATCTCATTTTTGGTAAATGAAATTTGGTAAATTTAAAACCTTGACATTAATTGGTAGCCCATATGGGGAGCAGGGTGATATGTAGCCCAAACCTTGACAATGATTAATAATGTTGTGGTGTGAATATAGGTTATAAGTTTCTTTTCTGCTTTTAGTAAATTAGACATAGTGGTCATAGTTGATGTAGTATGCTTAAACTGTTTGGTTGGGATAATATCCAGTGAACATGAGAAGAAGACTCTGCTACTGATACACCAACTATGAAGTAGTGTCTCTGAATTCTGGGTCAGTGGATGTCACAAACTGACAAATTTAGAATACTTTGCCATTCATTCATTCTGTGCGAGGGGGAAAAAAAAGCTTGCTGAATTACTATTGTCAGTGTTCCCTCCAAATTCCGTAGCTTTTGTAAACTTGTCACAGTCTTAATGCAACTCAGTTGAAGTGGAAGTGTGTATGTGTGTGTGTATACATCTTTATTATTCTTTCCCTCTTTTAAAGCTTTATGAAAGTGTAGAGCCCTTTCTTTCAGGTTATGTTCTTTGTTCCCAGTTCACATTTTTCGTGGCAGTGTTTGGGATCTTCTTCTTTGAAGGTCTTGTATTTAAGCATCTAAATTTTTTGAAGGCTTTTTCTAGGTTGTTAATTTTTGAACATTCTTTAGTGTTTGTGAAAAGTATAAGAACGGTTTGGGTTGGAAGGGACCTTAAAGATTGTCTGGTTCCAACCCCCTGCCACGGGCAGGGACACCGGACCAGATTGCCCCCAGCCCCATCCAGTTTGGCCTTGAGCACTTCTAGGGATGGGGGCACCCACAGCTGCTCTGGGCAGCCTGGGCCAGCGCCTTGCCACCCTCGCAGGGAAGAACTTCTTTCTAATATCTAATCTAAATCTACCCTCTTTTAGTTTAAAAACATTCCCCCTTGTCCTGTTGCTACAGACCCTACTAAATGTCTGTCCCCATCTTTTCTATAAGCCCCCTTTAAGTATTTGAAGGGCTGCTATAAGGTCTCCCTTATATAAAGCACATCCTTTGTTTTCAACGGGTTTTTTTCTCTAGGTGTACTGAGGTCATGCCAACTCTCCCACTTGCTTGTCCGTGTCCACCAACTTACCAATGGAGGCATAGGCTTTTGTTTTCATGTTCAGTGAAATTTAGTGATGCTCTTATATGTAATTTTAATTAAGAAATGGATGCTAACTTGTAGTTATCTGCAGTGGTTAGAGTAGATCTTAAATAACCCTGAAAACATGAGGCATTTTCAGGGCTGACTTTCAGATGTGCTGACTGCTGTTGATGGTGGCATTTTTCAGCATAATGCTTCTGTTGGAAAGTGCCAATTAGCTGAAATGGAAGTGTGAGAAAATGCATGGTTCTGACAAAACACTTAAGGGAGAGAGATTTTGGTCCTAAGATGGAATTTGTAGGTTTTGAGAATTTCTACAAAAGCTAATTGCTAGGTAATTAGAGTAGTTCTGGAGGCAGAGCCCTGTGAGCATTGGATTTTTGTGTTCTAAGTGGATGTTTTAAGAAATAGATACTAACTTTTTTAAGCTTGGGTAGTTTTTGTTTCTTCTCGCTCTTCCCTCCCCTATATCACAGTTAAACTCAAGTTTTGCCATGATGCAGAACAAATTTAAAACTTTATGTTCTTTGGTTACATTTTTACTGAGGTTTTCTTGGCATCAGTTGGAAGTGAGGGTGCTTTTGAAATGCAGTGGAGCTCTGGTAGTGAACCCTTCCTGACTGGACCTCTTTTGTGATATAAATCATTATCACTTGTATTATTTTTTTAACAGTAATTTTTGAAAAGACTTTAAGAAAAAACAGAAGCGTCTTTTTTGCTATCTGAGCTATGTGGCTTTTAGGATTCCACTTCCTTATACGTTGTATTACTTGTTCTTGTGTTTGGCCTCAGAGTTTTTGTTATGTTGCTTTTAAGAGAGTGCTAGTTAAATACTTCTCAGCTGACAGAGCTAAATGCTTCGGTTTTGGTGTTTTGGGTTTTTTTTTTTTTAAGCTGTGTTAGATGATGTACAGATGTGGAAATGAAAAGAACAAGTATTGTGTGAGAAAGCCATGTCTTAAGTTGTCAATACGCTTTTTTTTTTTTTGTTTGGAGGGCAGTCACAGTTAGTAAAATTTTTGAAGATACCAGACAATTCTTTTCTGTTCTTGTTTGCATGTATTATTGAATATATTGCCTTACAAGGGATGTTTGTAGCAAGGAAATCTAGTGTTAGTATGAAAGCATTTATTACAGGTTTTGTTCAACTGGATGTGCATTTGGATGTGCAAGCCCAGTTATGATGAAAATACAAGTTCCTTTTTGATACCATTTATAAGATCTCCTTTCATTTTTTACCTACCCTTAAGGGTAGGAGGAGAAAAAAGTGGGTTATACCACTGATATTTTTCATGGCTAAAATGTTGCACAGGAGAATGGAAGAAAAATGTTTTCCATTGAGAGGCTACGCCAATGGTGTTCAAGTTTATTACCCAGGTTTTTTAACCACTGTGTAACCTTAGGATTTATTTTATCCTTGATATGTATGGAAACGCTGTGAAGCTGACATTTCTTTTGTATTTGTCCTCAAGAAAAGGCTGTAAGGCATGCGGTTGCATGGGGCTGTGTGCTAGGCTACAATGTAAGGTGTCGACTTGGGGAAATGTTAAGAAAACCCAAGCACAATCCTGCACAGTTCCTGTGAGGAAATTTATAAGGAAAGAAGGACCTTAATAAAACCAGATGACATTGATGTGTGATGTTGTAGTTTTAGATAGTCTTAAAGAAAATATTGGTGACTAAATATAGCGTAATACGCTGTAATATACTGTAATTGAGTTCCTGAGCTTTCAGAATGAATATGTAATATGTTAATGTATATATGGAGCCAAAATACTGCAGCATTTTTAAGTTTGAAAGGGCAGTGAAGTTAAGCACAAGAGCTGACTGCAGAACAGCTTTAACTGCAGATCTGCAGCAGCTCTAATGAACTACCAATTGCATAGCTAGATGCAAGTGGTAGTTTGTTTATATTATGAAATTGAGTCTCAAAGCCACTTCTAATCATGAGCAGTGAAGTTCCTTATTTCAGATTGGATATGATGCTACAGGAAGCTTTCTTAATTTGCAAACAAGTAAATTAAGGAGGAAAAGAATTGTGCTTGTATGTTTGCGATACAAGCTTAGTATTGGCAGTAGGAAGGGATGAGGACTGTGTAGTTGTTACCCATTTTACTCTTTTGCTTGTGAAAAGCATTGTTCATTGCCATGCTGCTTGGGTTGATAGGTTGATTGGTTAATGCTGCTTTAAATTTAGTTTTTGCAGGTGGGAAATTGGTTGGGAATCAGTGGCAGAACATGTTACACAAAAAGTGCATCTCACTAGAGTAAATACACCATATAGAATTTTATATTGATCTGTTCTGCTGTGATCTTGCTCAGGCCCTTTTAGCCAGAGGAAGATTCCTTGATAGTGAATCAAAGTAATCTGCTAAACTTGCCAGTTTAGTATAGTAGGCTAGGAAAATCTTAGAAGAGGAATCAAAAGGTAGTTGAGTTGCTCAGTATTTGTGACGGTAGATGAAAGGTAGTCTGTTTCTCCCATCTTCATCAACGATGTAATTTTTAAGTTCTGCTGTTAGCCAACTTTGTTACTATGTAGCTGGCTTGATGAGGTAATAAGAAAGGGTTCAAACAATGGACCTGTTCACACAACTAGTTTCCTTCCATTTGCTGTAGTCATTAACAAGAACTTTAAATGTATAAATAATGCATGCCCCAAAGTCTAGTTTTGATACAGCGATTACTTCCTTGTATACTCAGCCATTAAAAGCCCCCTCATGCTACCCCATGCAATTCATTACACTCACTCTTTAAAGAATGTTTGTAACTTTTTTTTTTTAAAGTAATAACGTGCTTTTCAGCCCATGTTTTCTTGCAGCTCAGCTGAAAAGTTATTTAATAGAAGAAGGTAAGGCATAATAGACCCTCTGCCTCTTAAGGAAATTTAAGACAGCTTTTTTTTCCCCATGAAAGTTGTTAACAGCTGCCTCTAGAAGTGCAACAATAAAAGTAATTTGTGCAACACTATGATTGAAAATGTGACTCCTTACAGCGTTTGTTTCTCTGTTCAAATCTTACAGCGATGCGCTGTTGTACTGCAGTCACAGCTCATAACATGCACTTTTAAAACCCTGGAAGAAATTGATTGTAAATACAGATGATCCAGTGAAGCTGTTCCTAGTAGAGGGCATGATTACTTAGAAACCTTTCAAAAATTAGACACTAAAATTACATCAAACGGAAGTAAAATGTTGTAAATGTGGTTTATGCTGTTCATTCAGATATTTTAAAACTCTACAAGAGTGGCGGTTTCTACATGAAAATGTTTGGTTTCTACATAAATACCTGAACCTACTGCTTTGTAACCTTAAGTAGCTCCAAAAAGGGAAACGCTTTTAGTTTACAGATAATTCATTAATATTTTTCATTTTACCTTGTTTTCTTAAAAAAAAAACAACAAACAAACAACAAACCAAAACTGTAAACCTGCAGTATTTTTGCCTTCCAAACTGAACTTCTAAAAGGCCTATAATGAAAGAAATTCAATGTCATCTGTACTTCTCAAAGTCTATTAGTTTGTTGCAAGGTTTCTTACTTGCCCTGGCTTTTCTTGAACTGGTAAAAATACGTTTCAGCAGAAGAGCCTTGAAAGGCTCATGGGTGGCCAGAATGGATTTACAGTAAAAGCTATGAAAGTTTTCAACTTCAACAGTCTCATTTTTCAGTGGTTGTAGTACAAGCATGTATGTGGAAACTTTCTGAAGAAGTTGAAACAGTATTGATTAAATCTGTTACGATGCTTCTGGAATAATTGTTCTACGATGTTGTGCTTTTGTTGATAGCTATTCAGACCAATGTAAAGTTTTTAGAGTTGATTTAGATTATTTCTAAAATCATAGTTTATAGGGCAGAGTCATTTATCAAAATTCTCTTGACACTTGCCCTACAAATACTAGTTACTGCAAAGCATCATTTTAGTAGAACTGTTCCAATGTTCTTTGCTTTTAGTTAGCTTGTTTATCCCATCCACATACTTGTGGGTTAATGATGTTGAAATGATACACAACCAGTAAAATTTCATTCCGAGTTGATGCATGTTACTGTTATGTTCAAAATACTTAAAATAAATAAATAAAATTATACATGGTCAGAGAATAGAATCATAGATCTGTAAACTTGATTGCTTAATATTTATAGATGGGGCAGCTGTAATGGAATAGGTGAGAGTGGCAGCAGTCAAGAGGCATTTCTTAATCTTGTTTGAGCTCAACTTAACTATAGAAATTTCTAGTTTATTTTCTGCCTTGATGATGCTTAATGTTCTTTGAAAGCATAGCTGAGAAATAAAAATAGAACTTTTTAAATTGTCATCTTTCTGGCCTAGGGCTCTAGGTGGGTTCATTTCCTTTTTTAGGAGTGTGAGCAATTGCTGATATCTTACAGCTATTGAATGTACGCAAGGCTTGGAAGTAAGTTAATTGTGACTATAAACAGCTTTTACTTTTTAGAACAGTAAACTTTTATCCTCAGTAAAAGAATAAGTTTAGTCTGTGTTCTTAGCCAAGTTTATCTCCCTTTATGCATTTCCTGTCACTTTGAAGGGTGCAAAGGTTCTCGTATATGCGGTAGTTCAAGGGAGCTGAATTATACTTAGTGCAGAAATGTCCTTATTTCTGAAGGAATAAGGTGATACATATCGAACAGTATTTTGTATTGTTTTGCTTTTCTCAGTTTTTTCCATATTATGGAAACAAAGCTGAATAATCAAAGAAGTACCAATAGGATTAAGCTACTGTGTGAAATGTGAAATAAATGGATTATTTTTTTTCCTGTAAAGGGTGTTTATAAGTTGGGGTTTTTAAAATTTACATTCTTCATAGTAGCCAACTGTCCTTGGGTTTGTTCCCTGCTTTCTTTACCTTCCACACCTTCCACCTCCCTAGTAGAAAATTCTAAGGTGGTTACATGTGGGATATTATAAATGCTTTGTCTAGAGAAATTTGCTGTATCTTTGGCTGGTGATGTTTAATATGTGGCTCTGTTATAGGAAAGTACCTGTCCATGTGTCTGACTAAGCTTGTAAATGTGCCTAGACACTTTAAAAAGCCTTATCAGATGACTTGTAGTTAATCAAAGATAGGAGGGGAAAAAAGATGCCCTTGATTGTTACCTTTAATCTAAGAGAAGCAGCACAGAGGTATTTAAAGCTTGCTCCCCATCCCCCCTGCCCCTTATGTGCAGATTTGGTGTCTCGGGATACAGTAGGTGTTCTAATTCACCACGGTTTATCAAAAGTTGAGAGACAATGTTGTTTGGCAGTCTCCGTAGCAAGAAAGGAAGCATCTTTTGTTATTGACATCCTTTCTCTTAGCTCTGCTCTTGCTTTTTGCCAGCTGCTCATTGTCTATACTTGCTTATTTAGTATTCACAAGGGATTTTACAAGTTCTTATCAGTTCGTTGCCACAGCACATCATTTCCTCTTGTCATCGTTACTCCTTAAATTGGTGGGGGGAGGATTTGCATTAGAGCTAGTGAGTGGTAGAAAAGCCACCATTCATGAGCATGAGGGCTGTTCCAGCTGCCTGGTGATGTTCTGCTTCTGTCCTTTCTGAGGCAGTTTGTAGTAAAGGTCACATTTCTAGTACTTACTCTGCCGTGCCTTTCCCCCCCTTCTTTTTCTGGGGAAAAGAAAACATATTTTTTTGGCCAAAGGCTAAAAATACCCAGTGCTTCAAATATTCCTCTTAAAAGATATGAGGAAGTGCAGCACAAAAATAGCCACAGCTAAAAAGGTTGACCACCTTTCAGTGGCTGAGGAAGGGTTGGTTTGGGGTTTTTGTTGGATTTTTCTTTTAATTGTTTGTTTTTGTTTTAGTTATCTACAGTTTCTGCCTCATTTTTTTAATACTTTTCAAAAAACATGGGACGCCTAATTAGAGCTCAAGAACAAGCAGATTCTTTAGTATTTTCTCCTCCTGGGCAATAAAGATCCAGTTGAGAAGCAGAGTACTTCAGTGCAGTACTGGCTGTGGAACTGCTGGTTCCACCATGCCTCTTACCTGTTTCTTCATAGCAAATTTAAGTCTTCTGGTGAAGCACCTGGGACAGGGATATAATACCAGGCTTAAAGCATATTCCCCAAGCCTGTCTTCTGAAAGAAAGTAACGGATTTAAGGAACATTAACAGAAACCTTGCTGTCCCTTTGGTCCCTGGACTGTCCTTTTCCCCACTCATCAGTAATGCAAAGACTGGTACCTCTAACAATGTTTTACTTTATTTAGGTTTGGGATGAGGTCCTAGGACTTCTGGGATTTTGTTTTGAAACAAAATGAGGTGTAATGGCTAGGGTTGAAACAGGCATTCTTTTAATATCTGCCTTTTTGTTTTACCACATTCTTTACTTGTTTACTAATTACTTCTTAAATTTTCTTTTTAATAGAACTGAGTTGGAGGAATCAATCATCATTTTTGATGTGAAGACCTCATCACTGACATCCGTATGTTCATTTGTCAGCCTCCAAGAAATAACACAGCTCATCAGTGGCAGTAACTGCTTTTGGTGTACACTGACATTTATTTGAAAAAAAAAATCCCACAAACAAACAAAAAAAAACCCCAACAGATAGAACCCAGCAAACCTTTTGAAGACTTGTGTCAAATGACGTCAATGGCCAGTTTGTTCTCCTTTACTAGCCCAGCTGTAAAGCGTCTGTTGGGCTGGAAACAAGGAGATGAAGAGGAAAAATGGGCGGAAAAAGCTGTTGATGCTTTGGTAAAAAAGCTGAAAAAGAAAAAGGGTGCTATGGAAGAACTGGAGAAAGCCTTAAGCAGTCCAGGACAACCCAGCAAGTGTGTTACTATTCCCCGCTCTTTAGATGGACGACTTCAGGTTTCTCACAGAAAAGGCCTTCCCCATGTAATTTACTGTCGTGTTTGGCGTTGGCCTGATCTACAAAGCCATCATGAGCTGAAGCCATTGGATATTTGTGAATTTCCTTTTGGATCTAAACAGAAGGAAGTCTGCATCAATCCATACCACTATAAGAGGGTGGAGAGCCCAGGTATGTTTGAATATGGCTGTCTTAAAATCTGAAGAAAGTCTCCAGGAACCACTCATTGTTCACTCCCTCCTCCAGTACTGTATAAAAATTTACATTTGATGTTTGAGGCAGTTTGGAAGAGGAATGTTCAAAGTGTACTTTTCTGGTGGGGTTTCGGGGAGGTGTGTTGTCCATTCTGTACTAGCTGTTTTTCTTTGTGGTAAATCGCACCTTTCCCACAGGTCTGTTAAGCCTGCTACCCTTAAAGTTAGTGGCAAAGTCCTCATTTGTAATAAAATAGAAAGCGGTGATCAAAAGACTTGAGTTTCTTTGAGAAAGTTGTTGAAAACCTCAGTCCTTGCAGGGTTGGTAGCCTTCAGGGGCTTAATATTTCATCAGTGAGTGGCATGAATTGAGAAAATAATAATAATTAAAAAAACCCTAGTGTGTAGCGTTTACCACTTGACTTGCCATTAGCAGGCAGCAGAGCTGAACAGAACCAAGAGTGATGATCAGTTAGAGCAAGGTACGTACCAAATTTGTGTCAGGTCTGAAGTCTGCTGTTAAGGCATGGTGCCATGGGAGAAAGTGAGGAGGATTGTAATTATAAAGTATGTTGCTCTAGAAAATATAGTGAAAAGCTGCTTCCGTTGTTCCACAAAATGTTTCTAACTCTCCTGCAACCAGCTGTAGTGCTCAAGTGCTCTACTGTAGCACTTGAATTCCAGACTCCAGCACTCTTGAATTTAAAAGCTAAAACTCCAGCTTTGCAACAGTTGTATATTGTAGTATAGATTTTGTTTGCCTTCAGTGAAAAGGACTATATATAACTATATAGTTTGACTGTAGTAATACAGACTGTATTTCCATTTTTACTGATTTGGTAATGTACATATTTAGTGAGTTTTGCACTCCTAAATCAGAACTTCGGTATGCGCCACACATGGACTGTTTTTCTGATTTTTTTTTTTTTTTTTTTTTTAAAGAGGGTCTGCTTCCTGTTGCATGAAATAAAAGTGTGGTTTTGCTCTGATTTTTGCAAGAGTAAAGTTTGAGTCATTCCGTGAAGCAAAATGTAAAAAATAAAGGAAAGAGGATGGGGTAAAGGCATGACAGGTGAATCCCTTATTCCTTTTTCCACCCCAGCTAGCATTGGTATTTTTGTGATGAGCAGAATAGACATTATTTGTATCTGTTTCCTTGTATCTCAGTTTTTAATCTAGGTTTGTCTGGGTTTTGTTTGTTTGTTTCAGTTCTACCTCCAGTGTTAGTGCCTAGACATAGTGAATTCAATCCACAGCACAGTCTACTAGTTCAGTTCAGGAACCTAAGCCACAATGAACCACATATGCCACACAACGCGACATTTCCAGATTCTTTCCAGCAACCCAACAGCACTCCATTTTCCATTTCGCCAAACAGTCCCTATCCACCTTCTCCGGCCAGCAGCACTTACCCAAGCTCCCCAGCTAGCTCTGGACCATCTAGTCCATTTCAGCTACCAGGTAAGTACAGTCTGAATGTCTGCTTAATAAAAAAAATTGAAATGTCACATGCTGTTACAACTTATTACCTCAGGATCTTGTGATACTTGCAATAAATTGTTTTTCTATTTGCATTTTGGGGGGGGGGGTTCTTCCTAGTTTTGTCACTGGTCAGTTAATTGTTATAGTTTTATTTTTCCAAATGTTTTTTTGTCATGGATACAATAGCAGTGAGTTATTTTGCCAGCTTCAATGTAGAATAACTGATACATACTTTAGAATAATATCTGGCGTTGAAAAGAAAGCAGATGTAAGAGGCTGAGAATGAAATTAATTGATGTCTTTCTCTGAATAAAGACACATGTGGTGTTTAACTGGGGAAACCCAGCAAATTTTTGATAGGAACTTCACAGATTTGAGTGAAAATAGGGGAAGAAAAATTGGGGGAAGGGCAAAGGAAAGAAGCCTTATTGAGTCTGGTTATTGGTGTGGTTTATAAAGCCAAGAAACTAATAGATTAAAGAATATATTTTTCCACTAGCTCAGTGCCCTCATCTTTGTTCTTTCTGGCTGCTCACTGCCACAAAAAGTGCCCATTCAGTGGGGTATCCCTCTTGGACAAGTACTGTGATCACTGAGATGAATGCATTAATGGTAACTGGAGAGAATTTCTGAAATAGGGGGTAATAGTGTGTTGGTACACTGACTACTGTGCTGATGGAGAATGTAGAGATCTCCGCTTCTATAATGAATTCAGCCTACAGAAGCAGCAAAAAAATAATTGATTTAGACTTTCATTATGCTACAGCAAATAAAGTTATTTCTTGTACTGTTTTCTTTCTGAACACAGAGAATAGGGGAGGCAGGAAAGCTAATGTTTGTGTGACAAAAAGTGGGAATTATCTTTATCTTGCCCAGCTGCAGGAGTGCAGTTGTTAAAAAAAGGGGGGAAGGGGGAAGCATATCTCCTAGATTTCTCAAGTGTCCAATCTTTTTGTTAGTCCTATAAGTAAGAATCCAGCTACTGAAGGAGTTTACTGTAAAGACAGCTGACTGGGTTGTCTTCAGGTTACTTTGAAAATGGATCCAAATGTTTTTAACATCTCTTGTTCAAGAGTATTTTTGTGTGTTTACACCTGTAGAATGAATAAATAAATATTCTAAATTGTTGAGGTTTGTTCCAGTTCATTCTGATTTTTTTCATGTTTGTAGCTGATACTCCACCTCCTGCATATATGCCCCCAGATGATCAAATGGGGCAGGATAATTCTCAGTCTATGGACACAAGCAATACAATGATCCCTCAAATCATGCCAAATATATCGACCCGAGGTAAGGTGTATAGTATGGTGTAAAATTAACATAGTTTGACTTCTTACAACTCATGATGAAATTGAAATAGTAACTTCCAATGGTGCAGTAAACCTTGTTGATAAGTAGAGGCAGTCCTCCAAGGCAAACCGGTGCTGTAGCAGAAAGAATTAAATAAAACTGGCTTTGCTTATTTGCATCTCTGGTATTTAAATTTTCAGTTGCATAGTATGGCTTACAAGAAGTTGAACTTCTTTTCACTTCTCAGAATTAGTCTTCAGCTACTTTGACATGCTGTTGAAATTGTAGATGCACAAAGGCTCTGAAAATGGACTCTCAAAATACCAATTCTAACAGCTTTTTTAAAAGTGGACAGAAGAATCATGTTTCACCTGGTATCAGTCACCTTTTTTTTGTGTGTGTGTGTATTTTTTTTGTTGTTTAGTACCAGGCTTAAAATAGGAAAATAGTTATAAAATTGGTGGGCTAACTAAAATGTGTGAAAGTAAAGATTATTAAGATCTTAGGACAGTTCTTGCCCATCATAACTGTTAACTAAGCTTTTACTCATTTGTTGATATTTTGGAAGGCCTGCTTTACAGTTCTACATTTAATATTTTAGCACTTAGATAAACTGGTACTTTTGTTTTGCTTATTTTCAGATGTTCAGCCTGTTGCCTATGAAGAACCCAAACACTGGTGTTCGATTGTGTATTACGAATTAAATAACCGTGTTGGGGAGGCCTTTCATGCATCGTCTACAAGTGTCTTAGTAGATGGCTTTACAGATCCCTCCAATAATAAAAACAGGTTCTGCTTAGGTTTGCTCTCAAATGTTAATCGCAACTCAACAATTGAGAACACTAGACGACATATTGGAAAAGGTAAAGCTTAGTTGTGTTACACAGGATTAAGAAGCTAAGTCCTTGATGGTATTTCAACTTCTGTATACTGCAACAATGATTACTCTTAGATATGAGTAGTAGAGGTAATCTATGATATGTTACCTACTTCTCCAGTATCAGAAGACAACTTAGGCATGGTTTGATTGTAATTAGTCTAGGAATTGCATACTTTTTTCTTCGGCACTAATTTAAAAGAGTAAATATTACCTCATTCTTGCCAAACTATATTGTCATAGGGGCTTGTTTGTTATGGTTAATAATTGCATGCAGAATTTTGTGTTTCAGCACCAGGAAATATATTGAGGACTTCTGATATTCTATGGTGTATCTACTTTCTAAATCAAATTCTTCATACCACTTCACAGTATATCAAAGATCTTTTTTATTTTGTTGTTCATGTAAGGTATTACACTGCTGTCTACAGTGCGTTCCAGTATCTTGCATGAGTTGGCAGCAGGACTTTGAAGTGCTAATGCAGAACTGCAAGGACTCATTTGTCTGAGTGAATCCACGGGGTGTGTATGTGTGTGGGAGGGATTCCTGGAGACAGCAGGTTTTGCAAGATCTTCTAGTTTTCCTGTACTGTTTGGCTGATAGCACATATAGATGCACGGTTTTCATCTTTGATGGAATGTGCTTGGATTATCTTAAAATGTAGTACTCCTTTTCTGAATATCTCCTTTTTTGAAACTAAGTCAGTGCTGAGAAGAGAACCCTGGTTTTGTTGTGCATATATCTAGACACCTTTTTAACACGAGATTGATAACAGTTGGTCTTGAGTTTTGTTTGATGAAAGTTGCTGTTGCTTGTAGTATGTATTCAAGACCCATCCTGTCCCTTAACAGTCTTTCAATTAGAAACTACTACAAATACGGCAAAATTTTGCAGATAATCTGGAGAAGATGAGTTCTATTAATATCTCCTGGAAACTTGGCTCTCCAGTGCTGTTGTCTGAGAAAATTTAATGTTATGAAGGGGAACAACTTATTTCCGAGGCATGGGTGGTTTGTCAGGTTCTTTTGTTTTGGCTTACCCCTTTAGATGGTACTGGCAGAGAAATCTTACACAACTGCCTAAGGTCAGAAATGTAACAAGGATCCAACGTCATGTTGTAGAATAGTATTAGCTGCAGTGAGCTTTAAAATGTCTACATCTAATACTAATGATTAGACTAAAACTTTGCTTAATGGTAGCAGGTCTGGGAACAATTAACATTGTTTTGGGATAAAATACTATTTATTTATGGCTTTTGTTTGAAAATTCATGGGGTTTTGCCTCCATAAAAATACCCAATCCTAGTTGCTAAGCTTTTTTCTGTAAAAGCATTTCATTGCAAGCGTAAGCGACTTCTGATTGTTCATTGGATTATTTTTGAAGTAGCTATGTGTTGCCTTCAGACTGTTCTGTGATCTAGCTCCCCTCTTCAGGGATCTCTCAGAAGGTCTTTACCAGAAGTTAGCTGGCCAGGTGGTAGTCCCTGTCTTTTTAAAATAAATAGGGTTGTGTTGTGAAAATGTATTCATGCCCACTCCAGATTTTCTGACAGCTGCTTATAGTTGTTGAAGCCAGTGGTTCCTTTATGTAACCTTCATCCATAGTCCCAAATGGATCTGGCAGTGTTCACAACAGTTGCTGCTGTCTGAAAGATTAACTTGGGTCTATTGACTTGCTGCAGCTTCATCTGGCAAACCAGGGGGTAGTCTGCAGTGGATTGTCAGGGTATTGTGAGGAAGACTTCAGCTGAACTGTATCCCAGTCATTTAACAGTGGTGGGTGAGAGAAAGGGAGCAGATCTGGGAGAAGGAAGGCAAGTATCTCAACTGAAGTAGCAGTGAGAATCTGTGTATGGAAGCTGAAGGGATCTGTAGCTTTTCTATATTAATTTTAAGTTAGTAATAGTATTATAAAGGTTTTAGACCATAAAGGGAGGGAAGCGTTTATGTATATAGCTGAAACCAGGCAGATGTGATAAATCTAGGGGCTTTGTTGATTTTTTTTTTGTTTTTTTTAAGGTTGGTATTGCCTGGTGGCATTTAAGTTGTGCAACTAATTGGACTTACATCTCCTTTTAGTTGATAAAATACACTGGAAATCAGAGCAGACTATGAATATACTTTCTCATTCATGTCTATCACTGCCCTTTCTCCCAGGACACTTTTATTTCTGTTGGAATTTCCATAGGCAGAATTTTTATAAACAGAACAGTTTTATAAAACTGGAATTTGAAAATCCACTGAAGTACTCTAGAAACAAAATAGCTTGAAGTAACTGTTGACATGAAGGGGGGTTTTTCCGTTCTATTCTGTAATTGATGAGAGAAGGACATCTAGTGGCTGATGTATAATGAAGCCTACTGTGTTTTGAAATGAGAAGGTATGTTGGTGTGGGCAAAAGGGCTTTTCTGAAAAGCTCCTTAAACAGAAAAACTGCCTCTGATTTTGAGGGAGTTGTACTAAGTATGATATTTTTGGAAAAAAGTAATCTGAAACGTTTTATCTTTGTTTTCAAGGAGTTCATCTCTATTATGTTGGTGGGGAAGTCTATGCTGAGTGTTTAAGTGACAGCAGCATATTTGTACAGAGCAGGAACTGCAACTACCACCATGGATTTCATCCAACAACTGTATGCAAGATTCCTAGCGGATGCAGTCTGAAAATTTTTAACAATCAGGAGTTCGCTCAGCTTTTAGCTCAGTCTGTCAATCATGGATTTGAAGCAGTATATGAGCTTACCAAAATGTGCACCATTCGAATGAGTTTTGTAAAGGTAAACAAATTATTTTGAGGGTGTTTATATTTATTGTGCATTTGGATATTCAGCAGTAATTACATTAGCACTGTAACAATGTAGCAAAGCTATTCTGACCTGGTGTTCTTTGCAATGATAAGTGTGTGGAAAGTGGTTAATTTGGGAAGTGGGAAATCGATGCAGGAAGGGAAAAGCAGAGTTTACTATACAGAATGTTGGCCATGTATTTAGTTACTTCAGTATTTAGGCCAGGGATTTAATCATTGTGGTTGCTATAATTTTATTAAAGGAGATTTGAGATCATGCTCAATTTGAAGGAACAAAATCAACCATAAGACCACTAAAAAAATGTGAGTAGAGAGGATCGTGATTTCAGAAAAAATGGCAACTCCTTCAAAGACATTAATACTTTTTGTAAAAAAAAAAAAAAAAAAGTCTTTTTTCATTTTTTTTTTTTTATTTGAATTTATGAAGCCAAACTGTACTGCTATTCTGACAGTAGTGGTTTCTCAGTGTTGTTTAATCAAGATGCTGTCTGTCTGTTTCAGATTTAGTGTGGAGTGTAGACATGGGCCGTCCAGAGTTTTATTGCATCTTGTCCAAAAAATGTTATGATTGTTTTGTCAGTTAATGATAAATGCTGCTCAGACTGAGAGTGTAGAGGATAAGGGAGCAGGAGGGAGAAACAGAAAAGAGATGTGGCCATAGTCAGGAGACATTCTTGAGTCGAGTTGGCAGTGTGCTCCACAGAGGAGCTCCTGTAGTCGCCCCAAGTGTGTAACAGACGAGACTGGATTCAGCCGTCCAGGTGCAGCTTCCCTCCCACTCCTTCCCGATCTCAGGGTTTTTCTTTTAGATAAGTAGTGTTGCTAAACTCTGAGTTACCTTCAGATACGTATCTTAGAACATGATTTCCTGCTTCTTGTTAGTACAGTTATTTTGACAGACAAGCATGTCATCAACTTGATAATGTTTTGTTCATTTTTAGGGATGGGGAGCTGAATATCACCGACAAGATGTCACGAGCACCCCGTGCTGGATAGAAATCCATCTTCATGGGCCCCTCCAGTGGCTGGATAAAGTACTTACACAAATGGGTTCTCCTCTTAATCCCATCTCTTCTGTTTCATAGTGCTGAAATTCTATCTCCAGCCTAATTTTTAGTGAACTTATTCTAATTCTAGAGAAACTTCCAGTGTGGATACTGTGAGCTATATGGAGAATGGATCTTACGGTTTAACTGTTTTTTTTTAAAAATCCCTTTGTGACCAATTCCATTGTGTATAGCTAACCAGTTTTACATTTCAATTTGTTCTTGTGATGCTTAAGTGACAGTTGAGCCCTAAGGGAAAAAAAGTCTATTGAAAAATTCAGAACACTTTTCCCCTCCTTCCCCTAGAACTTAAACAGGCATATGTCTTAACTGGAAAAAAAAAAAAAATTCTCCTTGTCCTGTAGGGACAAGAATTATGAAGACTGACTTCAGAAAAGAAATACATATCATAGTTTGGTATTTTTTTTAATGTTTTTGAAACTGTTTGAACATGTGCAGTTCCAGCTTGCAAGCTGTATTTTTAGAGTTTTGTTTAACATCTTAAGGTTGACAACTGTCATAAATGAAATTAGACTTTATTACGGCTAATTTGCCTCAGATCGAACAATGTGATTTTTTTTTTCTAAGCGTACACATGAAATATACTTTTTACAAATATTGGAGTGGTGTAAAAACACTTGTACTGTCTATTGGAAAATGCTGTCATAAACACACTGTATATTAATGCAGAATAGCGGTTCTTAGCCTTTTCCCACTTCAGTTTTGTAATATCTCTTTTAACCACAGTTTTAAATAGTAATTGATACAAGGTAAACATCTTGCACGTTTCTGGAGTAGTAATTCTTGTTTTGCTTTGATTTACACTCATGCCATTTGGATTTGGTTGCCAAGGCTATTTCTTTTTAGGTACCCTTCTCTATTTTAACATAAACACTACTATTTGTAAATGGCAGTGCTTACTACTTTTTGGAAGGAATAAGTTTTTTGTTTTCTTTTTGGTGTTCTAGCTGTTTATTTTACCTGTCTGGAATTGATCTGTGTTAGGCCTTTTTAATCTCTCAGTAGACATTATGCAGTATTAGTGATTACACTGTATTTAATTCACTTTCAGTATGAGTTTGAGTCTCTTTGAAGACTGTGAGTGGCTTAGCAAGTTAGTAACTGAATGCAGAAGCTTCTACTTCCAGATCATGTAATTTAATACAGACCTGTTGGTAATGACCAAAAGTAATCACTTCTTTGTAGCCTACATGAAACAGTGGTCTTGAGCCTGTCCCTGGTGGCAGGTGTTCAATCAGAAGACTCGTAACTGTAGTTGGCAGCTTTATGGGATTGAAGGACTGCATTGATATGATGATGAAATTTCTTTCTCACATGTAAGGAATCCTGTTGCCTGTGCTGTTGTATTACTCAGTAGAGAATTTAAACACTGTATTAAACACTAAAAGAAATCAGTTAAATAACATATGCATATTTTCCCCTGTAAAATAATAATAAAAGGAGGCTGAAATAAATATTCGAAGATAATTAGAAATGAATTATGTACAAAATTCCTTTGCATGCAGAAAAAGACCTATTGTATTTTTTTAACTTCTCATCCTCCTTTTTTCTCTTTCCCGAACACCCCTTCAGAAAAGGGTTCAGTGTTTGGGGAGAGGCTGAAAACTCTAAAAATGCAAATACTTATTAAAAGGTATATTGCAATTACTGCAATCCTGAGACATTGATTGCTTACACAATTTCTTGTGTCTTCTCTTGAATGAAGTTTCTGCTCAAATGTGGAAATCGTGCATCATATGGTACCTAAGTAACAAGTGATCTTAAAGGAATAAAATTGTTTACGTGTCATTAAAATGTTTCTTATGAAATGCCTTAAAGGAATAAACTGTTACACTTCTGCAGAACCCTAATATTCTCTTGTACAGGAATTTCTATGTTACTTGGTGTTTTGGCTTTTTGGTGTTTGTTTAAGCAATTTCTCAAGTGTGTTTTAAAAACAAACGTGCATCTTCAGGCAAAGGGGAATAACATTATTTGTGGTTCACCTTTGGGGTCTTCTTTCATTCTTTGGAACTGCAACCCACAGATGGTTCTTTTGATCGAATAAGATGCGAAGTCAGTTTGCCACAGGATCAGGCTTCTCTTTTCTTCTCCCTGGGCCTGACTTGTTAAGTTGCTGAATATGTATGTTTGACACTACAGGATATTTTTTTTTTTCCTTGACTAGCTTTTATAATAAATGTCGTGGCACATCGGATTAAGGAAAGATCTCTCTTGTTAGGTACTTTCAGATAAAGTAAAATCTTTGCTAAATGTTTTTCGCCTGGCTTCATCTCTGTTCACTTGTATGTTTAGATGTGGCCAACTAAATGACTCACAAATGGGTGCTGAAGTGAGTGTTCATGAGCCAGAGCTGCTGCTTAGTGCTAGTGTTGTGGTTAGATTGGCCATCCATACACTGAACCAATTCCTGCAATAATGTCCAGTTAACCCACTTGTGATGCTGTCGTTAAATACTAGGGCACTCTGGCATTTGTCTGCTTGTGTACATATTCTTGACCTGTAATATATGCAGTGCTGGGGATATCCTGGTGGCTGCTGATTTTGCCAGGGTAGGTGTACAGGAGCAGACCCAGTAAGATTTGTCTATGTTGTACTTTTCTGTCCCTTTTAAGTAGGACTTTTTGAAAGCTTCCTAGTTAGCAGATTTTTGTGTGCTACTGGTTCACGGTGTTGCTGGTCATGGTTAGTTCATCTGTGCTGCTGATACACAATTCGGGTACCAGCGCACGGGTGGATTGGTTGGAGAGCTCTTTGACTCTAATGATTTAAGTATAGCGATAGCAGAGAGCACTGCTGCTGTTGCAGCATACATGTGTGTAAGTCACTTCTTGATCTAGATGGAGAGATGGAGAAACAGACAGCCAGTAGTGTGGTAGTGGAAGGTAGAGCCTTTCTGGTGTAGCCCAGCTTAGACTGAATGTTACTCTTCAGTGAAAACTGTTTTGGTTTTTGTAGTGTATTTTCTTCTTTTTGGGCATCTTTCTACATTGCACCAACCACAGCATTAACTAACAGCTTAAATCCCAGCAAAGAGCTTAGAATAGGCATACAGAAGTTCTTTCTGGGTTTGCTTCTATAGTCACTAAAATAAGGTAGTAGCTTGGATATTCCTTCCTAGAGGACTTCCGTCTTGCTGGCAGTCAATCCAGTGCCTTCTGTAAGTATTATGTTCATTTAATTGCATTAGGCATGAAGTAGTTGTACATGAAGGGATGACACTGTGTTATAGTATATACAGGACCAAAATAAAAATTTCTGGTATGACTTACCGATGAGAGACAAATCTAACAGAACAGCCCATTAGTTCAAACAGCCCATGTCTTGTAATTTGGTATAGAATTATTTAAAATGCTGGAATTCTTTTGGGTTTTGCTTGAAGCTATGATTTCCCCCACCACCATGCACACAGTATTAGTGTGGAAGTTGTCAGTCCTTGGGCAGATACTCTTGCAGTGTAAGGCTAGAGAACATTAAAATGTGTCAGGCATCCTTCATAGTTCTAAATTTTTTGGGATATTGTTTTAGTTTCCCAAAGTGTTGTTAGTGATGTTTTTTAGAAAAAAAAAAAAAAGAAAGAAAGAAAAAAAAGCAAACCAAAACATTTTCTAAATATTTTGCTTCAGAAGACTAACTTTCTTTTTCGTAGTTGTGAAGCATCTGTTTAGGAAGGTATCCCATTCTGAATTCAAATCAGTAGACCAAACCATCAGATTACACCGTGATGTTGCTTTATTGTGCTGCTCCATAAACCTGCTTCTGTGTTTGTTGCAAGCATAACCTTTATGCTTTTGTTTACATTGTAGGAAACACAGTTCTAGCAATGAGTTTTTTCATATAACTCTAAACATCTTTTTATTTTGTTAATTTTAAAGTTATTAGGTTTTGCTATGTTATGTTTTTAAAGATATTTTTTGCATACTGCTGCTCATATTTCAATAAACAAAACAAACTAAGATTTTTCTGATTTCCTTTTTCTGTAACTCAGTACGTCTCATATTTGTTTACAAGGTTTGGTTTATGGCTTCTTGTAACTCTTGCTGCTGATGCCTTACTGTCTACATATTCTTCCTCATACAAGTGTGATCTTGTAATTTTAAAAATACTTTTTGATAGCTTTTTGGTAACACAAAAGCTGCCATGCTCTTGGAAGCAGAGACTAAATTATTTCATTAATTTATTTAAGAGGTTTTTTTTCTTGTTCTAGAATGCAGCCAGCCAAAACGCTGTCAATTTGTTGGTACTTTATAAAAATACCTAAATCGGTACAAAAAATGTTTATCTGTAAGACTTCAGCAATGCTTTTGATTATTGTGTTGGGGGTGGTTGGGGTTGGGGTTTTTTTACCTTTGTGGCTGACCATAACGTTTTTTTAAACAACCGTGATTATGTCTGAATGTGTAGAGCTTTAAGCTGATGACCGATAGCTTTTTCATTGAAATGAAGGCTGTTCGAATCTCTCTTGAAACTGGAGTACTCTTCCAATGAAATGGAAATTTAGGAGAAGTTTAGTGAGCTGTGCTTTTGCTGTCTTTTAACCTTATTTTTTGAGTTGAGGGGAAGAAAAGTTTTCTCTTGTTTACCAAGTTACTATAGAAATAGAGGTGGAAACAATAATTGGTGTGCATAAATTAAAAGTATCTTTTTTGGCAGGATGAGTACAAAAATATTGAATTCCAACTCCAGAGGGATATTCATATAAAAACTACAGAACAGACAAATTATTTGTTTAGCATAGAGCTGAAACAAGTGTGGTGCTACTGCTTGATCTTGCCTGTGCTTCTTGCTCCAGGATTTAATTTGGCTAGTGGGCTGCTGCCTTGCAGCAATACGGTGGAATTCTTTTATCTCTAATAATAGCCTTTTTTCTTCTAAATGTGCAACTGCACGGTACTAAGGAGCATCCAATCATTCAGGTAGTAATTTAATTTTTTATATATCTTCTGATACTGTTTTGATGTTTTTCCTTCCAAGACGATTGCTGTTTGAAGTTCCCAGATTTACTATTGTAGTATTACCTAGATGATACAGTAACTTGTGAGTTGTATCTCACATTAGGTGTTGGAGTTGGCTTTCACGAAACTTTATATGGACTTGTATAAATAGCTTTCTATATAAGTAAAACCCAACCAAACAAAAGAAAAATCTTTGTATTAAAAGTTTTAAATAATTTGAAGATTTTATGTTAATCTTGCTCATCTTTCTCTCTAGGGAATTTAGAGGTATAGGAACAGCTAATAATTACATCTCTCTGAGCAACTAACCAAAGTAACATGTGAAACTGCTCATTTATGGTTTTTACAGAGGGGGCAAAAAAGGTTTTGGGCAAAACACATCTCTTCCATCCCCATTCCAACCTGTGTTGTGTGTTAAATGACTCAGAGGCTACTTGTGTGCGCTGCTATGGAAAAAGCAAATATTTTACTGGCTTTTAAAGTACTTAAACATGGGGTATCCTATACCCTGTGCCAAAAAAAGTCCTTTCTTGTCCTGGAGTGCTCCCTGCCCTTCTCTGACACCATCCCAACAAATCCTACTCATCTAGAAAACCGGTTTCATAGAAGTTAGGAAAACTTGGGAAATTACTTTTACTATAGATACTCTGTTCAGAGGACATTAGCGATTGGAGTGTCAAGTCAGTGCACTAAATCGGGCTTTTCAGAATAGCTTTCCTGAACTAACCTTTTGGCATCCTGGAGGTGCTGATTCCATTGAACTTGTCAAATTCAGTATTTTGGCCGGTATGATTTGGAGCTTGTGGTTTCCAGACACTGCTAGCTTGGGGGGTGGGGGTGGTGTGGGGGGGAGTAATTAGGCTATACTGGGTGATGATACTGGTTCTAGTTTGCTTTGAAGTCTTCAGCACTGTTAATCATTTGACTCAGGATGCAGAGCAAGTTATCCGAGGCATTTGTAAAAAGTCCCAAAGTACCTGTGAATTGTCAGCCACTTAGTTAAATGTAAATGTTTTTTAGATACTGCATCATCTTAATGCTCAGTTATTATGGGCAAGAGAATTGGCTTATGCTGATGAGCCTTTTGTAGTCAGCCAGTGTTAGCACTTTGGGGTTGGAAACATTGAGCAGAAATAATCATTCCCCTTAGTTTTGGATATCTGTGTATAAATTTTGAAGTAAGTAAACGTCATCCTGTGTATTTTTATCATACAGGAGCAGCAAAGGTGGTTGCCTTTAGCTCTGTAGTGTGAATTCTCACTCCAACCACTTGCAAATTGAACAGTGAATCAGAAGAAAGCTGCGTGCTGGCGGGTAGCTTGCCTAGACTGAAAAACGAATTTTATGCAAGCTATCCAGTGGGGGTATGAGACTTGTGCAAGCTGTCTAGCATCTGTCCTCATACTTCCTACTGTGCTGTGGAAGAGCAGAAGTCAAAATAGTAAATTTCAGGGAGCAGGGCTCAAAACCCCTACAACAACAAAACCATCACCAGAGCCACTGAAAGGACAATACTCTCGAGTCCTGATGTCTTGCTGCTTCTCCCAGTTGTTCAGTTCAGTTGTTCTTTTTCATGATTTTCCAGCTCCTGCAAGCTGGAACAAGGGTCCTTTCACCTTGTAGGAAACTTAATTTTGAAGTATCTGTTCTTTTTGCCTCCTGTCATGTGTGATGTCCCCTATGCAGGTGACAGGGAATGTGCTTTTGTGTAGCCATGGCCACATTAACTGCTTGTGGAGAGTGTGTATGACACTTTGATTCTTGGTCGAATATTTTTGTTGCCCAGGTTTTCAGACATACTGGAGAAAATGGCAAGTCGTGGCTTCAGTGTATGCCAGCCGTTCGTTGCAGGTAGACTAAAACATGTGGTCTGGCTTTTTCTTTGCCCTATGTTTCTATATTTCGCAGTATTTTCCTCAAAAACCATCCTGAGAGGTCTCCAAAGTGCAGCACAGTCAAAAGGGCTAGCCCTCAAGGTACCAAATAAGAAACTTCTAGCTGATGGAGTTCTAGGATGTTCATGTTAAAAGAGGGAGCAAACCTTAGTAAAAGACAGCACAAACACAAAAAATACCTTGTGATAGGTGCTTTACCAGGCAGTTTGCATCAAACTCTTTGAATATACTGTTTGTTCTTGTTAACTGCCTTACAGGGCCGCATGTTCAAGTGTGCTGTACAGATACGCTGTAAGCAACGTTCTTTAGCTCCAGTTGAGTGCAAACCAAAGGGAAGGTCTGGCTTTCATCAGCTAGTAAATACGGTTGTAGGGCTTGTAGGGATCCAGTTAAAAACATGTTGCAGCCACTGACCACATACAATACTGAAATGACAGAAAAAAACAGTCTAAAAATTCATTCCAAAAAGCTGGAGGCAGGAAATCTATCCCAGCAGAGACACCTTGCCAGGCAAGGTGGGTGGTTTTCTTTTGTTGTTGTTTTGGTTTTTTTTCAACGGCACTATAAGTTTCTGCTGGAGTGATCATCATCTGCTCAAAGGATGGCAAGAAGCCAGGATGACAACAGTGTCCTGTCCTGTGAGTGCGGTGGTCACGGCTGCTCTAGAACAAGCGGTTGCTGCTGGGCCATCCTGCAGCGAGCGGTGCTGGGTGCCCACCTCTGCCGAAGGAACCTGCTCCAGAGAACACTGGGAGTATTCGCTTCAGCGCAAAAAACAAACACACAGATGGATAGAAAATCATCTGAGAAGCATGTTGTTCATTCTTGATCCAGAATGTTTACTGTGCTAGCCACAATGTTTCCCTTAAAGGTATGTGATGGAGGGGGGAACTGCTAACAAGTCAGACCCACTAGAGACGCAAAGTAGCTTTATGCCAGGTCAATCGGTTCTGTATTTAATTGATTAACCCCCTGTATTGCTGTCTGAATGGCGCTTGCTGTGCTGCGCTGGAGGGAAGAAAAGCAGGATGGAAGGGGTATGGCGACATGTCCGGAGGGGGGTCACGGCAGGCTGTGTTGCTGTATGTCACCTGGAGCCCACCTGCCTCCTGTTTGAGGTGCCAGTTGGGTTTGGATGTCGTCAGAGGGATGCTCTGAGTTACCGGGGTCCCCACTGCTCCAGTGCCAGCGGGTGCAGAAACAGCGACGGTGTTGTGGAAGTGCCTGCGGTGCCTGTATGTGCTACAGGCGATGGAGGACAACTGAGGCAAGGTAAAAGGCTAATAAAGACAAAATGATAGGTAGTTTTTATACACATCAGCAGATTAGTGTGAAATCTCAATTTTTTGCAGTCTGAAGTCTTGAAAATGAAATTCAAAGTTGTGTAGAAATAAGCCTACTTAGTTATCAACACACACACATAAAGACAAGTCCTGTAAAACTACATCACTCCCATGGAGATGCAAAGTGAGGGGTTTGGGGGTTAAGGTTCTACAGGGTGGAAGCTGTTGGGTCATCTCCAGCTGTCCTGTGTTCCTGCTCCTTAGAATCGTAAAATATCTCAAGTTAGAAGGGACCCATAAGGCAGGACTCCCTCCTTTTATTCATAAGACATTTTTTTAAAAAAATCTTTTAAAATTAACATCTCTTTTGTTCCAAGGCCAGTTTTATATTTCTCTTTATAAGTACCTTTTTTCCATTCTGTTTTTGAAGTTGCCTATCTGCTATTGCAAACAACATGGTTATTTCCATGGCTAAGTAAGAAGTGCTGTGTAATCCAGTCGCTCCTGCAAAATCTCTTTTCTGAAGTCTCTGAGACACAGCAACTGCTGTCAGCAAACTCATGACCCTTTCGAGAAAGCTTTGAGCTGTGTGGGTGACTTCAGCTTTAGAGCTGGCTTGGAGGAATCTGAGAGACAAAGCAAAAGAGACAAAATAGGCTCTTTTCTGTAAGAGCCAAATGGAGACAGTTTTCCTGAGATCTGTGAGATTTCAGGTCTCTGGTGAGCAGTCTCACTTTAAATTGTCATTATAGAAGGAGTTGTCCTTAAGTTCCCTGTAAGAAATTAGAGGTAAATATAGCGTGTTAAACTTGGAAGTGCAAGTTTAGGAGTGAACAGGGTTGTGTCCATGAAGATTATTCACCAGCGGTACTAGGGGCACTGCCCAGGGAAATGCTCAGCCCCACAGGGAGGAATTTGATGTTGCCAGGAGGGCAGAAACAAGGTGAGAGGAGGAAAAAAATACTTGCAAAGATGTGACAGTGCAGGTAACTTGCTGCCTGGGAGACTGTCTGTATGGATTAATGATTTAAACCAAACTTCTTTGCTTATATCTGTAGTTTGTGTATTTGCTCAGGGTCTTGTGAGTTAAGGCTTGAACAAACGACCTCCTGAAGCCAAACGCGCTATGAACACAATCCAGCTGTGTCTTCCTTTCATCTTCTCGGTCTGATGTATCTGCCAGTGCTTTAAATGTTCTGCAACACAGGTCGATAAAGCTCCTGGCTTTCAAAAGGTTTAGGAGAATGAGGACCAACGCATCTGCTGGGATCAGGTCTGGCCATGTGCTCCTGTATAGGAGTCAGGAGCTGCCGCTTGTCACTTGGAAATCAAAGCTGGGACCCTGCTCAGCCTCTTCAGCCATTCTCTGAAATCACTTTTAAGTCCCTGCTCTTGTTAGCACTCCTAATGGCTTTACATGTCTCCAGCTGTTTTCTTTCATTTTTATTTTTTTTTTCTTTTTAATGGGAGCTGTGTTGCAGAGAACTTTGTCTCAGTAATTCCTGTTTTGGAGTGGTGTCCTGGGATAAGGGCTTTTCATTTCTTCCAAAGATGCTACTAGAAGAAAACTCATTAGAGCAAGTGTGGTCACAAGTTGCTGTGGCTCTTGTGGATTGACACCGGTTTGGAGAGTGTGATCAGGCAATGCAGTTTTGCTTTCCCCTTTGCCATGTGGCACCAGGGTATTCACCAGCCTGAGGCATCCGAAATGGACGTGAAATATTTAGCTTTTGGGATTTATTCTTTGCCTTTTGCCTTGCTGTGTAGTTTGGCAGACTTGAGTCCTACAGGTGAGTCCTTCCCAGGCACCAGTTGTGTTGGCTGCGTGGCACAGGGGTGGGAAACGCTCAGCTCCTGCTTTTTGCCTGGGGGAAAGCGAAATGCAGGAGAGCGAATGCCACTAGAAAAGCCCACCTACAGGTAGGAAATACAAGAAGAAAGATGTGTCCTCTTGGGTCCCCAAAATGTGAAGCAACCCAGCATTCAGGCAGAGCAATGGAATTAGTGAGCTCCCGGTTTTGGGGTGCTCCTGCAGAGGAGCATGGTGCTGGCAGCTCCTCGGTTTCTCAGTACCGGCGCTGCCGCAAACACCCTGTGGGCACTGCCAGCGGCTGGGCAGCCGCATTCAAAACCAGCCATGGACTAAGAGCTTAAAGCCAACAGACTGAAGTATGACAATAATAATCCATCAGGGAGGGTGGCATCAGGTGCGAAGGGTCTCATGCTGCCAGGTGGAAGGGATGAGCTGTTTCCCTGGCCCAGAGGAAGAAGAGTTAAAACCTTATTTTGCACACAGGTCTCATTCAGCAAAGCACATGGCTGGGTATTTTAAGGGTGCAGATGCTCTATGAAGCGTTACGGGAGCTATTAATCTTTCGAAAGCAAAGCATGTAATTAAGAGCTGCTCTGAACTGGGGCTACCCCGCTTCTCACAGCATCGTGCCCCAGATTTCGGGTGTTTCACTTGCCCTTGGTGTTTCAGTGTGCCGACCTCCAGCCTGGCTGGGAGATAAGCCACGGGCAGGAGGCTGCCGCCGGTGTTGCGAGACGCTTTCAAAAGGCACGTTGAGAAAGGAGGTTGCTATAAAGGTGCAGTGAACGGTGCGTTTGTGCCAGGGCAGGAGCGTGACTGGCAGAAGGTGAGGGGAAGGGATGCGCGTGGCATGCACCTAATAAACCAGTTACACCAAGTGACTAAATGCCTGCTGGTCCCTCTCTGGCGCGCTTGTGGTTGGGAAGTGGATTTTATGCTTAGCTTGGATTTTGGGCCTGGTGAAAGAGAATATATCAGGTGTTTTCTATATATATGTTTCATACATTGGTTAAATTGTCACTAACAGAAGAACTTTCTTCTGCAGTGGAAGCGATTCTGGGTATTGATGAGAGCAACACGGGACATGCATAAGGTCTGTCCCAGTAAATCCGCTGGGGCTCTAAGCATGGCAGGTTCTTCTGGGGTATTATTCCAGCTATCAAGCTGTAGAGAAAAATAGGATTATTCTAAGGTTATTCTTGAACATCTAAATAAAGGGTGCAATGCAACATGTGCCTTGTCGAGTTCTGAGGCTTTTGCCAGCAGAAATTCTTAGATCAAACTCATTATGACTGATAGCTGAAAGCAAGCTGTCGTTACTTGAAAATAAGTAAGAAGGGGCTGATTTGATAAAACTTGATTTATTCAAAAAGGGCTGAGATAAACACACTTGAATTTATTCTCGCTTTGTACATTAATTACTTGGAATTACACCAGTTAAATTTGGTTCAGAGGAGATAAAAATTGGCCACCTATCAAGGAATAAAATATTTAAGCCTGTTATATCGTAGTTTAAATTACTTGAGCATAATAAAACATGGTAACCAAGACAATGACATGGAAGTTTTGTCATTTCTGTGCAATTTCTGTATAAAAAAAGCTTGTGAACAGGCTGCTGTATATACACGTTTGTCCGTGTGCTGGAGTGCAAGCCTGGCTGTGCGTGTAATTGCATTGTAAAATCTCCTCCTTTGGATTAAATAAGTTATGTACATATATACAGACAGCACCTCTGCTGTACTCTGCACGGTAAGAATGGGTTTGGGGACACAGCATCTGATGCCACTTGAACCCTGTTCTGATAGCTGATCCACGAGCAAAAACCAGAGCAAAAATAGGGTTTAGGACTCTGTGTTTCTGGATAGCTGCAGTTCAGTTGTACATAGAGTTACCGGGGTCAAAACAAAACAAAAAAAGCCTGTTGCCTGCTGTTTGTGGGGATTGCAAATACTGTTCTGGGGTTTGTGCGGTTCAATCTGGAATTGTGCTGTAACTGCAAGTTTACTAGAAGTAGCATCTATAAAATACCCTGTCAGCTAACAAGATTAAGCAGAAGCTTTAGGAACAAAATTGGGTAGCTAGTAATTTGAAATGGTGCCTTTTGTCAGCAATCAGTGTTATGTCAAGCTGTTGCCGTATTGATAAATCATGCTTCTAATTGTGTTAGACTTATATAAAGACCAAGGAGTGGGGATAATCGTACGTTAAAGCAACTATTCCTATAAAACTGTGTTTTATGGCTTTCAGAAGTTGCCTACTTTGTGCACTGAACTTGGAGCACTCTGCTCTCCTCTTCCCTTAGTTTACACACTGTTAATGATATTTATTTTCTCTCCTTCCTTCTCTCCATCCTGATTATTTTGGTTTCATGCTGTGGCAAATAATTTCCTTTGTAGCTTAAGAAATTTGATAACAAACTCCTTAGGTATTTAAGGTTTCACATAACTGGTAACTTTAAACCTGATCAATAACGCAGTAAAACATCAAAACCACCCTGAACAGAATCACAATAAAAAATGAACATTTTTCATTTTCTCCTCCTGCCTGGCAGGACTCCCACAGCATTACCACTTAGTTTCAGCAGCAGTTGAGAGAAATGGGTCTCCAAAGTAAACTCATATCCTCAGCATGGAGCCGTTAGGTAAATATACTGTGTTTTTTACACTTGATGCTACGGTTTCATAAACATGGGTAACAAGCTCCACCAGATGCCCAAATCAGAGATTGTTGTTAATGCAAATATCCTTGTATGGACACTGAATAGGGGGATGATGACATTTGCATACATATAGAGCTTAATCTGGAATCATGGGGCAATTTTTTGCACAAAACTGTATAAATTGGCTAAAGCATTCTCTCTTTAGTTCACAACAGAGCTTTTTATTTACAGCTATTCTGGTTTTGCATACAGCGGTTTTTTTCATCAGTCTTTTCCTGCCATGCAGCCTATTCCTCTAAAGAGGGTCACATCCCTTCACCGGCACATGGCAGTAACGCCTTATTGCACAGGGTCCCTGGTGCCTGCTACTGCTGGAGTACACAGCTGTGCTCTAGTGTCAGACAGCTTGTGTCCTCCACGGGCTCCTCGCTTCCCGGAGCGATCTGTCGTAAGGAAGAGTAGCAAAAAAAGAATTTTTCAGCTGGCAGTTTATGAAGAGCACAATGAGTGTCACAGTCAAGAGCAGAAAGAAAAACAGAATGATGTAAGTCGCCAGGTCTGGCTTATTTATTTCCCCTTCTTTTAACACCCTGGCTGTCGACATGTAAAAAGCAGAGGAGCTCACGGGTCTCGGCGTGCCGCTGAGGTAGGGCGTGTTGGTCTGAATGATTAGGTGAGCTTCAGTGGCACTGGTTGAATTTAGCAATTCACTATACATGTTCTTGCTTAAATTTCCTCCACGGTAGCAGGAAAGCAGGAGACCAAACGCAGTCAGTCTTTGGCATAGAAAAGAAATAATGTTCCTGCTTGTAAAAGGCTGAAAACCAGCCGCATTTTGTCTAAAAGCAAATTAACTCAGTTGCACAGCCGAGTGACTTTCTTTTTAAATCTTCTTGGCTCATATTTACAGCATTCATCCACATATATTAATCAAAAATGATACAGGTACCTCGTGTCCTGGCCCTCGTTCCCCCAGCACACCTCCTTTGGGGAAATGCGCTGGATCATCTGCCGGTCAGCTGGGATGAGCTGGGAGCACTGGGAATCCGCTGGGAGCCCCGTGCCATGGGCAAAGGCTCTGGCTAAGCCGGCGGCCGGGCGGAGGGGAGCCGAGGCTTTGGCTGGCAGCGCTCACTGTCCGGGGTGGCAAGGCACGGTGGGTTTCCAGCTGCTCTCCAGAAGTGCGATGCACACAAATCCAGGGATAAATGGCATCTGCGGGGAGAGGCAGCTGCTGCTTTGAGATCCTGCTGGATTTGCGGTCGCAGCTCTCCGCCTCGGGAGGCTCTGTGCCGTTAAATCCTGGTGCTGCGAAGCATTAGTTGACTTTCTTAATCCCAGTTAACGGCGTGCTGCAGAGCTGATGTTAGGAGGCTGAGCTTTCCAGGCACTCCTTTCACTTGCTTTGAGAAAAATAAATTACCAAAAAAACCAAACAAAACCAAACCCACACAAACAACCCCAGAAATTGATCAATGTCCCTTTGTTTAAAACAGAAACACTAAATAAGCCTCCCAGGGACTGGGAGGGGGGTCAGTTTTTGGGAAAGCACCTCTCTGCCCTGGCTCAGCCAAGCTGCGAGGTGGGACTGGGGGGGTCTGTCAGACCTGACTTTTCCCCCCTGCCAGAAGCACCGCCAGCATCGCTTGGTGCCGTGGGAAGGGGAACTGCGTGGTGGAGCCGGCCAGCTCCGCAGCCCTGGTGCATCTGGCAGCGACACGATGCTGAAGAGATCCCCGATAAATCCCGTGAGTGCCTGAGGCTCTGGCTAGAGGTTTTGAGCTGGGGGAGGGTAGCAGAGAATGGGACAAAAAGCAGAAAATTGCTTCAAAACCTTCCTTTCTTCCTCAGACCTTTATTGTTAAAATGTAGAGTAACCAGAAAATGTCTTTCTTTCCCCCCTCCTTCTATACAGTCCCCAGCACCCTCTCCAACCTGACAATTAGCATGTTAATTTATTTTTTTTTCCATCAAATTGCTTTTATGCTGCTATTAGCTGCTGGCTGCTTGCCAGCTCACTCTCGCAATCTTTTGCTCCCATGCATCAGAGAAGCGCTGTTAATACTTCTATTTTAACGTATTGCAACTTGAAAAAGGGGCAGGGGGCAGAGCCGGGGGCGAGAGGAGCAAGGAAGAGTGGAGTGCTTGGTAACTGGGCAGAGGAAAGGATGAAACACCTTCTCCAGTCCCAGGGTGCTGATCCAAACAAGCCAAAGCTGCTTAGATGAGAGACTGCAGCCAACAGCCCCGCTTGGGTAAACGCTTTACTTAGCATAATAAATGTTTCTGCTGGGAGAGGGGGAATGAAGAGAGGAGAAATCTTCTGGTCAGTTAGATTTAAATAAAATAAAATAAAAAGTCTCTGCTAGAGGGCAACACCCCCGAGGCTCTGCTCAGCATGTTCCTCTTCTCCTGCCAAGCTCTGGGTGCTCCAGCAGAGCCCCTGGTGCCACCAGCAGCCCTGCTGGTCACATCCTCCTTCCCATCCTCTGCATCTGGCCTCAGCAAAGCCACTACCTGCGGGTTTCCTTTCAAGCCTTGGGGACCTTCTGAATTGACAAGATCTTCCTCTAAGGCTTTCCTGAGTCTGGTTTTTCTCTCTCTCCCCCTTGTCCTTTCTCAGCCCAGGTGAGCTGAGCCCCCCATGCTGCTCTCCAGGATGGAGGGGGGCTTTTCCCTGTCTGCACCTAATGCTCCTCCTGGGGACGGGTCTCCTGCCCGCAGAGCCGCGGCAGTTACACCTATTCACTGTGTCTGGGTTCAAAGGACGGGACACCGAGGCAGGCAGGCAGGCAGCCAGCACAGGGGTTGGAAAAATCAACAGCCATAAAAACGCTGATACAGTCTGCAAGTGTGGTACCGATCGTGGCCCTGTGGAATAGGAAGCTCTGTGAGCAGCAGCACCACACAGCCGGATGCCTTCCCAGGACCATCCTGTCTTCAGCTCTTCCCTCCCTAAACTGTTTTTGAGTTTAACGAAACTTTTCATCCTTTTTTTTTTTTTAAAAAAAAAAATATTGGTTTTATTAGTCTGTAGGAAAAGCAGGAAGGCTTTGGGGGGCTGAGTCCTACAAGTAGTGTTGGCAGTCTTAAAGTGCTTTAGCAAAAAGTTTGGTATAAACGGCTTCCTTGCAAATGTTACCAACTCTGCAAGAGGGGAAAAAAATACGACAGAAGATGTATGTGAAAGTCGTAGTGGTGGGTGCATTTTCTCCCTGCACAGAAGTCTGGCTCCTGGCAGCCCCTGGGCATTCCGCTTGGTGGCTCGGAGTTAACTGGGCAGAGGTGGGGAAGGAAGGGCTCTGCCAGCGTGGTGGCTCCGTGGTGGCCAGGTGCTCACCCTCCACCTCCCTCGAGCCCGTGGGAGCGTTCCCCTGAGCCGTCGGGGGTGTCCCTGGAGGTGGATGGGACGGTCACATCGATGGGACAGTCAACTCTCTGCTGGGAGGGGACAAACGGGCTGTTCGCTCTGCCAGGTCAGTGTCTCCGTACGACCTTGTGTGGCTGCGGGTCTCTTCCCTGCAAACGTGGGGTGCCCCCTCTGAGCCACCTCTTTCCACCCCTGCTTACATGCAGGTGCAGAGCCAGAATCTTTATTTATGTTTTCCTTTTTACTCCTACAAAATAGCATCTTTCCTTTTGGGAAGTTTTCTCTCCTGCCCCGAAGGTACAGCGGTTCAGCTCTGGGTTGGGGCTCGTGGTCACCGTCCAACCGCTCGGCGCTGGGACAAACCTGGGTGTTTTACAGGTGCCGTGTGCCCGCACGCAGGCTCGGGGGTGCACAGAACTGCTGCTGCTTTTTGGCTGACTGGCTGAAGCCGATTAGAAACTGATGAGAAGCCCTGGGAGTAAATCAGATGTGCTTTCTGCAGCTCTGTGTCTGGCTTCATCTTAAAAAAAAGGGTAAATTGCTGTATGTAATGCTTTAATTGCAGAAGAAGAACTGATCCTTTCCCTTTTTTCTCCTTAGTTTGGAAGAGCTTTTAAAGTCTTCAGTTCCTTGTAATATTTCCTTGTTAACTTATTTAGTAGTTTCATTGGGTTTATTTGTTTTCTTTTTCTTTTTTTCTTCCCCTTCCCCCAAGGTTTCCAGCATGTGGTGATTTTTGTCATTAGTTTTATTTAGCGTGCAACGGCAATGGTGCTGCAAGGGCAAACACAGAGCCCCTGCCCCTGCCTGGAATTTAACAATAATAAACCTTTGAGTGTTGCAACTTCCTGGCATGTTTGGAAGCTGGGTCAGCATCGCTGGCCCTGGTAGCTTCATGGGGACAGTCCTGGGGCTGAGGGGCTCTGCCTGCTCCTGTCTCACCCTCCCCTATAAGCACGTTTTCCCCCAGCTAAATGCAAGAGCAAGAAATTTTCTCTTGGAGGTGCTGGAGACTCCTGGAGCCCCAGCTGACCCCAAGAAATTTATAGATGATCGTGGTGACTTGGTTCTGGCCTGAGCTTGGTCCAGTCTTGCCATGGTGTGAAATAAATAGTGGCACAGACTGCCCAGAGCTGCAAGAAGGGAGAGCAGAGCCTGGGACCCTCAGCACCGTTCTGCTGCTGCTTGCTGGGCTGGCAGGACCTTCAGCCAAGCTGCCACCAAACGTGATGCAGTTCTTAGTGGGAGGGAATCTCTTGGGGTCCAGCCACGCTGTGAGAGGCTGGAGCCTTTCCCCATTTCCAGACTGGTAAATAATGCATGATCTCTCCCTTATATGCTTACACAACCCCTACCATGATAAATATCAACTGAGGGAAATGAAAGTGGAAAGAAACATTATCTTTCTCAGTAATGCAACCATTTACAATCTGCGTTATGATCCTTCTGCTCTTAGGAGTGAGCAGCAGTCGGGGGGATGTTTCTATTACCAGACCAGAATGCAACAAATCACGGGCTGTAACTTTCCAGTGCCGCATAAAAGCAGCCTTAAAACCATATAAAGGAAAGAAAATAAAAATAATATATAGAGATTATTTCCTTTTGCAATCACTCCAAAGGAAAATCCTTATTTCCAGGTGCCCAAGAATCAGATATTAAGGGCTATATTTTCAAATACGTGGGCATAAGACCAGGCACCTAATCCGGGGATCTTGCCTTTGGTGCTTAAATATGGGGCTGACGCCTGAAGAAGTTGGCCCAAGTGCAGGAGCATCTTGCAAATATTTTGTTTTGAAGGAGCTTGTGTGTGCTATTTAAAACCAACTTCCAACATTAGGTTTCTTGGGGCACGTTTACACCAGCTGAAGCAGAAGCATTTAGAAAGTTTCCAGAGAAGTCTGTGAAAAAAGGGAACTGACGTACGTTTTATCAGGTAGGGCTGCATCCCAGTCTGTCCTTCTTCTCTGGGTTGTGAGCAGCAGCATGACTGACCGAGGCATGCTCTATCGGAGGTTGGGGAATAAGCACCTTGCACCAGGTACTAAGCTGCTCAAGTGGATGTAGGGAAATAATTTGGGCTGTTTGGTGAACAGTGGCAGCATCCTAGCCTCCCTGCTCTCCCATCACCCATCTAGCGTACTGCAGCAGCTCGACAGAGCCTCCAAGGGGTTTTGCAGTACTGGGAGCTTCACGCACAGCAGAAACCTTCGTGTTCTTGTGTGGTAGATATGCGGGTTCCCTGTATCCTGGAAAAAAAAATCCTTTTCTCTTTGCAGTGGCTTGCTTGTATGCAGGAGGGAAAGCACAGCTTGGTAAGAGTTTCATGCAGCTGGCACTGTGTGGGTGGGCATCCAGCGATGCTCCAGGGGATGCAGCATCAGTGCATCCAGGCATGTAGGATGTGAGCCAGGAAGAAGGTGTGTTGGAAGTAAGGCTAAAAGGTGTAACTGCAGAGAACGGTTGTCTTTGGTACCCCCTTTACACTTAAACCAATTTCTAGTCGTGAGGCACTGGTTTGTGAGCTGAGCTGGGTGCGAAAGGGGAGGAAGAAGCTGCGCTGGGCTCTGCAACAGCCCAGCTCTGGGCAGAAGGGCTTCTGCCAGGTGGTCAGGTGTGTGTCAGCTCGGTGCTGAGGCAGACACGGGCTGTTGCTCTGTGGGCTGCCGAGATGTGTTAGCTTGTGACTATAGAGTCCTGTCTTCAGCACACCGGTGCTGCCTGGGGCTGGTTCTGGTCCTCCCCTGGTGCTACCCAGGGAGACACGTCCCAGAGCAGGTATGTGCACCGACAGGGCTGGTTGCTGTAGGCAGTGTCTGTAACTCCTAGCATGTAACCCCAGTTGTTGGAGGTTGAATTTTAGTAAAGAAAAGAAGGGATGAAATGTTCCAGCTCACCGTGAGGTTTGAGTTTTGAATGCGTTTTGCTTCTGGTGCTAGCAATGCCTTACCAACCTGCGATATGAATAAAAGCAATTCTGCCCCATCCTGAATGTGCTCTCTGGGGATCAGAAGCCAATTTGGGGAGGCTGTGGGGAACTGTGCTTTTCATCTCTCTCCTATTCATGTCTCTTCTCAAAGGGAATAAAATGAGTCTTTCTCCAGGCTGCTGCACAAAACACATCCCACCTGCATATATAACCCTCCTGCCTGTTCAACTGGTAAGCTTTAAAACTTTGTGTTTAACCTTAATATTAACTTCCTTGTGGGGAATTCAGATCAGGAGGGGCTGGGGGGTCCACGTCATCTTTTGAGAAAATGCTGAACACTCAGCTAGAAATTGCCCTACTTCTTTCTGCCTCAATTTTCCCAGCATTAGGTGTTTAGGGTGAGACAAGGATTGTTTGGGAAGCTTCACAGATCATCACAGGGTTCTTTTATTAGCAGAGCCTGTCTTTATTTATGGCTTCTTGCTTGTACAGCTCACCTGTCTGGTGTCAGAAGTTTTTCCTCCTTTCTTGCAGGCATCTGGGCATGGTCTGTCAGTGATGGGAAGGTGTGACTGCGTCTATCAGACAGCAGATGACAGGCTGGGTAGACGCAGTTCCCCTTTCTTTCTCGGTTATTGGTTTTTGCTTTGATTTTTTTAAGGTCTGTATTGACTGTGAATTTTCAGGGGAATCAACACCAGGTAATGAGGGTGAGTTATCAAACCTAGGTGATCCCCTAGACATGTGTATGGAAGTTTCTTTCAGAGACCAGGGGCGCCCCTGCCCCTCTGCATGCCTGCTAAGCCTGCACGTCTCTCTGATCAGGTTCTGTGCAACACGGTGACAACTTTGCAGCCTCCTTCCCTGTTTGAAAAATGAGCTTGATAATGCTTCCTTACCCTGCAGGGGTCTGGAGGATTAATTGCTGAAGGTGGCAACATGCTCTGATGTGATAAAAAGGACTAAAGAACCACCTAAATCGGGTGGACCAGGGAGCTGAGTAGGTATCGGCACTGGAAGGGTAAACCTGTGTCCCGTTGCTCTAACACAGCACCTCTGCCCCAGTGAGCAGCATTTCAGTTTGCTGCCTGTGTGCTTCTCTGCTCGTGAGTTAATAAAGCAAATGTGTTGCTCACGGTGGGTTATTTATGACTGGTCTCGGTGTGAGCTCAGCTCTGCTTGCAGCATGAGCTCAGAGAAAGAGCGATCACATAAACAGGGCTGCCTCGCAGCTCCTTGGGTGCCCCGTGGGGAGAGGAGCAGATCAGGTTAGAGACCGAGCAGCACACCACCCTTCTCAGACTGGGCATAAACTTCAGAGTTTTACATAAAATTTATTTGGGGAAGTAGCAGACTCTCAGTGTGGCTGGCTGCTACTTTAAGGCATATTTTCATCAATGACTGCAAAAAAATTGAAGGAAAATTGAACAGAGTGTTCCTCAGCAGGCGCGGGAACTGCGGAGGTTAATTGTTTGTGTGCTGCTTGATAAAGAAAAACAAGTTTGTGATTTCTGATTTGTCATTCATAACAGTTTGACTCAAGAAATCCCACTGCTCGTTCTTTTTAACTCAAAGGTGGTTTTGGTGTGAAGATAGAAACCTTCTGCAGAACACATGGAGCATCTCTGGAAGGGTGGCCTGCCCACGGCAGAGGGTGGCCAGTCCTCAGCAGAGCCAAGGCTTCCATCAGCTGAACTGTTGTCTCCTGAATTGAAGTAAGTTTTCTGTAGGATGGCAGAACAAAAGGATTTGTTTCAATTTTGTTGATTAAATCCTTCGTTAAGAAAAACCAGCTCTTCCCTTTTTTCTGCTCTCCAAAACCACCTGCAGACGTACAAGGAAAGGTAAAGCTGTAGTTCCGATTCCTACAGCGGAGCTGGTCTGAAAGGCTGGCACTGTTCACTGGATGTACTTGTCCCCAAAAGGGGGAAAAAGGCTCATAGACCTGTACTTGTCAGGTTTCCATGTCTGGTTTATTCCTTATTCTGTGGTGGCATCTGAGTCCTGGAGGAGGACTTGATACATATTGTCAGTGCTCTATATTTAAGTTCCGTTTAATTATATAAGTGAATATGAAATGATCCCGCCTGGAGCAGACCCAGCTTTGAATCAGGTGAAATCAAATTTTTCTTGTGTTCCAGATTTCCAAGCCCTGCCGCAAACCTAGAGGCACCTTCCCCTTGTTTCCCTGGGACGTTGCTGGTCAGGCCTTTATGGAAAGCAAGGTTTGCTTTAGGTTATTTGGGTGTTGGTATAGGCCAGGGGAAAGAGGAAAGCCCAGCTGCCAGGCAGGGTTGGGAAAAGGGATCTGGGAGCGGGAAAAGAGCTCTGCGAGCAGCAAGCCCCGCTGGCAGTGTCTGCTGCAGGGGAAACTGCTCTTACTCGTCTTCTGGGTTCTCCTGCCAGCATAACTTAACCCGTGATGCTCTTCACCCTCCTCATTAACTGATTGCTCGGTGTCTTTGCCTAAGCCTGTAACTATTATTAGGCAAGGCAAGGTTTGCCCACGGTTGCCAGATGGGATGGGACTGCGTCATGCTGGAACATCCCTCGCTTCAGGAAGCCTCGGAGGGCTGCTCCTTCGTAGGGTGGGGGCTCGTCCGTGGGCATGTAGCCACTGGCCACCACCCAGGGAAGCTGGAACATGCCCTGAGCAAAAATGGTCTGAAACTTGTGCTTACTGAATACACTTAGAAAGAAAATCTATCAGCATGTGACAAGGGTTATTTTAATAACCTAAAATCTTATTGCTTCTGGAACATCTGCTCTTTCACGGAGCTAACAGATTGGTTTTAATTTCATTGCTGTAACTTCATGGAAATAAATTTGAGAAGCTCAATACCCAGTATCAGTTAGGGTAACAGCATGGCTTTTTCACATCTATAACAGTGCCCACAAAAGGAAACCTGCTTGAAATATAAAGCAAATGGGAATACCTCAAATCGCAGCCCCTTCAAATATTTGCAGCTAATGCCTGCTCTCAGTGAAATGAAACTTCACCTGACTTTTAACTGTGCAGAGGAAAGCAGGGTTATCAAGTGCTGCTTCTGTTTGAGATGATGCAGAAAGATGTTGTTACTCAGGCATGCTCCTTGCCTAGAGAGAGGCAAATACATTCCCGACATATTTTAATTAGTTCTCAGCCTATCCTGGTGAGGAATACAGTATGGTATTGTTATTAAAATTCATGCTTTATGATCAGTACAGTTAGTACGGTCTCTGAGAACTGCAAGAGAAAGGACTTTGGTTAATAGTCAAATTATCTAACTCTTGCTATCATTTAACCGGCTGCTAAATTTTTAAGTAGAGAGGAAGGTTGTGGCCATAAAGAGAAATTGTTCTGTTGCGATGGTAAAGAGAAAGGTTGTGAACTTTCTCAAAGGCTACATCAGGCCAGCCATTAATTATGAATGCTCATTAATTATAACAGATTGTCTGCCATTAAAGCTTTTTAACTGAACTTTTGAACTGAATTTCAGTAGGGCAATTTTGACAAATATAGGAGGGACTGTCCCTTTTAAAACGCTGGGAGTTTGTCTGTTGTGGCATCCATACTTAAAATTGAGCAAAAATGACTAATGGAGTTAGGAAACTCATTCTTTAGAAGATCAAAGTCATAAAATTCTGTTAATTCCCTTTAAGACAAAAGTATGAATTATAGCTAAGTTTTTTTTTTCATCTGTAATTTTTTACTGCATTTTAAAACTTTCTAATTGTTTCCCAAGACAGTCTTCCTTTGTATTTTGCTGTAAAGTAATTTGCTGAAGTGTCAGGAACCTAAATTAAAAAAATAATACCTGGGACAAACCCTATCATATATTCTTCTTAAGAACCAAAGTAACACCCTATTCCTCCTTAATAAAACCCAGGACAGGCTGTGTGCTTTAGCAGAGCGCTGTGCTGGTGGCAGAGTACACACAGTCCACGCTCGTGGAAAGGGGGATAAATCTCCGTACTCTCTCGTGTAGCGTTTATCCTTCTCGTCTTCACCCGGAGCTGCCTCGGTCTCCTCTTTTTGTGGTTCAGGACTCTTTGCTGAATGTTTATAGGGTAAATTTCAGCTGAATTTCTTAAAATGAGCCTTCTCAAGTGGATTCTTGTGTCCCCATTCCTTTCTGGGGAATCCTGGAGAGCAGAGAGGGCTGGAGTCGTTTGGCTTTTGATACCTTGCCCGCCTGGTTTCGATAGGAAGAAATTTGGCTGAAGTTTTTCTTTAGCTTTAACTGGAGTTTTTAACTCTTCCAGTGCCAGGTTAGTCCTGAGCCACTGTTGTTGCTTTGCCCTATATATTATTGTGTTTGGCTGCAACATCACATTTATGTGGTACCCACTCTGTAGCCTGGAGGTGCACATCTTTTCATTTACTGGCAAATTTCTGTAGAAGTATTTTTCCCTTTGATATTTTAGAAAAATCTCGTGGGATGAAAATGTTGCATCAATATTTTTAATGGTTATTTAGAGAGGAAAAGTGTTTGGACATGCTTGAAAATACCGCTGGGCACCTATTTGCATGTGTAGGTGCCTAAATATCTGAGAGAAGCGACCATCTGGTGTCTCTGGACTTGGAGCCTCAGAAAAATATGTAGACTACTGAAATGAAGAGAGTCTAGGCACATGCATTTCTTTTGATGATTTGTTCAACTCCTAATGTCCCTATCTCTAATGTGCAGGGGGAGAATATACAAAAGTCTTTGAAAGGCTCCGATACCTTTGTGCTGTCTGTGTGTGTTTTACAGATAATGTTATGGGGGATTAGCAGGAAAAAACCCATACATTTTGTACAAGTATTCTGCCATCTGTTTTTAACATCCCTTAGAGCTCTTAATTTATAAATGGAATAACTGCTTACCTGGTGCCTAAATAGCATTGCCAACTACTGCAAAGTCAATTAATTTCTGAAATAATTTTGAGCTACCTCAAACTGCTTCTCCTCCTTAAAGGTGGTTTGGTTGGTTGGGTTTGGTTTTTTTTTTTCCTTCTATCCTTTTCTAATTTCAGATTTAGTCTTTTAATTAATGTGAAACTTCTGGGTTGGTTATAAGAGAGGATTTGGCCTCAGCATGCCGGAATGGAAACTGTTCTGGTGGCAGACATCAGTCCTGCCCTGCGCACGCCTTTACTGGGTGCAGAGGACAGAAGCGTCCGTGCCTCAGTGCAGGCTGCTCCGGTTCGTGCGTGGTGCCACTGCTGCGGAGCGATGTGAAACCCTGTAATTCAGAGCAGAAGACCTTGTTTTGCCAGGTTTGGAAGGGAAGTTCTCCCTGAGATCTGGGTAACTCCGAGTGGGTGACTGCCAGTATTTTGGGGTTTTTTATGTTTGGTCACTAGATTAAATGGATGCTCAGAAATGCTGGCAAAAAAAAGCACTCCTAAACCTAGTAGTTGTTCCAGCTTCGGCAGGGGGAAGCCTGGGACAGGGAATTAGTAAAATCGCTATTATTTTCATTGCTGACTCTTTAAATATAGGACAATGTATTGATTCTGAACCTGTTACATGACCATTTTCCTGCAGTGTTGGCAGTATTTACTGCCAAAATTCATTAGATAGTCATTGATGCTGGGCCAATTCCCTGACTTGCACATTGTCAATCAGGTAGAAATCCAAATGTT